>CM033475.1:29631910-29966232 GCA_019447015.1 Hymenochirus boettgeri
AAGCAGCGTGGCTAAAATCAGGTTCACTTCATTATCCTCCCCCTGCAGCTCTGTATCATGTTATTTCTATAAGTACCTATCTCCAACATTCCCCTTTAATAGGGACACTATGTGAGAAATTGCATTACAACATAGAGAATAGAATAATTTAAAAGAAGAGGCCACAAAAAGAACCCTGTGGTTAAAATCAGTTCAATCATTATTCTGCCCTCGCCCCTGTATCATGTTATTTCTATTATACTACTCCCTCCAACCCTCCTTTACTATGGAATATTGCTCCCCCGCCACCCTTACTGCACTTTGTTTTATACCTACTACGAGCTCCCCCCATTTGATCTCCTTCCTTCACTGATTCTTCCTCGCTATAGTTTCTCTTTATACCTCTTCCTCTTCCCTGCTACCTCCGTTTGTAACACATGTACACTTCTTCGACCCTCCCTTTCCCCTTGTCACTGCCACTACTATTTTATTTGTTTGCCCTTAGTCCCCTCAATATGTTCCTCTTACTTGCCCTCTTCACTCTCTTACATTTCCACAAGGCTGTACTAAGACCAGGTTCACTTCATTATCCCCTCCCCCTGCAGAGCTCTGTACCAGTTATTCTATATAACCTACCCCCAACATCCCCTTTAAATAGTACCTATTGAGAAATACATTACACAGAGCTGTGATAAATCAGGTTCACTTCATTATCCTCCCCCTGCAGCTCTGTACCATGTTATTTCAAAGTACCTACCCTCCAACATTCCCCTTTTTATAATAGGATACCCATGAGAAATGCATTGCACAGAGCTGTGATAAGATCAGGTTCACTTCATTATCCTCCCCCTGCAGCTCTGTACCATTTTTATTTCTAAAGTACCTACCCTCCAACATTCACCTTTAAATAGGGACACAACATATGAGAATGCATTACACAGAGCTGTGGTAAAATCAGGTTCACTTCATTATCCTCCCCCTGCAGCTCTGTATCATATGTTATTTCTATAAGTACCTATCCTCCAACATTCCCCTTTAAATAGGGACACTATTGAGAAATGCATTACACAGAGCTGTGGTAAAATCAGGTTCACTTCATTATCCTCCCCCTGCAGCTCTGTATCATGTTATTTCTATAAGTACCTATCCTCCAACATTCCCCTTTAAATAGGGACACTATTGAGAAATGCATTACACAGAGCTGTGATAAAATCAGGTTCTCTTCATTATCCTCCCCCTGCAGCTCTGTACTATGTTATTTCTATAGGTACCTAACCTCCAACATTCCCCTTTAAATAGGGACACTATTGAGAAATACATTACACAGAGCTGTACTAAGATCAGGTTCACTTCATTATCCTCCCCCTACAGCTTTGCACCATGTTATTTCAATAAGTGTACAGATTAAAGGGTTCTTGTTGGAAGGTATGATTTATACTGTATGCTTAATGTGTGTCTACATTTACACGCCACCCATTTACATTGAAAGGCCTAAATTTACTTCCAACCAACACTCCCTTTGTCTTTTTAAACATACAAGGGTGTTTTTTTGGCCCCAGTAAGCCTAAGCACAGCCAATGTGTAAAAGAAGTATATGTGTATATGTATATCTATTTACATACATGCCCTATATTTGCTTTTAAAAGTCTAATTTTTATTCAAACTTCAAACCAAAATACCCTGTCTCCTTTTAAACATCAAAAGATTCCATCTTATAACACTAGACGCCATCTTGTAACACCAGACGCCATCTTGTAACACCAGACCCCATCTTGTAACACCAGACGCCATCTTGTAACACCAGACGCCATCTTGTAACACCAGACGCCATCTTGTAACACCAGACGCCATCTTGTAACACCAAACACCATCTTGTAATCTGTAGTGTTAAGTATATAAAGTCCTCCAAAGTACTGATAAAATTGTCAGCAATAATTCAACTGCAACACTGATTTACTTCTTTACATCCTAATTTAAATACTAAAATAAACCCTTTCTGTTTATGGAGGAAACTTTGTGTAAAGAGGAGATGAACATTTGGATGACATTGCTCCTATTGTAGCGTATGGGCGTGCTAACTGCAGTCAAGTCTGTGTGTGGGAGCAATAAAACGAGCTTCTGGACTCCAACACACTGGAGGGAGAGGGGGACGGGTGTTCACTAAGTTAGTGTGCAAAGTATTTTTCATCTGGGCCTCTCCTTGTCTATAATTGTAAAATGGGGGTAGGAAGAATAAGCTGAGAGACAAGGCTTGTTCCCCCCTTCCTATCGTTACAATGGACCAGGCTGGCACTGTTACAATATGTATGAATGGAGCGCCATGCTCTTTTTATGTACCAATAGCGTGCTGCATTACTGTAATATTAATACAGGGCCTAGGGCCTCAGAGGAAGATGTGGTTGGAAAAATACACAAATCACAGTGTCACCCTGGGAAATATTATTAGTGGCTATTTATAGGGTTTACATCATTTTTACATCATTAAAACAGTTTAAACTGAGCCTATTCAGCGGTCTGGAAAGCTGAGACTTTCAGTTTATCAAGACCGAGAGGAACACAGTCTGTATTCCCCTTAAGGACTTTATTAATAAAAATACACACAGCACTCCTGTAAAATCCCCATACAAATCAGCACAAAATGACCATAAGGGAAACTGATTAAACGCATCAATGGATGCAGGGCAATGGGCGAGCTATTACATGGAGCTCAGATAAGGATTAGCAGAAACCTTCATTTAGATTTACAGCTTAGAATCAGAGGAATGGAGGATAATGGGAGGATAATAATAATAAAAATAATAATAATTTAGGTCTTTCCTTTAAAGGGTCACTATACTCACTAAAACAACTTTACATTATCTGAAACTTCAATTTGAGAGAAAATGGTGGTATTAACATATTTATCTGTGCTTGCTTTGTCATTAAATTATTAATGTTCAGTGAGTGCTACTAATCCCCCCCCACCCTCCCTTACTGCCTCCTTGTAGTGTCTGCGACACTTATAAGTTCTGCACAGCCTCACCATGGACACTGATCTGCTTACACATCTCCCCCTCCCTTCCCCTGCTGTCTTTTCTCTGCTGATTCTCTTAATTGTTGCAGAAAGTGTGCTGGCAGGCAGGCAAAGAGGTCAGGAATGGGTCACATATTATAATTTCTGCTTCTGGAGTGACAGGTCTTTCCATGTAAATGCTGTGATTTCAAAGATGATTTCTCAGAATCTACAGCTCAGATTTAAAATCTGATAAAAAGTAGTGGGATCTTGCTGTATCTAAAGGTATATTTTTGAAATGTGTTTATAGATACCCTTTAATATATATGTACAGCATCCCTTCCAACATTCCCATGGTACTCTTATAGGAACACTGTGGTGCAGAGCTGCAGGGGGAGGATAATAATGTGACCCTGATCTCAGCACAGCTCTGTGCAATGCATTCTCAGTATTGTGCCTATTTAAAGGGAGGAGGATGTTGGAGGGTAGGGTACGGTATATACCTAATAATGCGCATACAGATCTATCACATATTACTGCACAAACCATGGATTGATTAAAATGTGCTCAGCCTTCATGAAAATCCTTTTAGGCTGCGTTCGGGTGCAGAGATCCATATTTAGATACAATAACTGTGCTGCTTTAATGTGCACATTAAAAAGGAAAAAAAACCCAAACAGCCCAGCTGATGAAAGCTCATAAAGAACAAACCGCCTTTTATCCCTGACAGGCAGTGGGTGCAGGGGGAAGAGTAGCACAGAACATTAGAGGGGGTGGATTTGAAGGAGTAATCAGGTTCAAGCTCGGATTGCAGCCAGCATCTGGTTTAAGGTACATAGACTAATGAACCCAGGTGTTTCCTGTGAATGGAGGATGGGAGACACGCTGCTATGGGAGAAGGAGATTTCAAGTAAAAGAAAGAAGAAAAAAAAGAATCCAGTCCTGACTGCACAGGGATTCAGCCTCTCCTCCCCCTCCATTGGGCAGTTAACTGGTTCCATGGAAACAAACAATAAGAACGGGCAGGGCAATTCGTTGTATTGATCAGTCGCTTAAGCAAAATGAATGACATCACAGCTGTGAGTGGGAACTGATCTGAATGGACACGTGATCATGTAATGAACAGTACGAATCATACAGGGTAATGTACTGAGAGCTGCGATCGCTTAGTAATGCACGAAAACTAGTATCCCAATAGCACCCCATATCATATAATGGATAATGTAACCCTTTCTGTAAATTATAAGGATATTAGAAGTTACTGAGACATCCCATGTTGAAGCACGAGACCTCAGGCAAAGTGCATTTATAAATGTTACAGAACTCTGAGGTAGGGGGTACCTAATCCATTATAATCCCTTCCTTTAGAGTTTTATGTGTAAGACCCCCGTCCGTTTATATAAAGAGCACACACTCCAGTTATGAGATATTCTGTCTGACTCCTGAGCCACAGTCGCAAAGGACACATAACGTTTGGGCCAAGTAGGATGCACAGTGACAGACCGGATGGGACTAGTACAATATAATTAATAATTAATGGGGGGCTACTTCTGGGTTATAATTGGCACGCTACTACGTTGTAGTGCACCAACAATAAGCCTGTTATTTATGGGATACATTATATTGCAACTAATTAACCTTTACACTTCAAAAGTTCCCTGCTGAAGAAAATCAAGCAAAACCCTTTGAATTCTTGTCTTAGGCTGAGGTTACACTCTGCTGGATGGCATTGCACATTATCTTCCGCTTGTGCTGCGTTCTGTGTTATGTTAGGCAACCAGAGAGCATGCAATCCGCAAAAAAAGTTGTTGCTCACCGAAAAACTTTATATGTTCAGCAAACAGAAGTAGAACGAATTAATATAGGAGATGTGGGTTTTTAATTAGCCTACGTCTGTTCTGCATCTTTGCCTGAAAATATATCTCTCTAATCTCCCCCACAGTAAAGTTTACACATAGAACCAAGACCCATCAAACCCCAAGATTGCAATACTTTCCATGGCCCCTGATTTACTATACATACTGTGTACTGAGTATGATGGCTCAATTAGGTGAAAATAGAAGGTATAGAATTTCCTTAATGGGCGAACCACTCCCATGAAGCAGGGTGAAAATCCTGCTCATAGCGCAATGTAGGGAAAGTGTTGGCACTTTCCCTACGTTCTGCAGTGATAGAAATCAATGGACGTTCCAAATAAAAAAGATTTCTAGTTAGAAATTCAACTAGCTTTGACAGAAAATGTTC
Organism: Hymenochirus boettgeri; assembly: GCA_019447015.1. Lineage (NCBI taxonomy): Eukaryota > Metazoa > Chordata > Amphibia > Anura > Pipidae > Hymenochirus > Hymenochirus boettgeri. Next base: position 29,637,126 of record CM033475.1, read on the forward strand.
ATGTAGCAAATACAGAAACTTGGTACCATTTTATAAAAAACCAACTTATCTGCTCCACTGAATGTTTGAGTAATAAAAAATAGTCCACGATTAGAACAGGCAAAAAACTTGCAGCCTTTGCCATCTGCCTGCGGAGCTGAGACTCTTCCATTTTACTAGCATTTGCTGGTTTGTGCCTTTATGTGGCAGAATGTAAAGGTAAGAAATCAAATAAACTTCCATTGATTTCCATCTGTTTTCTCTTCTCATTTCCCTCTATATCCTAAGCTTCTTGGGACGCACTCCAAGTGGCAGATCTTCATTTTGGCTCATGTTTCATAGCCAAGATTTGCTGCCCAGAACACATGACAAGTATCTAGTGATGTCAGGGAATCAAAAATAAAAACCGTCAGCAATTACAGTTAAGTTAAACAAAATGGGGAAAAAGTGATCCTACTGGACATATCAATGTCTATACCAGCCTGTACACATATTAGATTTTTTGGCAGTGTGCTTGGTCTACAGTTACCTAACATCTGTAACATCTGTACTTAGCTTACGAGGTTCAAAAATGTGGTTTTTCTTAAAGGCCATGTCCACCCCCAAAATTATCATTTCCCCCATACTGGCCCCACTGTGTAGTGTAATAAAATCCTTACCTTACATTCCAGCTCCAAATGGTTCTCCTGTAATGTCCCCACAAAATCTGAAAAACTGGCCACCATGAGGATAGCAGAGTCCATTTAGGACTCTGCCTCCTGTCTCTCCTTTTGGCATGCGTACTGCAGCCCTCCCCGCTCCCCCCCCCTCCCGATTTGGTCTCCCTCCCCCTAGTGTTTAACCATTTTTATATGTTATAGTGCTTGTTCCCCCAGCCCCAAACGCATTACTCTTATTTGCAGAAACTCCCCCGATAGTTACTTACCTTATTTCTATCCTCCTGCGTTCTAAGCAGCCGGCAGCCACGTCCGTGATTGGCTGCCTCTCAGCCAATCACAGACGCAGCTGCTGGTCCGGCCCCCTGCTTGCAGTTGCAAGCAGAGGGCCGGGACGTGTGGCGAAGGATAGAGGGAAGGTAAGTAACTATTGGGGGAGTTTCTGCAAGTAAGAGTAATGCGTTTGGGGCTGGGGGAACAAGCACTATAACATATAAAGAGTTTTATTAGGTGGTGGCCCTTTAAGCCTGCTTTAGAATAAAGCTAATGGTGGCCATAGACCAATCCATATTATAGGCCGATACCGGTTGTCAGCTTATTACTGCTCTGTGTATGGGATGGGAGGATATCAGCCATTAATATTGATCTGTCTATGGCCACCTAATCGCTCTGTACCCTAGATTTCTTTGACCAACAGTATAGCATGTGTACAGATGACCCACACAACAGAAAAGAACTATATCAGTGCACCAGATTAAACCTATACCTGGTTAAGGATTTCTCAACATCTCAAGACAAATATGTTATTTTTCAGTACTGTATATTATCAAATTAGAATATTTATGTTCTGATTAAACAATTAATGGCAGCCAGGGTATTGTTATGTTAGGTACGTTAGCATCCCTTTAAGCAAAGAGAAATATTAGAGCAGATACATGCATTCAGATGGTCTTTATTTTAAGAACAAATTGTACATAATTTACACCCACCCCAAGGTCAACCCTCAAGCATAAGAGAACGTGGTAGTTACCCAAACCATCATGTTGGGTATGTAGGTACAGCCTACTGCAGGGATGACCAACTGTTTGACCCTCCATTCTGCTGTTAAAGTCTGGAGGTTGGACATCCCTGGTCTATGGAGTCACCTGGATAAACCCCTCGTTTGATCTTTAGCTCCAAATGTGGAAGCAGTTGAGATTTTCTAGCCGTAGGTTATTATCAAATGGGGAATTGTTCCCGTTGGCTGTTCTTTTTAATTTCTAAGAACTGAGGGTTCAAAGCTTTTCATGAAACCCATTGCTTAATAGAACAAGTGAGATACAGAACGGTCTGAACCAGATAAATAGGACCACTTCTAAGAATTAGCGATTTCAGTGACATATGGCAGGCTGTCCAGTTTCCTTGGATGTGAAAATCAGTGGAAACTATTCTTGGCTTGCAAACTTTGCCCTTAAACTTCAGCAGCAGAACTGGTGATCTTTAATGTGGTAAGAGCGTTACTCTAATACAGGAACACCCAGCCTTTCGCTCTATAGAAATTGTTCAATTATAATTTCTGGCATCTTGTCAGTGCAGAAAGAAATGTACCTGTTGCATCCTGGTTATACATTAGTCATTTAGTTCATTTTTGAATTCAATGGGGCTTATGTAAAGAGGTGCAATCTGCTTGTGTTAATAATCTACAGCAACCAATCAGAAGTTATCTAACTGTAAAGAGCTATTGTCTGATTGGCTGCTGCAGATTAATAGCACCGGCAACATTTTGCACCCCTTCTCAGCAATGTCTAAACTGCATAATTGCAACCATTTACAAAATGGGCTTTTCACCATGCCACCACAAGCTGCCAAAATAGAAAAGAGATTATACTTTGGTCAGCAGTGTGGGAGGTAGCAGATACTACTTCTAAGGCTGTGTACACACCATGCAATTTTTTGGCCCCGATTGACCAATTGTTTCGTGTATTGGTCGATTGGGCTGAAAAAAATGCATGGCATTTGACCGACCACATGACATGACATGACATGTCCAACCAGGTGCGGTAATCTTTGGACCACTCGCCCGGTTGAGGTGAACTGCCGGACGTGGATACATTTGCTCTGACCAACAGTCTTTCTTCCTGGCAGAACTATTGGTCAGTCAGGATGAAGGATCTAAAGGTGTGTACCAGTCCTTACTCTTATATACAATCACTGATATCCTTAACCATATTTGGCCAAGCTGACAGCTCCTCCCCCCAACCCCCATCAGTTCCCCCGACACTTCCTCCTCCATGTTTAGAATAGGGGGGGAGGTGGGGGGAGACCAGGAGGATGCAAGTTGATATTTTTCTAAGGATATCGTGATTGGCTGTAAAAAGGGGAGGTAGGAGTAGTTTCTTTTACCTCCCAGTAAATTATAGGATTTTAAAGTTATTGTTTGGGACACAAGTATTGTATTGTGATTATTCTCTTATTTTGTAACACAATATTTCAACCCCTATACATGGTAGATTAGGGGAATTGGGTGAAGCATATATATCATTTCAGAATAAAATCCTTTTCCTTGTCCTGCTATTTTAAAATATTCATACTGTGCAAAATCCTCTTTAAACTGTAATTTGCTGTGCGCATTAGAGATGCTAAGAAACAGCAGAATGGGGATTAGAAGATTCCAAGTGCTGAGGATCTGTAGCAATAAAGAATCCTGACATATCTACTGGTTAGCCAGCGGTAAGCCCCTCGTTTATCATACTAACAAATTATAGGTCTGCATTTAATTTTAATATAACTCAGAACACGTGGAAGATTGGAGGATTAGGATTTTAAAAGGACCTGTGGACAAGAACCCTCCCCTAGTAACCCAGACTGTGAGGATGGAATCGAGGAATAGAAAACACCCCCAAGTTCTCCCAGGCAAGGCATGTAGGGAGTTGTAGTTCCTTGGAAATACTTTTTAGTGAAGAGACGATAAATGCCCAATAGTCTTTTCTCCTATTTGCGTAGATTACTTTTAAAGGGATATTTTTCCTGCCTTAAAGGACACATTCACACCAAACGAACAATTAAACATAGGCGTTTTTCCCCTCAAACTCAAAAACCACTATAGTTTGAATGCTGGCGGATGGATAACCTGGTTTGCAGCAAAATGTTCATTTCCACCTTTCCAATGTTTCTTCTCTACAATCCCTCTGAGCTCATTAAGCTCTTGAACATGCTCATAAGGGGCAGAAAGTGAGCTGTGCAGTAAGCTGACAGTTCTTTCCTGCAAATCAGGCAACTGGGATTTGCCACTTAACATCACAGCAGATTAACCACCAGTGCCCCCTTAGGGGTAAAAAGGGAGAGGGATATTGTGTCTGAGACAAGTCCCATTACTGCTTCCCAGGGGGGTGACTGCATTGGGGTAAAGGGGAACAACCAGTAACGAAAGCGATGGACTATCACCATCAAGTGGCTGTGAAATGCCTGGACACTAGTGTGTTCAGCTTCATAATTAAGAAATGTAATTCTGCATTTTGCATACATGGACTCGTATGACTCCTACATTTCATCTGCTGTCTGATCTCCGCAAACCCAATGGACCCTGTCTTTTCCGGGTTTTATTTTCTAAGCCGAATAGATCCTTGGAGTTTTATATGACACAAACCAAGCTTAAAGCTGCTCAGCGAGGAACTAGAGGTAAACGAATGAAAACATCCCTGCAGCGATGGAGCGTGCAGCCTGCTCAGCATTTCATGTGCAGATCCAAACCCCAAGGGCCTAGGAGATGCTCAACAGATGGCGAAAGCCAAGAGACAAATAACAGGATTCCTAACTTCGTACTTCAGCCATGAGGGAAACATGGCACTTGGAACCCTGCAGGCTGGTCCAATAATCCTTATTACAAACGTTATACGAGGGATGAGGTTCCCCTTACTGTGTGTAGTATATAGTGAATGTTGTAAATTATAACATTATAAAAGACATTTTCTAACCAATTATGGAAATCCCTAGTGATTATGTACATTTTTATATGTAAAATGATCAACTAAGCTGAAATATTGAATGACTTCTGGTAATCACAAACAACAGATTTCTGGCGATATTGATCAATAAGTCGGTTAGGAGGCTATTGTTAAAGGGACATTATACTCCTGCAGTAACTGACAGCTCTTTGGCTCCTCCCCCAGTCTGTCCTCATCTTCATTAACATATGCTGGCTGTTGGCAGAGATAGAAGTGTCAGGGACATAGGTAGTGGGAGGAGCCTGGGGACTAAGAGGGCCCACCAATCAGTTAGTAAAGGTACTCACGATCAGCAGTTTTAAACTGCTGCTGATCAGGTACCAGTGTTAACAACTGATTGTGTTAACTTGCCTGCATTGGGGGGCAGAAGGTGTCAGGGTCCCAGCCACAAAACACATGACACGACAATTGTGTTTATATACTACCTGCAAGTACTAGAATATCTGTGGTTGTTGCATTACTTAATATGCAGTAGGCTTCTCCAATCAAAAGCCTCTCGTGTAATGAGCTCTCCACACATCTGATTTTCTCTTGGGGCATGATGAAAATTCCACATGCCCTGAGCTCTTGAATGACGAACTGATCGTGTTGAAACACAGAACATTAAGGATCCGTTCAGTGTTTAATCAGTCCCTTCTATTAAAAAAAGAAAGAAAGGCCCTTTCGTAACCGAGCTCTCTCTAGTCATCTTATTTTCTTCCTGACACGATCAATCCGTTATTTAGATAATGCTCCGTTTTCTTTTTCATAACCCCATTCTAAAATGTCCATTCCATTAATGTCTGTCGGCACAGATTGCTGTTATAATAAGACCCTATCAGATGTAGGGGATTTAAAAGTCAGCTGAAGCAGTTTTAAGGCCATCTGGCATCCCAGTGAATAAAGGTGAGCAAAGTTAAGTAGATATCAGTTTCACAGAAGTGCAGCGGACTGATTGAAGAGAAGACAGAGTCGATATCTCAGTAATTGGCACCGTTCAGCACTTTGGTTCACACGCCGACCACACGGTATTATCACTTGGCCGACATGACAGCGAGCGGGGCTTCATTCGCATATTTGTGGATGATTACAGCATTCCAGAACGCGTACTAAAATATGCAGCGATGGGCTCAGCTATATCACCCGATACCCTGGAGATTCATCTGGCAAAATAGGTGTTAAACACATGCAAAGGTCTCAGGGTGGTTTCCAAGAAATCCGTAATATTATTAGAAAGAGCAGCACTGTCTGTGATCCCCACTCTAAAAATATCTGGCAGGAAATCCAACTCTGCACTGAACGTGCTGGGGCCCATAGCAATAAACATTAGTGCCATCTTAAAACAGATCTATGAACCTAAATAGGTGCTTTAATAGAGGCCTAGCCTGATACTGTTTGATTCCTGATAGCCAGCTAATACGTATTCCCTGGTGCATTGTAGGAATCTATTAGAACACGTCTGGACCTAATGTATACTATATAACATGCTACTGTATAGAGGGGTTAAAAAACATCCATCAATTAATTCTTAAAGGGGAAATTAATGTAAAATCCAAACAAACCTGAAATCGGAAACTAAAGATTATATCTTTAGGACTAATGCCCTTGCCTGACGTTACATCGATTCGACCTTCAATCCAAACCGAATAGTATTATAGGATTTCATATTTATTATAAAGCAAAATAATAATTTTTTCTAGTCAGGTGGTTTATATCTAACTTTCCCTTAAAAGGAAACGGGGTGTGTGTGGTGGAAATACAGGAAAAGAGGGTAGAGAAATGGTAAAGCAGAGAGTAGCCAAGTAGAGATCCAGCATCTGTCCGAATTGGAATCTTGACGGGAGGGGGGCCGCTGCTTAAAGTGGCAGTATACACTATTAGGCACTGCGTGGTGATGTTGGTGTTTTATATTTGTACTTGCCCATTACTCTTTGGGGAAATTACTGTTGCTGGATTCACATGTTTTACAGTATATTGGGGGTCCACGTGTTTAACTGGAGAATGAACTATCAGTTTATGTGTAAAAATGCACCACATTAAACATATGGCCATTTGGTGCAAGGATTAGCATCTTGACTTTGGGGCAGGGTCACATCTTCACTTCTATCCCCATATAGGAATACGTTTACATGTTACAAAAACCTACTGTAAAGCAACGAATCAGCATTTAGTATTTAAGAGTGTGAATGTAATAGACCCATCTAAGCTGACTTTTGATTGGTTGTGGCAAGCAGTGCCTAAGTTACTATATACTACTATACTATATAGCATTTTATTATATAACAATATGAATTTAGGTTCTTTAGAAACCCCCCATCGTGGCCTACAAGAAAGTAGTGAAAAATAAAAATGAATATTTCCCTGCTGGAATTTTGATTTGGGCCACATTGTCTAATATTTCAACATACAGGGTTTGGTTTGGTTAATGTTCCCTTTTTTCACAGAATCTACTGGTCCCCCCACCCCCACAGAGAGCGAAGTGTTGGCTGATCTCCATTTCCAAGCAAACCTGCCACTGCTTGAACGGATGCCCAGATTCTCTAGGAAATCCCCTGCTGTCTCTGTGCTGCCCCTCACTTAGCCGCTGCAACAAGAACTTCTCTTTATTGCATTGTTTGTCTATGTGAAAGCATTAGAATCTACTCCAGGTAGCACTTGACAGTGTAATGCCCCATTCATTTTGACTGTTCTTGTAAAACAGAACGTAGACAAAGACATTAAGCCTTTCAATAGGCCCAGAGACAGAACCGTCTCAGCCCCCATTATCCAGGACCCTAGTGCCACCTCTATTAACAGTGATCGCCGAGACTCTGTAATAGTGATGCAGTTTACGCAGTCGTACACACCAGCTGTTTCCAAATATCTATTAAATCGCTGATCTGGAAGCAAAAGTCTAGTTTTCGTTATCATCCCAGAGACTTTGCACAATTACTTCAATTCCCATCATGCTCAGCAGTTATTATACCAGTTAGTATAATGTTGGGATGATCGCCGTGCTTCAAGTGGTTTATTAAATCCAAAACTGTTTATAATTTAATTGGCAATTTAATCAGATTTATTTATTTGATTATGATAAATTATCAAAACGATCTTCAACGGACTACAAATCATAATCGTGATATTGGCAGTGGGAATACACAGTGCATTGAGTGGAAAGCTGCAGAGCTCGGTACAGACTAGTGGCCCCCCAGGAAGTCTTGAGTTAGGCACACACAGTACTGGTTAAAGGCAGATCCCTTTAGGTCCAATAGCGTTGGCCTTTCATAGGCCACATGTGTGGTCGCAAAACTGTATTTTGGTTCTTATACTTTAATATAGGGGCTGATAGTGGCTGCTGGCCAACCAAATGCTTTCCCTATAAAAAGTACAGAAAGACCACCGGAAATGTGTGCAGGAGAATTTATAGACTGTCACAGACCGCTTCCAATGGAATCTGTCATCTTCTATAAATCTTTACTGTGTATACCCAGCTTTAAACATATTCTGGGAGATTTATTAAAAGTTGTAATCGTTAAAAATTGTGCTAGTTTTGCCCCAACCAATCAGATGTTAGCTTTCAAATGTTACGGTAAATAAAATCTGATTGGTTGGGGCAAAATTTCTTTCTCCTCTCATAAATACACAATCTATATTCACTTTTCTTTTCCTAGCAGTCCTAGCAGTTATATGGTATACCCAGAATACCCAGAATACCCAGTAACTTGACGTAAACATGGCCTTATTTCTCTTTCCCTTGTTCATCTGTTTTCATGGTTGACCTTTGAGCTCACTAAAGACTAAGATCACTGGGAGTTTCCCTGACATCCTGGTGGGCAACGTACAAAACTTGAGATCTGAAGCAAGGACACCATTTTGCAGTAAGGTCGGCTAAACAAGGGTCAGTATTTCGGCCCAATCTACTGGCACGGCAAATATATTGGTCGATCAGGTCAAAATATTGGCTATAGCTTCTAGAGCTCATGATCAATTTCAAAAATTGTTTGGTCCCAGACTCAATAGACCACAAGATTGATCAAGGTAAAATAGTCCAGGCCATCAGACTACCAATTATTATTATTATTATTAATCAGTTGTCTCTTAGAATATTGGGTCATTGTTGACCCATGCGTACCAGGCTGGTACAACCAGCCTTAATTTGGTATTCGTATTTTCTTTGCAGCATGTGGATCTTCCAAGGGTTTCTAAGTCTTATAAAACCTACATGCTGCAATGCCAATCATTTGTCAATCATACAATGCCAATCATTTGTCAATCATACAATGCCAATCATTTGTCAATCATACAATGCCAATCATTTGTTCCCTTGATCTTCCCTATTCATCCCTCCTGCAGTCCCGTATAAGCTGCTGTCAGTGATTTCATGGCTGCCATTTTTTGCCATTAAAATGATTATTTGGAATGTGTCAATTTGTGATCCAGTAAAAAAAAAAAACCAGAGGTTGCACTATAATGGCTAAAAACATTTTCTGGGCCTAGAAAACCTCATTGGTGTATTGGTTTAAGTGACAGGTGCTTTATGCAGCGATCAATTACCTGGGATCGTTGTATAATATTACATTCCATTGGTTTAACCTCAGAAGAGCTTTTTCCTCTCCTTACGGCCATGGCATATTGATATAGTTTTTGAATGTCTAAACCACTTTGTATGCCATTGACCTAAGAGCTTTTAATCATACAATGATAAGCTATAATGGTCTCCATTGGGGGAGGCTTAAAGCTTCCTTAAGCCTCCTCCATTCTCTGTATTTTCTGTGGGAGAGATAAGAAATATACCAAATGGGTGTAAACAAACCCTGGATACATCTGACATTTAAAATTCCGTGCAAATTGAATCTCTTATATAACATAATCCGCTTGCCGCAGACAAACCTTTAAATAAGATTATTTCTCAAAAATAAGGCTTTTTTTGTGTTAATGTCATTTAGGTTGCTGTGTGCGCTTATCTTGCATCTAGATTTTATCTATGGCTGTGGTTATCTAAGGACACAGATAGGTATCCAGTCTGTATGTTTTAGTGACATTTGGGATTTTAGTAAAGTCTAATAATCTCTTGTCCTTCTTTCACCCAATAAAGCTTGATCTCTCTCTGGCAGTTATTGCGTTATAATTTACTTATACGACTATTGCTTGCATCTAATAGATTCACTTGAAAAGGGAGATAAGCTTCATTCCTTGATTACGGAGGTTTTATTTTTTTTTGATTTATATTGTCTTGACTTGCATGGAATTAATTACCGAGACTCTCTGAGGCATTTTTAACTTTAGCAATAGGGCTTAAAGGAACAGTGACCCTTAAAAATAAATTACTCTTAGATGAAAGATCTGATTTTTATGATGACAGACACAGCTATGAAATACTGGAAGCTTTTTTTTTTCCCCTTGAGATTTGCTGTGATATTGTAACAGAGCTTAACTTCCAGCAGGGTTTTCTCAAAACATCACATAGGATGTTATGTTATCTGTAGGATCGGCTCTGGACAGGGATACACAAATAATAGCTTTAGGAATCCAAGCTACACTTCCAGTCGTATCCCAGTAGCAGAAACATCCTAAACCCACTGGTACCTAGAGCATTGCCTATGCCAGTTCATCTCCGCAGTAGGTAATGCGGTAAGTACCATGCAATAACATGTTACCGAAACTGAGGGCATCTGTAAAGGTGCAGATACAAAAGTGCTTATCTGCAGACATTCCCTCTGCATTCTGGGTAACCGCCTAGCCAGATAACTTTACGGCCAATCAGGGCCATCTCACTAATGAACCACATTGAGACAAAGTAGCAGAGAGGCACTTTGTCTGTGTGGCTCAAGAGCCAAAAAAATGGTCTTACCGGCGCCGGGTGGAGAGGGAGGAAGTGCTGCATGTGTTTAGAGGCCAATTGTAGAGCTGTATCCGGCCAGAAAACCTTGCTGGTAAGAACTGATCTGGTGTTAGACATCAATATTCGTCTTTTCAAACGTTGAATTGGCTTTAATGTCTAAGAAGTACATGGTCAGTATTACACTCCACACTAATCACCATGCAACACATGCTATAGGTTACAGCACCTTTAATTGTAATGCTTAGTGATTAAACACCCTGTTCAGAGTTCAGAGTTACCCCTATACACGGTATCGATATTCTGATCAATTCGGGAAATTTGCCCAATTGAGTTATTGGCATTTGGCCACTGGTGAAATCACCTCAGATTTTTTGGCCCGACTGACTGATATTGAAATCTGGGACGATTGGACCAAAAAATCTGCTTGTGTGAACCCAGCCTAAGTTTCTAATCTACCAGTTGTATCGGCAAGTGTTGAGGACCTAGCATATTAGGTATGTATATTAGGTATGTGTGGTATTAGTATATGTGTGGTATTGGTATATGTGTGGTATGGTTATTATGTCTGTGTGTATATTAGGTATGTGTGTTATTATGTATATTAGGTCTGTGTGTTATTAGGTATGTGTTGTATTAGTATATGTGTGGTATTGGTATATGTGTGGTATGGTTATTAGGTCTGTGTGTATATTAGGTATGTGTGTTATTATGTATATTCGTCTTGTGTTATAGGGAACTTACAGGGTTATTCAATAAAAGTTCTTATTGTTAAAAATGGTGCTACTTTTGCCCCAACCAATCAGATGTTAGCTTTCATATGTTAAATAAGATCTGATTGGTTGGGTCAAAATTAGCACCATTTTTAAGGATAAGAACTTTTATTGAATCTCCCTGTGAGATTATAAGCTTTTCAGGGCAGAGTCTGATTCAAATGGATAAAACTATTTGTGAATTGTAATATAACTGAAGGGTAACAAACAGGATGAACTACACCATCAGGGTTATTCAATAAAAGTTCTTATCATTTAAAATGGTGCTAAATTTGCCCCAACCAATCAGATGTAAGCTTACAAATGTTAAATAAGATCTGATTGGTTGGGGCAAAATTAGCACCATTTTAAACAATAAGAACTTTTATTGAATCTCCCTGCATGTCTTCATATATTTCACTGTCTATTGAGGCAACCGAGAATAAGCCCTGCTTATAAAATGGGCTAAGTTCCCTTTAACGCAACCCAATGTTGCCTTAAAGCAAAAATAAAACCGATTTTTTTTTCTAAAAAAAAAAGAGAAAAATAAAAAATAAAATAAACAAATGTGACCGAGCCCTGGAATTTGTTTAAATGCCTGCGATTTGGAAAAGATCTTTTCTTCCCTGCAGCAGATGTGTAGACCAAAGTTCACCCTGGAAGCATTAACATAGCAAGCACAGCATGATTTGTACTGTCAGGATAAAGAGACTGGGAAAGGACCTCAATTCAATATTCCGAGGGGGGGGGGAGTTACAAACAATCAGGATTTCTGATTTTCTTCCCAGAATTTTTCTGAAAAGGAAATGTTCGTGTATTGCTGGGGTACAAGATCACTGGGAGTCTCTTGGGATTTTGTCATAGACTTAAAAAAAACCCCAACATTTTAAACAGATGTCTTGGGTGTTTCAGTGGAGCACTGAACTAAATGGCAGATAAATCACACGATGCCACTTAGAATTTTTGTCTGTAAACAATTAGCAAGAAAGAAAGAATAAAAAAAGAACAGATCCCTGAATATACAGCATGGAAAGAAACAAGTAGAGCCTTCTCTTCCCCACTTCACTATTCTGTTATCTCTCCCGTCTCATTCTATTGCCCTCTACACTTTCCTGGGCACCTTTTGCTCTTGACAATTATTTTTTCCCCCTCTCCCCCCTTGTAGTTTTGCTTATCTTATTATCTCCTGGAACTGGCTTTTTACTTTGTTAAACCTTTGTTACAATCAGTCCTGCTCTGACCTGATGAAGGGTTTAGCCCTATATAATCTATATAAACTGTTAGTCCATAGAAAGAGTATCACAGTACTCTTATTATTTACATCTATATATTGGACTAATACGGCACGACAATATTTTCCAGTGCTTCAGCACTATCTAAATACAGGAAGGCCGAGGTCACTAAACTAGCAAATTGAAACTTTGTGCTGGCTCTTTAACAAAATGATATTGGGAGGTAGGAATAACCAATCTTACCTCCCTGCCCTAGGAACTCATTTTTAAAAAGTAAATTTTTTGTTTTTGAGCTGTGTTTACCAAAGGGGTTGCCAGGAATACAATGCCAGGATTCAGTGAGGGTTTTACTAATGTACCTGTGGGTCCGGAGAATAAGTCAATTGTCCTTTAAGGCTTAATTTGCTATTTATTAAAATGTGGGCCTTGAGCTTCACACATGTTCCCTTTCGAGATAAGGAAATTCCCTAGACATTTGAGTGGCTGCAGATGTTTTCTGCACTCCTACATTCCCTTGGATTTGTTTGCCATTAAAGAAAGAAGAGCTATGACATAATGACCAAGACCTCTGCTCCTTCAGACAAAGCTCCATTGTACAAGATCCATAAAAGGGCCGAGAGATCCTCAGGACAACACTTGGCCGGTCTGCAGATTTCATTAAAGGTCCGCTGGCATTTAATGTTTTTCAGCTCATCCCTGAACAACTTAGGAAATAGACCCAGTGCTCCACTAAGCCACGGAAATCAATGGTTTAGTTAGTAACACAGGGGCCCTCCAGTCTAGTAAACTACAATAGGAACCGCATTGTAACGTCACCAGAAATACAGGCGAGGAATATGTTCTGACCATTGGAGCCTCCATTTATAACAATATAGAACCCATTGATAGGAAATGTGTAGGTTCAATTTATTTTCCTTAAAATGTTCCATAGAACAATTGTATAGGTTATTTAACAACGGGAACCCCCATTAATCTGCAGAGTAACAAAAAGATTTGTCTGAACCCCAATTTTCTCTAAATACGCTAATGAAACAGTGACCTCTGCTGGCTACATTATCATGAAAACTGCTGGACAGATGCTTGTCTTTATATTTCCAATATTCTGTCCCTATAATATTGAAAACAAGATCACTGGGTACACACCATCCAATGTTTAATTTAATTCAGTGTATCTGCCTTTTGGACAGAAGTATTGGATTTTTTTATTCAAATGACTATGACCGGTGTCCAACCATTTGTCCACATCGGACACGCTGGAAAACCACGCCCTCTATGGACCACGCAATCGGTCGTAGGAACCATTGGCCGCTGCTACTTTTGCCATGACGACAGTGCAGACACCGATGCGTACCCCACAAGCCCTCGTTTCACCTACACCTGATCGAATGACCATATACAAATGCATTGTCGGATAAAACGGCTGTTAGTGGTGTTTTTAGCCATTGGGGGTGAAGTTGGACTAATCAGGGAGGAGTCTGGGTTTTTGGTGCGGAGCCTAGTAAGTGTCTGGGGTGCAGCTAGCACAGCCACTAGCCTGGGGCAGGTTGGTCACCCCAACTACCAGGGTAGCAACCCCCATGATAGCAGGGTGAGCCTGGGGGCCCTAACTTAGCTACTGTAACATACTCTTCCTCCACACATAAAGACCCCCAGGCAACCCCTGTAGATTAAGCAGGAAGGGTGACCCCATTTCATTATAGTTTGGCTGTGGAGGGCAGTGATTTCTAGTTCCCCCGTCCCTTATTATAATGGAATAATGATATTACCAGTGCAATGCTTTTCATATTATTTAATGTAGCTGTTCCTCTATTCCTGGTTGTAAACAAGTGTATTTGATACAGTTTGGATGACTCCCACGTTCCCAGAACAATCGTATTATCAACACAAATTTCACGGTAAAGTCTGTTCCATCCCTCACTCAGTACAGCCAGATTCTGAGATAACAGCTGGGTAGATCACTGACATTATTCATTTGTCATTATATTATGTTCGCCCCATACAATTACAACTTAAAGGAGAACTAAAGCTGCAAGCAGATTTAATTTTACAAAGCCAACATTTATGTAATTACCGTAACTGTATTGTTTATTAATGAATTCACTTGTCAATCATTTTATCTACTTGGATTCATAGCTGAGTTTCTCTGCTGCCCTTATTAATTTCATTGCCCTTCTCTGAACCCTCTCTAATTCTATAATGTCCTTTTGTATTTTGCATTCTGGCCAAAACCATGCGACTTTCATTGCAAAATCACAGCAGATTCCATTTGGAATTACAAGTTAACAATCTTCCTGTATATTATATGTACTGGAGATCGTTCAATGCGGCCATACACGATGCAATGTTATGTATTAAAGGGAGTTGGTAACAATCCGACAGAGATTCCAATGCCGATGGTGGCAGTTTGACAACTTTGGGACCTGACCATACACATTCACTATATCCAACAAGATTTGCTGAATTTTGGCTACGTGTGTGGCTATCTTAATGGCTTGTCCACATTTACCATTAACTTTGCAAGCAGATTAAGCCCCCCACCCTGAATTTCCCTATAATTATTTTTTCCAAAAATCGGTCTATCTTTACTTAAATAGCCCTTTGCTTGAGCATATGCAGAGGAGGTAGCTGGGGAAACAGCAGTCGATCATTGGTTGTGATGTCAGCAGTCACCGCCTTGATTGACTGTATGGTGGGAGGGGCCAGCTTACTCTGCCAGAATGGAGGCAATAATTGTCCTTAAATATCTGGTTAAGGTTCGTACACATCTGCAGATGTTTACCAGAACCCCGAGGCCGACGAACACCCGTTACAAATGGCCAATAGTCGTGCGTGTGTAAGAAAGCATACACACGCGCGACTATCACCCATTTTGGCCGGTCATCGCGGGTGATCGTCGGGCTCTGCAGGTGTGTACAAACCTTTAGTAATGCGGGTAATAAAGTGCAGAATATATCCATTGGGGGGCAGATAACTGACAATTGACCAGTTTTTTTTTTAAGGGTGAACATTCCCTTTAAGGGCTCATTCACACTACGTCAGTTTGTATCCGTTTTTTAAACACAGGTGCGGTCTACAAAACAGACAGTAAAACCCCATAGGATTTCACAATGTCATTCACACTTGCTGCATTGTATTCCCTTCCATTCTAGTCCGTTCTAAAAACACACAGCTGCACGCATTTCTGTCCGTCTAAAATACATGAAAACGCAGTACAAGGGATAACAACGCAGCGTTTGCGTTTCTGTCTGTTTTTCGCAAAGGATGCCTGGGAGTTCCTGTGATGTCATTTCCGTTCCGTGGGCTATAGGAAACACCAGAAAATCACAAGATCACAAGAGGTCTCTCCACATTACTATCTGCTACCTCTCTCTCCAACAGCTCCTGAAACCCCCACACTCCCAGGGAGTGACAAGTGTTCTTTGGTCCTGCCCCTTTAAACTTGAAAAACTCGCTAACACGCAACAGACAGAAACACAGATAATAACGCACATGCAAATGGTTTGCAACACTCAGGGAGATTCAATATAAGTTCTTATCGTTTAAAATGGTGCTAATTTTGCCCCAACCAATCAGATCTTATTTAACATTTGAAAGCTAACATCTGATTGGTTGGGGCAAAATTAGCACCATTTTAAATGATAAGAACTTTTATTGAATAACTCTGACTGCGTTTTTAACTTTCGTTTTGTCCGTACCTAGTGTGAACAAGCCCAAATATATTTAGCAGCAGAGGAGGCGTCTGTGGGCCAGTGAAGAATCTAGCTCTGCATGTAATGTTAAAAGCATTTTTGGTAAAGGTAAGTATAGGGAAAATTGTGTAGGGGGAGCTTAACCTACTAGTAAAAGATAATGGTGAGGTTAGGCATGGGCTTCAACCAGTGCGTTATTAGAGAGAAAATAATATTTTCCTCCCATAATTCCATACCTCTCATTATATAAGGCAATAGCTTGCTGGCAATGTCTTTTGCCACTTGGCATTGTTTGGTAAAACTAAGGCCTGGTACACAAGGACCAACTTTAGTCCAATATTTTATTCCAATAGACTACTGATTGGCAGTCTGTCAGTCAGCATTATGGTGCACCAGGCAATATTTTGGCCTGGATGCAATTTACCATCATATCCGCTCCTTTAAATTTGGTAGGAATGATCAGTTATGTCTATAAGTGACATCCAAGACCTGCCCAATCAGACTTTAATATTGGGACCTATTGCCATGTGTCTAAACCTGTTATCTAATAGAACATATATGGATCCTTAGCACTGCCCCATTAATAGCAAAATGATATTCAAACCCCAAATGCATCTCCTACAGTGACTAACATTAAATGATAATGGGATCTCAGTGGGTGAAAAAAGCTGCACTCACACATTACATTACACAGTCCCTTTGATAGGCTTGTAGACAACGGACAAACATCCCATCTTCTGTATCCAGTCCCCGCAGACAGCTAGCAATGCCCACTGTGTACCACAGTCTTTCAAACTAGAGATGGACTACAGAGCCATCTAGTTGTGACAGATCTAACTAGATAACAGCATTGCTCTAACCTATACCTGGAGATCAGATGTGCCATGTGCATGGAACAGAGCTATCCCATGTAAGTGACTGACGTGCCATCATACAAGATACCACAATAGCAACATGTCCTGGTTAACATTATATGACCTTTAAAAATGTGGCCATTTGTACACAAGCTGATGTTTGGAATGTATTAAACAATTTGACATTTCCTTACACTATGCGTGTCAGACTTTAATCAGAATAATAGTTGCAAGTACAATTACAGCCAACAAAGCTTGTCTAGCTTGTGGCATCAGTACGTGGGCGTTGAAAGTCCGACCCCCTATGATGGGGCTTTCTGCAAAGCCTCACTCTCTGGAATAGAAGTCATGGCTTTGCAATAAATACTATTCTTTATTTATTTATTTCCCTGAACACTGTGTCCTTGGTGAATGTTCCATGACCTCAAAATCCACTTTAAAACACAAAAGACTTTTGTACGGACTCGCTTTACTGGGTAACATGGCATTCTGTGGCAAATGTGTCAGAAAGACAGGGGCGGTGAGAATCTGGGGGGGGGGGGGGGGGGTTTCTTTTCAAATTAACTTCTAAGTTGCAAAAACCAAAAGAAAACAAAACGCAGTCTTTCCCCTTTTCTTAATTATAGTAGTTTTTCATTTGATCGTATATCATTTTACTTATTTTATTTACAGATCTAAGGGGATCAAAATGTCAAAAATGAGACATAAGTTGCCCTGTGTATGGCTAGATTTATAACCTACTTTCCATTTCAAAAGCATTTAAAGGGTATGTTCATCCCTGGGGCATAGCTACCAGGGGCTCTTGGCCAAGAAGGGGCCCCATTTTGTGCTAAGATTCCAAAACTACCAGTCTGTGTGCCAACTGTTTTACCAGTGGTCTGTGTAGAAAGCATTTGTACCATTGTCTGTGTGCCAAGCATTTAAAGGGCAAGTCCAGAGCTAAAATGAAAACTTACATATAGGTAAATCACCCCCCAAAACCCTAAATGGTGATGTTTGAAATTTGAAATATATAAGTCTAACCTGAAATCCAGCACAATGTCCTGCTTCCCCTGTTTCTGCTTCCTGGTTCTTCCAGTTAGCAACTGTCAATTATGGATTTGTCAGTTGACATCACAGCCAATGACTGAATGTTAATCCCCTGTCTGTCTCTTCTGAGCATGCCCAGGCTCAGTACAGGCTCAGTACAGGTTTCTAAATTGCTCAGTTTCCATGAGGCCTCCAGAAGCATAGCACGCATACAGTAATGAATTGATAGGACAAAGTATGATATATCATCATATTTTAAAGAGGCCATTCTTTCTAAAAGATGTTCTTATGAGGGTGGAGTTGTCCTTTAACCAGTGTCTGGCGGTGAGCAGTGCCAGTTTCCAAACCAGTTTATCAGTGTCTGCATGCCAAGCATTTAACCAGTCTTGGTGCCAACTATTTTACCAGTGGTTATATACAAAGCATTTTTCCAATGATTATTTGCTTTGCGGTGCAGATTTGTGTTTGCGGCGGTGTTGGGGGGTCCATGCCCAAATTTTGCATCATCCCCTTCACAAGGTACTCCTCCCCCCCATATTTTCACAATACTTACCTTCCTCCCTGGTGTCAAGATATCTTACCTTAAAGTCCTCTGGCCCCTTGCTGCTCTCTAGTTATCAGTCAAGGACATGATTGAGACAGCTGACAAAGTGGGTGGGGGTCTGAAAAATTAGACCTGTGCAAGACACTAATGGGACATGAGCTCACATACAGCTCACAAAAACCTTAAAGAAGGTGGCAGAGAGTAGCCATCAGATTATTGGCGTTGCTGTGTGTAAAATAAATCCAAAACTTAAAGGGCAGCTATAGTGAAAACAGTCTTTTAAAAACAAAGTCAATTTCCCAGGGAGATAGGACTGTCTAATCCTACCTCCATGGCTAATCAGCAGTGGTGGTTTTGCATGTACCACTGCTAACGGCTCACCTCCCATTAATCCGTTAGCGTGATTCTCTCTCCCTGTGCTGCCATAGGAGCAGTGAGCTGTGGCACAAGTGGAAATTTGTCAGCTCACCCCTCCCAATTGCAACCTCCCAAGTGGATATTGACGTTTGGCTGTGTCTCCTACCTCCGTTGAAAGTTTACTTTGCATTCTTTTGTAAGTTTTGGGAACATTAATGTTCTTTAAAAAATGCCCATGTGGTTATTTCAGGTTGAGTTGCATCAAAGTTGAAAATGTTGTCCCCAGCAGTCAATTGAACCAAATACTGGACCTTGTGCACCAGCCCTAACTCTATTTGACAATGAAAAACAGGTTACAGTTCAAACCGTAGTATGTACTGTAATTGGGCCCAAGATTGATGAACTCCTAGGAATGATTCCCAGTTTATTCAGATGCACCAAGAAAACGGACTACAAATGTAAACAATCAATTAATATGGTTAATGCAAATCAATATTTTGGATAAGTGGGACCATGCTCTAGGCTAATTCAGGGCCACACTCAGAGGGGGCAGGACTAGCAGTGGCATCAGTGATTGGCTGAGACATCACATCTGGGTGGACATATCCTATCAGAAAGTATTGTTCCATTTCCCCCCTGGCCTCCTCCCCTTGCTCAATGTGCTTTTAGGAACTTGCACATGTGCAGAGGTGGCAGCAAGGGGTAGAGCAGTCAGTCATTGGCTGTGAAGTCAGCAGCCACAGCCTTGATTAACTGCAAGGGAGGAGACAGCTGCCTTCCTCTGCCAGAATGAAGGGAGTAATTAACCGTAAATATCTGGTTACCGTAGTAATATATCTAATAATTCTACACATCATGTCTCTAACTATGGCCCCGTGCACGCAGGCCAATAAACAGATATGTAGTGCACCAGCCTGTGATTACATTTGCCATAAAGTGACCGCCATCTCCGATCGAACCATTACCGGAGTCGTGGGTAATGTTTCTCTGTCTTTTTGCCCAAATTTTTTAAAACATCACACTGACTGGTGGATTGTTCCAATATATCATCCCGCATGTGGCTTAAATGTTCTTGAGCAGTGAGAACCTTGAATAAAGGAAAGCTAAACCTGATATAAAACATTGTGTTTTTTCTAACTGCCACATCGAGTGTTCACCCCCTGTAAATGTGCGAAAGGTCACAAAGTCATAAATATTACTGGACAAAGGAAGGAAACTGATACAATCTCAGGGCTGTCAGAAAAAGAACCTTTCCTTAAACCCCCCAGTGACCATAATGTGTGTTTGTATGAAACTTTCCCCACAGCCTGATCAAGTCCTACAATGGACTTCAAACCCCCTCCCCCCCAAGTAACATCAGGACCTGCCCTGAGATCTGCTCACAATGTGGACCTGAGAACTTCTGAAATTAAATTCACAGAAGTGAAATGGCGCCATCTAGATGTTACCTTGACAGAATGCTTGCTTGGCTTTAACATGCAATTGGGTGTCTCACTTTTATAGCAAGGCCATCGTATAACCAACCATAAAAAGATTTTATCCTGGATATGCTTTGTCCCTAGCAGGTCAATTTAAATAATGATCAAATATTAAGTGACATTAAAGGCATTTATCCCTTAACATCTTGCAACAAGCTGAGGCTTCTGGGTATTGTATACCCAGTTTGCTCGGTAGTTTGATTTGCTTCCCTGAAAACCTCACACCATTGCAATGCAAAATCTGGGTTGTGAAATGTTAACCATAATACACCATTCTCTGAGGACAATGAGTTCCTGTTGAAGGATGATTTAGGGGAACCTTCCCTGAACACCTTACAGGATATGTTAATCTCCGACCACAGGAGACAGCGGCTGAACAGGTGATGCAAGTTGGTACCGTACAACAGCAGGAACTGTGCTTGGAAACCATCATATCAAGTAGAGTTGTGGTTGACCGCAATATTCTCGTGATCAGCTGAACGGTCATGGGTGACTGAGAAAGAAGTTAATTTTCCCACAGAACAGATATAAAAAGAAAATCTTAGCATGCGCTCTGCCTGTTTAATAACTAATAGTTAGTGATGGTGGCAGTTTGGCAGCACCCTAGACGTGTTCCTTGTGCGTGTTCATGTGAACGTTACCTTCTGAGCGTAAGAGGAAATGTTGGATTCCAGAAGGAAAGGGGTCACATCTAACTAAGTGTTAAAATGTAGCCTTCCTTTCTTAAAGCAGAAAATGTATTAGCAGACAGAATGTAGCACAAGCACCCGATGGTACATGCTGTGTATCAGCAGACTTTGGACAGGTGGATGACTACAGGTTGAGGTCACTGGTAAAGTCATATAAGACCACATATAAGAAGATATATGTATGTATAGTTTATTTATATAGCACCACTTGGGGATGCAGTGCTGTACAGTAATAAAATACAATAAAGTCATACAAGGGGGATAAATACATAGATAGTTCAGTACATAAATATATCAATTATATAAATGGAAGCGCTAGGGCTTTACCACAAGAGGTAAGGAGGCCCCTGCCCCCTAGAGCTTACAATCTAGTCAGGTGGGTAACATACAGATACAATGGAATGGGTATAAGTGCTGGAGGGAGATGTATGCAGTGCAAATAAAACAATCAAATACTCTGCTGGTTACCAGATAGGTAGGATGTAAGGGTAGATTTATCATATATAGATATATAGATATCATATACTGTGCTGCGTTACTAGATAGGTGGATGTAAGGGTAGATTTTATCATATAAGATAATAGATATCATATACTGTGCTGGTTACCAGATAGGTAGGAGTAAGGGTAGATTTATCATATATAGATATATGATACATATACTGTGCTGGTTACCAGGTAGGTAGGATGTAAGGGTAGATTTATCATATATAGATATATAGATACCATATACTGTGCTGTTACTGGATAGGTAGGATGTAATGGTAGATTTATCATATATAGATATATAGATACCATACACTGTGCTGTTACCGGATAGGTAGGATGTAAGGTAGATTTATCATATATAGATATATAGATACCATATACTGTGCTGGTTACCAGTAGGTAGGATGTAAGGCTAGATTATCATATATAGATATATAGATACCATATACTGTGCTGGTTACCGGATAGGTAGGATGTAAGGGTAGATTTATCATATATAGATATATAGATACATATACTGTGCTGGTTACCAGATAGGTAGGAGTAAGGTAGATTTACATATATAGATATATAGATACCATATACTGTGCTGGTTACGGATAGGTAGGATGTAAGGGTAGATTTATCATATATAGATATATAGATACCATATACTGTGCTGGTTACCAGATAGGTAGGATGTAAGGGTAGATTTATCATATATAGATATATAGATACCATATACTGTGCTGGTTACCGGATAGGTAGGATATAAGGGTAGATTTATCATATATAGATATATAGATACCATATACTGTGCTGGTTACCGGATAGTTAGGATGTAAGGGTAGATTTATCATATATAGATATATAGATATCATATACTGTGCTGGTTACCGGATAGGTAGGATGTAAGGGTGGATTTATCATAAATAGATATATAGATACAATAGTAACAAAGGTGGAGCGGCACTCCTCAGCTGCAACCAACAACTGCCCGGGTGCTTCCGCTATCCAAGTGGAATGTAGCGATAACTAGAAAGGAACGGAGCACTCCTGGGGATCTTGTAACTTTCAAACAAACTTTATTCCATACGCGTAGGTCGACGCGTTTCGGCCCGTACACTGGCTTGAGAACTGCCAGTGTACGGGCCGAAACGCGTCGACCTACGCGTATGGAATAAAGTTTGTTTGAAACTTACAAGATCCCCAGGAGTGCTCCGTTCCTTTCTAGTTATCGCTAGATATTAGATACCATATACTGTGCTGGTTACCAGATAGGTAGGATGTAGGGTAGATTTTCTAAATAAGAATAGATATCATATACTCTGCTGGTTACCGGATAGGTAGGATGTAAGGGTAGATTTATTATATATAGATATATAGATATCATATACTGTGCTGGTTACCGGATAGGTAGGATGTAAGGGTAGATTTATCATATATAGATATATATAGATACCATATACTGTGCTGGTTAACGGATAGGTAGGATGTAAGGGTAGATTTATCATATATAGATATAAAGATACCATATACTGTGCTGGTTACCGGATAGGTAGTATGTAAGGGTAGATTTATCATATATAGACATATAGATATCATATACTGTGCTGGTTACCGGCTAGGTAGGATGTAAGGGTAGATTTATCATATATAGATATATAGATATCATATACTGTGCTGGATACCGGATAGGTAGGATGTAAGGGTAGATTTATCATATATAGATATATAGATCGGAAATTACAGGGAGTCAAGCAATTGTTCCTGTTTTGTCATTCTGAACGCTCAACAGAGGCATAATTTCCGACCCGCAAATGGACCTTTGAACCGCCCAATGCTTTGGTGTGGGGGGGTCATCGGTATTCCATAACGGCTGTAGGTGGCCAGGTCGGCTGATGGCATGTGCGCCACGACGCGCGTGGGGAAAGACCTAGGATGTGCTTAGTTTGGAAGAACGGGTGACCCTTGTAGAATTCCCAATGTATCAACACTTTTGTGTTTTGCAATTAATGACACATAATCTCACACTACAAATGAAGGATATAGGTATGGAGAATCGAATAATCTGTGTCGGATCGGGATACGGCTGTTGTACAAGGCATATTGTTGCGCATCAGATTCCGCATCTAGGGTTGTGGCTAACCATTATGATGGGGCGGCAAACCTAGTAAGGGCTTTGCCTCATGTGATATGGAGCTAACCCCCTTTTACTTTTTATGCCAAGGCAGAGGTTAACCAGCTGCCAAATTTCCATTCAGGTGCAGGTAAGGAGAGAGGATCCACTGCGCCCTATTGGCCAATGTCCGTCGGGAGCCGTTTGCAGGAACTACCAAGGCTTAAAAGGGCTTAACAGCTCAGGCTGCAAAACTCTCCCTCATCTTCGAATCAGATCCCGACATTTTGCTTTCTCAGCGGTGCTCCGGAATCACGGTTATTATTGGGTTTCATCGCATGCAGGTCGATTGGGAAAGAAAGAGGGTTAAATGCTCCCTCTTGTGGGAAAATCTTCCTCCCATCCCCAATAGTAGCCAAAAGACTGAACTTTATTTCGGCCAGAGAGGGCGAAACGGGGTTCACATAGTGGAAATGACTGAATGGAGCTGCGCTGTATATGGCATTGCTGGGGTGCCCTGGCGAGTGTGATCTGGACCTATGCCATAGACCGAGTCATTGTAGAATTTCTCCCCTGGTGTTTGTCCCTAACAAAATGCCCAACGAGTTAGTTTAATTCAATACCTTTCATTCCCAACCGGTTCCACCATCAACGATGGTATCGATCCCATGTTGCAAAGGTAAAAATTCTGTTCCTTTGCACAAGGCTCTGGAGCTGTTGAAGCTTAGCGACCAAATTCCTTAAAAGCATAAATATTGTGTTCATTCCGCCGTGTAGATCTTGAGAATGGAGGCCTATATGGAAACAATGGACATAGGGTTAGTTTCCTTTTTGCTCTGGGTCTCCAAAATATGTTTAAAAATGCATGTGACAGTGGAGAGTGGCCTCAGACATTGTGTGTTACAATGACTGAGTGTGTGGAGGTATTCAAATTTATAGCTTATTGCCTGTGTGGGAATAGCCTTTAAAAAAACTCGTATGTGGCATACCTTAATAATTCAAGGTAGCCTTCCACGGTTGATAACTGTTTTAAAAAATTGTGTTATCTCTGTAAAGATGTAAATTTCATTTAATAAAAAATAAAGTTGCGGCTTCATCTCCACTCAAGACGGTTGTGTTTTTTCTCAGTTTATTGTGTACTTACCTTATTTATTCAATTGTGTATACTTACCATGGCAATTCCATGGCATGGAGATGATCCTCTTCGCTTCCTGGATCGTGTGACAAAAGCAAGGGAAATGCTGGGAGTTTTATTTTTTAAAACCTATGGAGGCCAAAAAGGTAAAACCCTGGAGTTAGGGGATGTATACATTACAATGTATTAATACGATTATACATTCATTTCGTAGAAGATGTTATGAGTAACCTAGGTTCACACCACACATTTAGACGCGACTGCAAGTCAAATGGTATCTATATCATCTATCAGTTTGGGTGTTTATCATCTGACCCGGTGGATCATCACAACGCCCCACCGAACAACCCATGCATGAACCAATTGCGCCATTAATTGGCGTCACGGCGGGATGAAGTCTGTATAAATTTTCCCTGCCCCTTTAAGCATGCACCTTGTTCACCCATACTGTTAAAAGCCACTACTGACCCGTTGTTTAGCCAATTACCGCCCGCTCTCTTCATTACCATTATCGTATAATTTATATGCAGACGATACAAACAAAAAACTACTTGTCCACCTACGCTAACTCCTGACATCCAATCACGTGTCTCCTACTGCCTCTTGCCATCTCCTTCTAGTTTCAACGCACTACCTCAATTAAATATTTCTAAAACTGAACTGATTGTTTCCCACCTAAACCTGGTCCTGTCCCATCTTTCTCCATCTCTGTTGAACACCCCTTTTCCCTTCCAATCTGCCGCTGTGCACGTAAGTAATTATTGATTCAATGGGTAAGAAAGTCCTGTGAGCCACTAGCCCGCCAATTTCCCACTTCAAAAGAACGAAATACTAAGAAAACCAACATGAGGGATAACACCCCTTCCATCAGGTGTCCATTACACGTTGTGTGACTTGTTGTGTTGGCTCACAATAAAACCGTTCATTTTGGAGTGCAGTGTACCTTGGTTTTCTTAGTAATTAGGATCCTCTCTCTCCTCTAACCACTTAACATGCTGCAAGAAACTTGCTTTCCTTCGAAATATAGCCAATTGGCAGTTTTTTCTCTCACGACCACCGCTATGCTTATGCATGCGCTCTATCGCGCCTGGACTTTTGCAACCTACTACTACTGGTCTCCTGCTTCCACCTCTCTCCCCCCAGTCTAACGTATATACCGAGTATAACCGAGGTTTTAGGTTAAAAAAATACCTTTTAAACCCTAACCTCGGTTTATACTCGGTCACACACACGATTAAGTTTTGTACGGACAAAAAGAAGCCTAACCATTGGAGATTGGACCATTCGGTGAGGAGCGAGCAAACCGGAGACCAGGACCGGAAGCAGTTACGGTAGAGGTGCAGGCAGGACCATTCGGTGAGGAGCGGAAGACGAAGACCAGACGGCGGCAGATTAGAGGTGCAGGCAGTATGCCCTGATGACGTAGTAACGGGGCGGGCAGTATGCGCAGTCTACGCGGACTATCGCCGAGGCGCGTATCCGGTTCTTCAGCATACTGCCTGCACTTCCATACACGATACTGCTCCAGTCCTGGTCTGCTCGCTCCTACCGAAGGTCCTGCCTGCACCTCCCGTACTCCTCTGGTCCTGGTCTCCGTCTGCTGCTCGCTCCGCACCTAAGTAATGGTCCTGCCCCTGCCCCTCTATCCGTAAACTGCTCCGGTCCTGGTCTCGGCGTCTGCTCGCTCCTCTCACCGAATGGTCCTGCCTGCCTCTACCGTAATGCTCCGGTCCTGGTCTCCTGTTCTGCTGCTCCTCACCGAATGGACCAATCTCAACTGGTAGGCTTCTTTTCCTGACTGTATCCCAGATGTACAAGAGGATCGAGGACTCTGTACCTCCGATCTGCCTCATCATATCCAGTAAGAATTCTTGTGTATGAGGGTTAGGGGTTGGGGGCTATAGTCTCGTGCAGTGGAGGGGTGGGGTGGTTTAGAAAGTTTGCAAACACCTCGGTTTATACTTGAGTCAACACTTTTATCCTTTTCTTTTTTTTCAGGCAAAAATATGTACCTCTGTTTTATACTCGGGACGGTTTATACTCGAATAATAGCGGAAACTCTGCCCCACGTATTGTTTGGCTCTCTAATAAACCGGATCCCAAATCTCCTGTAGTGGACAACACCCTGGCCCCTGTTAAACGTAACATTTTATACAGAATCCTTCAAGTTTAAACGCCCTTGCTCTTCTACTCCTTCTTATATTCTCTCGTGTCCCCCATATGTGTCCTGCCCCTGTACCCTCCGCTCATGGCAAGAACCAGCTTCGTACAGGCCCCCCACTGTACTGCTTCCTCTCGCCTAAAACCTTTATCACCCCAAACATCTGTGGTTCCCATCCTCTGAATTCTATGCCCTCTCTCTATGTCAAAACCTCAATTAGACACGGTTTAAATCTACCCTTACAACATCCTACCTATTGTAACCAGCACAGTCTTGATATCTATATATGATAAATCTAGCCTTACATCTATCTATCCGGTAACCGCACAGTATATGAGATATCTATATATATTAAATCTACCTTACATCCACCTATCTGGTAACCAGCACAGTATATGTGTATCTATTATGATAATCTACACCTTACATCTCCTACCTATCTGGTAACCAGCACAGTATATGATATTTATATTAATCTTCATCCTATGTACCTATTTAAGTATATAATACTAAACTACCTTACATCCTACCTATCTGTACCACGCACAGTATATGATATTCTATTAGATGATACAATCAACCTTACATCCTACCTATCTGTAACCAGCACAGTATATGGTATCTATAGAGATAAATCTTACCCTTACTCCTACCTATCTGGTAACCAGACACGTATAATGTGTGGTATATATATATATATGATAATCTAAGCCTTACATTCTCCTACCGGAACAGCACAGTTATATGTATATATATATGATAAATTACCTACAACCTACCTATCTGGTACCAGCACAGAATGATATCTATATCTATATATGATAAATCTAGCCTTCCACATCCTACCTATCTGTACCCAGCACAGTATATGTAATACATATATGATAAATCTACCCTTATATCCTACCTATCTGGTAACGAGCACAGTATATGGTATCTAATATATATAAATCTAGCCTTACATCCTACCTGTCCTGGTAACCAGCACAGTATATGTGATCTATATATGATATATTACCCTTACATCCTACCTATCCGGTAACCAGCACATTATATGGTATCTATATTCTATATAGAAATGTACCTTACTTCTACCTGTCTGGTAACCAGCACAGTGTAATGGTATCTATATGATAAATCTCTTACCCTTACTCCTACCTATTGGGTAACCAGCACAGTATATGGTATCTATATATCTAATATGAATAAATCTACCCTACATCCTACCTATCCGTAACCAGCACAGTATAGGTATCTATATATCTATATATGATAAATTACCTTACCTCCTACCTATCTAAGTACCAGCACAGATATGATATCTATACTATCTATATATGATAAATCTACCGCTTACATCCTACCTATCCGTAACCAGCACAGTATATGATATCTATATATGATAAATCTCCCTTAACCTCCTACCTATCCGGTACCACACAGTATATGATATACTATATATCTATATATGATAAATACTACCCTTACATCCTACCTATAGGTAACCAGCACAGTCTATATCTAATATATGATAAATCTAAGACCTTAATCCTATCTTAATCCGGTACCCAGCACAGTATGATATCTATATATGATAATCAAGCCTTACATCCTACCTATCTGGTACCAGCACAGTATGATATCTATATCTATATATGATAAATCTACCCCTACATCCTCCTATCTGGTAACCAACACAGTAATGTGATCTCTATATATCTATATATGATAAATCTAGCCTTACATCCTACCTATCCGGTAACCAGCACAGTATATGATATCTATATATCATATAAACTACCCTTAATCCACCTATCTGGTAACCAGCACAGTATATGGTATCTATATTATATATGATAAATCTACCCTTACATCCTACCATTCCGGTAACCGCACGTATATGGTATTATCTATATATATAATCTACCCTAACATCCTACCTATTGGTAACCAGCACAGTAATGGTATCTATATATGATAAATCTACCTTACATCCTACCTATCTGGTAACCAGCACAGTATATGGTATCTATTAGATCTATATATGAAAATCTAGCCTTACATCTCACCTATCTGGTAACCAGCACAGTATATGGTATCTATATATCTATATATGATAAATCTAACTGCCTTACATCCTACCTATCTGGTAACCAGCACAGTATATGGTAACTATATAGGATAAATCACCCTTACATCCTACCTATCCGGTAACCACACATATATGGTATCGATCCGACCACAAGTATATGGTATCTATATATGAATAATCTACCCTTACATCCTACCTATTTGGGTAACCAGCACAGTAAATGGTATCTATATATGATAAATCTAGCCTTACAATCCTACCTATCGGTAACCAGCACAGTATATGGTATCTATTATCTTATATGATAAATCTACCTTACATCCTACCTATCTGGTAACACACAGTATAGGGTATCATATATCCTATATATGATAAATCTACCTTACATCCTACCTACTGGTAACCAGCACAGTATATGGTATCTATATATGATAAATCTACCCTTACATCCTACCTTCCGTAACCAGCACAGTATATGATGATCTATTATGATCAATCTAACCCTTACATCCTACCTATCGGTAACCAGCACAGTATATGGTATCTATATATGATAATCTAGCCTTACATCCTACCTATCTGGTAACCAGCACAGTATATGGTATCTATATATCTATATATGTAAATCTAGCCTTACATCCTACCTATCTGTAACCAGCACAGTAATGGTATCTATATATCTATATATGATAATCTAGCCTTACATCCTACCTTCTGGTAACCAGCACAGTATATGGTATCTATATATGATAAATCTACCCTTACATCCTACCTATCCGGTAACCAGCACAGTATATGGTATCTATAAGGATAATCTACCCTTACATCCACCTATCTGGTAACCAGCACAGTAGTATGCTAATTCTATATATGATAAATCTAGCCTTACATCCTACCTATCTGGTAACCACACAGTATATGGTATCTAATATCTATATATGATAAATCTAGCCTAACATCCTACCTATCGGTAACCAGCACAGTATATGGTATCTATATATCTAATAATCTACCTTATACATCCTACCTATCCGTAACCAGCACAGTATATGGTATCTATATAATGATATCATCTACCCTTACATCCTACCTATCTGGTAACCAGCACAGTATATGGTATCTAATTATGATAAATCTACCCTTACATCCTACCTTCTGGTACCAGCACAGTTAGTAAATCTATATATCTATATATGATAATCTACCCTTACCTCCTACCTCCGGTAACCAGCACAGATGATATCTATATCTATATATGATAATCTACCTTACATCATCCTACCTATCCGTAACCAGCACGTATATGGTATCTATAATCTATATATTTAATCTACCCTTACATCCTACCTATCTCGGTAACCAGCACAGTTATATGATATCTATATACTATATGATAAATCTACCTTACATCCTACCTAT
The DNA here is from genome assembly GCA_019447015.1 of Hymenochirus boettgeri. NCBI lineage: Eukaryota > Metazoa > Chordata > Amphibia > Anura > Pipidae > Hymenochirus > Hymenochirus boettgeri. The sequence continues at coordinate 29,667,558 of CM033475.1, forward strand.
CCGGATCCAGAACAGTATATGATATCATATATCTATATATGATAAATCTACCCTTACATCCTACCTAGCCGTAACCAGCACAGTATAGGATCTATATTCTATATATGATAAATCTACCACTACATACCCTATCCGGTAACCAGCCCAGTAATATGGTATCTTTATATCTATTATGATAAATCTACCCTTACATCCTACCTATCCGTTAACCAGCACCAGTATATGGTATCTATATAATATCTATATATGATAAATCTACCCTACATCCTACCTATCCGGTAACCAGCACAGTATATGATATCTATATATCTAATACCTGATAAATCTACCCTACATCACCTATCCGGTAACCAGCAGAGTAAATGATATCTATATATCGTATATAGATAAATCTAACCCTTACATCCTACCTATCCGGTAACCAGCACAGTATATGATTATCTATATATACTATATAGGATAAATCTACCTTACATCCTACCTATCCGGTAACCAGCACAGTATAGATTATCTATATATCTATATAGATAAATCTACCCTTACATCCTACCTATCCGGTAACCAGCACAGTCTATGGTATCTATATATCTATATATGATAAATCCACCCTACTCCTACCTATCGGTAACCAGCACAGTATATGATATCTATATATCTATATATGATAATCTACCCTTACATCCTACCTATCCAGTAACCAGCACAGTATATGGTCTATATATCTATATATGATAACTCTACCCTTTCATCCTACCTATCCGGTAACCAGCACAGTATATGGTCTCTATATATCTATATATATAATCTACCCTTACATCCTACCTATCCGGTAACCAGCACAGTATATGGTATCTATATAATTTATTGATAAATCTACCCTACATCCTACCTATCCGGTAACCAGCACAGTATATGGTATTATATACTATATATGATAATCTACCCTTACATCCACCTATCTGGTAACCAGCACAGTATATGGTACTATATATCTATATATGATAAATCTTTCCTTACAATCCTACCTATCCGGTACAGCACAGTATATGGTATCTATATATCTATATATGATAAATCTACCTTACATCCTACCTATCTGGTAACCAGCACAGTATATGATATCTATATATCTATATATGATAATCCACCCTTACATCCTACCTATCCGGTAACCAGCACAGTATATGATATCTATATATATATTTATGATAAATCTACCCTTACATCCTACCTATCTGGAACCAGCACAGTTATAGGGTATCTATATATCTAGCGATAACTAGAAGAACGAGCACTCCTGGGGATCTTGTAGTTTCAAACAAACTTTATTCCATACGCGTAGTCGACGCGTTCGGCCCGTACACTGGCCGTCTCAATCCAGTGTACGGGCCGAAACGCGTCGACCACGCGTATGGAATACAGTTTGTTTGAAAGTTACAAATCCCCAGGAGTCTCCGTTCCTTTCTAGTTATCGCTACCATCACTTGGATAGCGGAAGCAACCCCGGCATTGTTGGTTGCCGAGGAGTGCCGCTCCACCTTTGTTACATTGTATCTATATATCTAATATGATAAATCCACCTTACATCCTAACCTATCCGGTAACCAGCACAGTATATGTATCTATATATCTATATATGATAAATCCTACCCCTTACATCCTAACTATCCGGTAACCAGCACAGTATATGGTATCTATATATCTATATATGATAAATCTACCTTATATCCTACCTATCCGGTAACCAGCACAGTATATGGTATCTATATATCTATATATGATAAATTACCCTTACATCACCTATCCGGTAACCAGCACAGTATATGATATCTATATATCTATATATGAAAATCTACCCTTACATCCTACCTATCCGAAGACCAGCACAGTATATGATATCTATATCTATATATGATAAATCTACCCTTACATCCTACCTACCCGGTAACCAGCACAGTAATGATATCTTATGTCTTATATATGAAATCTACCCTTACATACTACCTATCCGGTAACCACACAGTATATGGTATCTTTATATCTATATATGATAATCTCTACCTTACATCCTACCTATCCGTTAACCAGCACAGTTACTGGTATCTATATATATCATATAGATAAATCCTACCCTTACATCCTCCTATCTGGTAACCCAGCACAGTATATGATCTCTATATATCTATATATAATAAATCTACCCTTAATCCTACCTACCGGTACAGCAGAGTATATATATCTATATATCTATAGGATAAATCACCTTACATCCTACCTACTCCGGTAACCAGCACAGTATATGATATCTATATATCTATATAGATAAATCTACCCTTACATCCTACCTATCCGGTAACCAGCACAGTATATGATATCTATATATCTATATAGATAAATCTACCTTACATCCTACCTATCCGGTAACCAGCACAGTATATGGTATCTATAGATCTATATATGATAAATCCACCCTTACATCCTACCTATCCGGTACCAGCACAGTATATGGTATCTATATATCTATATATGATAATCTACCCTTACATCCTACCTATCCGTAACCACAGTATATGGTATCTATATATCTATATATGATAAATCTACCCTTACATCCTACCATCCGTAACCCCACAGTATATGGTATCTATATATCTAATATGATAAATCTACCCTTACATCCTACCTATCCGGTAACCAGCACAGTAATGGTACTATATATCTATATATGATAAATCTACCCTTACATCCTACCTATCCGGTAACCACACGTATATGGTATCTATATATCTATATATGATAAATCTACCCTTACATCCTACTACTACCGGAACACAGCACAGTATATGGTATCTATATATCTAATATGAATAAATCTCCCCTTACACATACCTATCCGGTACCAGCACAGTATATGGTATCTATATATCTATATATGATAAATCTACCTTACTCCTACCTATCTGGTACACACACAGATAATGTATCTATATATCTATATATGATAAATCCACCCTTACATCCTACCTATCCGGTAACCAGCACAGTATATGATATCTAATATATATTTATGATAAATCTACCCTTACATCCTACCTATCTGGTAACCAGCACAGTATATGGTATCTAGATATCTAGCGATAACTAGAAAGGAACGGCGCACTCCTGGGATCTTGTAAGTTCAACAAACAAACTTTATTCCATAGCGTAGGTCGACGCGTTTCGTCCCGTACACTGGCAACCCCTATATGGTCGATCTATATCTATATATGATAAATCTCAGCCTTACATCCTAACCTATCTGTAACCAGCACAGTATATGGTATCTATAATCTATATAGATAAATCTACCCTTACATCCATCCACCTATCGCGGGTAACCAGCACAGTGTGCATGTATCTATATATCTATATATGATAAATCTAACCTTACATCTACCTATCCGTAACAACACAGTAGATGGTATCTATAATCTATATATGATAAATCTACCCTTACCTCTACCATACCTGGTAACCAGCACAGTAATGGTATACTATATATCTATATTGATAAATCTACCTTACATCCACCTACTGGTAACCGCACAGTATATTATCTATTACTATATATGATAAATCACCCTTACATCCTACTATCTAGTAACCAGCACAGTAATATATGAACTATATATCTATATATGATAAATCTACACCTTAACTCCTACCTCTCTGGTAACCAGCAGAGTATTGAGTGTTTTATTTGCACTGCATACAATCTTCCCTCCACACTTAGTACCCATTCCATTGTATCTGTATGTTACCCACCTCAGATTGTAAGCTTCTAGGGGCAGGGGCCTCCTTACAACCTCTTTGGTAAAGCCCTAGCGCTTCCATTTATATATTGATATATTTATGTACTGACTATCTATGTATTTACCCTCTTGTATGACTTATTTATGTTATTACTGTACAACACTGCATGCCTGGTCAATGATATAATTATAATTCGAATATTGATACATCATAGAAAATCCCCATGTGCTATATAAATAAACATACATACATATATCTTCTTATATGTGGTCTTATATGAGTTACCAGTGACCTCACCTGTAGTCACCACCTGTCCAGTCTGCTGATACACAGCATGTACCACGGGTGCTTGTGCTACATTCTGTCTGCTAATACCTTCTGGCTTTAGAAAGGAAGGCTCATTTTAACACTTAGTTAGATGTGCCCCCTTTCCTTCTGGAATCCAACATTCCTCTTACGCTCAGAAGGTAACGTTCACATGAACACGCACGAAGAAGAACACGTCTAGGTGCTGCCAAACTGCCACCATCACTAACATTAGTTATTAACAGGCAGAGCGCATGCTAAGATTTTCTTTTATAATCTGTTCTGTGGAAAATTAACTTCTTTTCTCAGTCACCCATGACCGTTCAGCTGATCACGGAATATTGCGGTCAACCCAACTCTACTTGATATGATGGTTTCCAAGAGCACAGTTTCCTGCTGTTGTACGGTACCAACTTGCATCACCTGTTCACGTCAGCCGCTGTCTCCTGTGGTCGGAGATTAACATATCCTGTGTGTTCAGGAAGGTTCCCCTAAATCATCCTTCACGGAACTCATTGTCCTCAGAGAATGGTGTTTATGGTAACTTTCACAACCCAATTTTGCATTGCAATGGTGTGAGGTTTTCAGGGAAGCAATCAAATCTACCGAGCAAACTGGGTATAACATACCCAGAAGCCTCAGCTTGTTGCAATGTAGGATAAATAAATGCCTTTAATGTCACTTAATATTGATCATTATTTAAATTGACCTGCTAGGGACAAAGCATATCCAGGATAAAATCTTTTATGGTTGGTTATACATGGCCTTGCTATAAAAGTGAGACACCCACAATTGCATGTTAAAGCCAAGCAAGCATTCTGTCAACGGTAACATCTAGATGGCCCATTATCACTTTCTGTGAATTTAATTTCAGAAGTTCTCAGGTCCACATTGTGAGCAGATCTCGGCAGGTCCTGATGTTACTTGGGGGGTGGGGTTTGAAGTCCATTGTAGGACTTGACAGGCTGTGGGGGAAAGTTTCATACAAACACACATTATGTTCACTGGGGGGTTTTAATCGGAAAGGTTCTTTTCTTCTGACAGCCCTGAGATGTATCATTTTCCTTCCTTGTCCAGTAATATTTATGACTTTGTGACCTTTCGCACATTTACAGGGGTGAACACTCGATGTGGCAGTTAGAAAAACACAATGTTTTATATCAGGTTAGCTTTCTTTATTCAAGGTCTCACTGCTCAGAACATTAAGCCACATGCGGGATGATATTTGGAACAATCCACCAGTCAGTGTGATGTTTTAAAAATTTGGGCAAAAAGACAGAGAACACTGACCACCACTGCTCGGTAATGGTTCGATCGATGAGATGGCGGCACTTTATGGCAAATGTAATCACAGGCTGGTCACTACATATCTGTTTATTGGCCTGCGTGCACGGGCCATAGTTAGCAGACATATGTGTGAATTATTAGATATATTACTACGGTAACCGATATTTACGTTAATTACTCCTTCATTCTGGCAGAGGAAGGCAGCTGTCTCCTCCCTTGCAGTTAATCAAGGCTGGTGGCTGCTGACTTCACAGCCATTAACTGACTGCTCTACCCCTTGCGCCACCCTTGCACATGTCAAGTTCTAAAGCCCATTGAGCAAGGGGAGGAGGCCAGGGGGAAATGGAACATACTTTCTGATAGGATATGTCCACCCAGATGTGATGTCTCAGCCAATCACTGATGCCACTCTATCCCTGCCCCCTGAGTGTGGCCCTGAATTAGCCTAGAGCATGGTCCCACTTATCCAAATATTGATTTGCATTAACCATATTAATTGATTGTTTACATTGTATCCGTTTTCTTGGTGCATCTGAATAAACTGGGATCATTCCTAGGAGTTCATCATCTTGGGCCCAATTACAGTACTACTAATACGGTTTGAACTGTAACCTGTTTTTCATTGTCAAATAGAAGTTGGGCTGGTGCACAAGGTCCAGTTTTGGTTCAATTGACTGCTGGGGACAACATTTTCAACTTTGATGCAACTCAACCTGAATAAAACCACATGGGCATTTTTTAAAGAACATTAATGTTCCAAAACTTACAAAGAATGCAAATGTAACTTTCAACGGAGGTAGAGACACACGCCAAACGTCAATATCCACTTGGGAGGTTGCAATTGGGAGGGGTGAGCTGACAAATTTCCACTTGTGCCACAGCTCACTGCTCCTATGGCAGCACAGGGAGAGAGAATCACGCTAACTGGAATGGGAGGTGAGCCGTTAGCAGTGGTACATGCAAAACCACCACTGCGATTAGCCATGGAGTAGGATTAGACAGTCCTATTCCCTGGGAAATTGACTTTGTTTTTAAAAGACTGTTTTCACTATAGCTGCCCTTTAGGTTTTGGATTTATTTATACACACAGCAACGCCAAATCTGATGGCTACTCTCTGCCACCTTCTTTAAGGTTTTTGTGAGCGTATGTGAGCTCATGTCCCATTAGTGTCTTGCACAGGTCTAATTTTTCAGACCCCCCACCCACTTTGTCAGCTGTCTCAATCATTCCTTGACTGATAACTAGAGAGCAGCAAGGGGCCAGAGGACTTTAAGTAAGATATCTTGACACCAGGGAGGAAGGTAAGTATTGTGAAAATATGGGGGGGAGAGTACCTTGTGAAGGGGATGAGACAAAATTTGGGCATGGACCCCCCAACACACCGCCGCCACACCAATCTGCACCGCAAAGCAAATAATCATTGGAAAATGCTTTGTATATAACCACGGTTAAAATAGTTGGACCAGACTGTAATGCTTGGCATGCAGAACACTGATAAACTGGTTTGGAAACTTGCACTGCTCACCGCCAAGCCTGGTTAAAGGACAACCCACCCTCATAAGAATCTTTTAGAAAGAATGGCCTCTTTAAATATTATGAATATCATACTTTGTCCTATCAATTCATTACTGTATGCGTGCTATGCTTCTGGAGGCCTCATGGAAACTGAGCAATTTAGAAACCTGTACTGAGCCTGTACTGAGCCTGGGCCATGCTCAGAAGAGCAGACAGGGATTAACATTCATATCATTGGCTTTGATGTCAACTGACAAATCCATAATTGACAGTTCTACTGGAGAACCAGGAAGCAGAACGGGGAAGCAGAACATTGTGCTGGATGTTTCAGGTAGACTTATATATTTCAAATTTCAAACATCACCATTTAGGGTTTTGGGGGGTGATTTACCTATAGTAAGTTTTTCATTTTAGCTCGGACTTGCCCTTTTAAATCTTGGCAACACAGACAATGTACAAATGCTTTCTACAACAGACCACTGGTAAAACAGTTGGCACCACAGACGGGTAGTTTTGGAATCTTAGCACAAAATGGGGCCCCTTCTGGCCAAGCCCCTGGTAGCATGCCCCGGGATGAACATACCCTTTAAATGCTTTGAATTGGAAAGAGGTTATAAACTCAGCCATACACAGGCACTTAATGTCTCATTTTTGACATTTTGATCCCCTTAGATCGGTAATAAATAAGTAAAATGATATACGATCAAATGAAAAACTACTATATAAGAAAAGGGGAAGACTGCGTTTTGTTTTCTTTTGGTTTTTTGCAACTTAGAAGTTATTTGAAAGAAACCCCCCCCCCCCCCCCCCCGAGATTCTCACCGCCCCTGTCTTTCTGACACATTTGCCACAGAATGCCATGTTACCCGTAAGCGAGTCCGTAAAAAGTCTTTTTGTGTTTTAAAGGTGGATTTTGAGGTCATGGAACATTCCCAAGACACGTGTTCAGGGAAATAATAAATAAAGAGTATTTATTGGCAAAGCCATGACTTCTATTCCAGAGAGGGCTTGCAGAAAGCCCCATCATAGGGGTCCGGACTTTCAACGCCCACGTACTGATGCCACAAGCTAGACAAAGCTTTGTTGGCTGTAATTGTACTTGCAACATTATTCTGATTAAAGTCTGACCACGCATAGTTAAGGAAATGTCAATTGTTTTAATACATTCCAAACATCAGCTTGTGTACAACTGGCCACATTTTAAAGGTCATATAATGTTAACCGGACATGTTTGCATTGTGGTATCTTGTATGATGGCACGTCAGTCCTTACATGGAGATAGCTCTGTTCCTGCACATGGCACATCTGATCTCCAGGTATAGGTTAGAGCAATGCTGTTATCTAGTTGATCTGTCACAGTTCTCAAGCCAGTGTACGGGCCGAAACGCGTCGACCTACGCGTATGGAATAAAGTTTGTTTGAAACTTACAAGATCCCCAGGAGTGCTCCGTTCCTTTCTAGTTATCGCTAGATATATAGATACCATATACTGTGCTGGTTACCAGATAGGTAGGATGTAAGGGTAGATTTATCATAAATATATATATAGATATCATATACTGTGCTGGTTACCGGATAGGTAGGATGTAAGGGTGGATTTATCATATATAGATATATAGATATCATATACTGTGCTGGTTACCAGATAGGTAGGATGTAAGGGTAGATTTATCATATATAGATATATAGGTACCATATACTGTGCTGGTTACCGGATAGGTAGGATGTAAGGGTAGATTTATCATATATAGATATATAGATTTACTCTACACTGGACTCTTTCTGATCTTTATTATTTTATTTTTTCCTGGGGATTCTCAGTTCTCCTCATGGGCCTTTTGGTATCATTTCCTCCCATATTCATTCCTCCTCACTCATCGCGCTCTGCTCTTCTGCTTTCCCTCTCCTCCTTCCTCACGGCTTTTTTTGTTTCTTTCTCTTCCCTTCTCTCCTTGGGGCCGGGGGCTCTATGTTCTTTTAATGCTTCCCCTCTGCATTGCTTTCTTTTTTTCTCCTTTTTCCATTCCTCCCATCCTCCTGACTTTTCGTCAGTTTATTCCTCCCCCTTCCTCTCCCTGCGCGCTTGTTTTTCTCTTCCCTCTCTGCCCCCCCCTGCTCTTTCTATTCTCTTCCTCCTCTGGCTTTGCCCTTTTTTTTCCCTTCTCTCTGCGCTTCGTTATTTCTCCCCTTCACATCTCGGCGCCCTTCGTTTTTCTTATTTCTCCTTCCCTCCTCCCTGGCCCTTTGTTTTCCCTAGTCCCCTTTATTTCCCCCTCTCCTAGACTCTTCTGCCTTGCTTCTACTTTACTATTTCTCTCTGGCCTTTCTATGGGTGTGCTAATCGTGATTCTTCTCTCTGGTGCCTTGGCTCTTTCCTTTCTCTTCTAGGTCCTCATCTTTGTTGCTTCTTTCTACTCCCTCTCCTCTCATCACGTGACTTTGTTTTACCCTGATCCTCTTTTTTTCTCTATTTTTTTTCTTTACTTTCTCCTCCCCTCCTGGCTCTTGCTTGCTTTTTTCCCCTCCTTCTCTCCATGGGACACCCTTTCAGTTTTAGTTTTTTTTCTTCTCCTTCCCCTCCTTGGGCCTCCCTGTTTTTTTTCTCCTCCCTCGAGGGCCCTTCGTTCTTTCCTCTTCTTTTTTTATTTTTTTTTCTTTTCTCTTTCCCTCTTTTTGTTCCTGCTCCTGGTGCTAGCTCTTCGCTTTCCCACTTCTGCTTCTTTTCCCCACATAGCTCACTCTGGCCTATTTCTGTTATTTCTTTCCCCCCTCTCTCTCCTGGTGCATCACTTTCCTCCATTCACTCTTTTTATCTTTCCATTCTCCCAATACCTGCTGCTCACTTTGTCTTCTTTTTTTTATCCTTCTCCTCTGTGGCATCTGGTAGAGTAGCTATCTCTCCTCGCCGCCTTTTTGCTACTCTCTCCCTCCACTCGCGCCTTTTTCTATCGTTTTTAAATACACACACTTCCCTCTCTGCGATAATGTTATTCTTTATCATCCATACCCACTCACTCCCATCGGCTCTTAGTTTCTTACATCCCTCGGGCCTTGGTTGTTTTTTTTTTTTCCTTCTACTCTTGGTAAGCTACCCCTCGTCCCCTCTCGCCTCCTTCTTTTACCTCCTCTCCTGGGCCTTGGTCTTTTTCCTCTTCACTCTCTTCACTCCGCGCGCTTTCTCGTCTTCTCCTTCTCTCTCCTTGGCTTCCTCGGCTTTCTTTCTTCTCCCCCCCTCCTCGGCTTGCTTCTCCTCCTCCTCCTCCGCGGTGTGGCCTCTGTACCTTCTATTTATTCCTAAATCTCTCTCATCTTGTGGCCCCAGGCCTTTATGCTGATTTTATTCTCCCCTCATCCAACACACCATCACATCCCCACGCGCGCTTAGTTATCCTTTTTTTCTCTCTCTTACTCCTCGGGCTAATGTTATCTTAAAATTTAATCTGCTGGTTCTACACTTCTAATCTGGCCTATTTTCTTTTATTTCTTTTCCTTCTCCTCTCGAGCAATTTTCGAGGGTTTTTTCATCTCCCTCCCTTGGCTGAACCCTCTCTTCGTTCTTCTTTCCTTCCTACTCCGACGGCACCCTCTAGTACTTTTCTTCTCTATCCTGCTTCTTCCTTCCTACTCTGCGTGCTCCTTACTTGGTTTCGTGCTTATTATCCCTCTCTCATCTGTGAGCCTTTTTTTATTTTTCTTTCCCTCTCTTCGGCGTTGATTCTCCCTTTCTTTCCTTCCTCTTCGCTGGGTCCTTATCGGCTTCTTCTTTGCTCTCCTGGCGCCCCTATTGGTTTTTTTCTCCTTCGCTACACCCTCTCCTGACGCTTCGTTCCTCTTTCCCCTTCGCTCCTCCTATGGCCTTCGATTCTTCCTTCACTCTCCCATCGAGCGCCCTTTCCTCATTCTTGTCTCTTTTTCTCCTTCTCTCCCGGGCCACCCCTCCCCCTCTTTGTTTCTCTCTTCTAACTCCTCCGGGCGCTTCTATCGTTTCTCTCCCCCCTTCTCCTCGGCGCCCCCTACCTCCCCCTTCTTCCTTCTTCCTCCCCCCCCTAGCACTCTGATGCCTTTCTACTCCTCTCCTCCCCTCGATCCTCCCCCCCTGGCTTGTTCTCTCCATCTCTCTCCCGGCCGCCTCGGTCCTTTCTCTTTCTCTCTGGCATGTGCGCTTCTTACCTTTACCTTCTCCCCCCTCGCGCCCTCTTGTCTTTCCGCCTTCTTCCTTTTTCTCTTTTTCTCCCTTTCTCACACCACGGCATTTGCCCATTTCCCTTCTTTCAATCCCTATCTCCCTGGGTGGCGCTATTAGCTCTACTTACAATCCTACCCATCGGAGCCTTCGGGATTTATATATTTCTTTTCCTCTCTCTCTCTGGGCCCTTGTCTGATTTTTCATAATCCTCTCTGGTATTATCGCTCTTACTCTCTCTCTCTGGCCCCCGCGGGCTGCCTACCTAGATTCCTGTTATAATCTTCACTCATCCAGGAGCGCCTCTTCCGCTTTTTCTTTCCATCTCGGGCTTACTCAATCTCCTTCATTTCAGATCCTGGCTATTTCTTGTGCGTTTTTTCTCTCTCCTCATGCGGCTTGGTATTTTTCTATCCTCGTCCTTCTATCATGAGGAATTTGATTTTCTCACTTCTCCCTATGGCACTTGAAATATATACTTAATCACTCAATCCCATAAAAACTAGTGCTTGAATATAGGTATTATACTTAATTAATCAGGGGAGCAGGTATGTTTATTATATCTCTTCTCCATGGCACATTCTTTGTTTATTTATCCAAGTCCTCCAGTCACCTGCGTGTCGAACTAATATCGTCAGTTAACTTTTATACGTCGTCCTCGGCTTTCGTCTTAATTACCCCCCCATTCTCTCTGCCCTTGGATTTCTATTTGTTACCTCCACTCATTCCTCCCCCCTCGCGGCCTTTTCTTTATTCTCTCTATTTATTCTTTCTTCTTTTATTCCTTCTTTCTCCTACGTGGGCGCTCTTGTCTTTCTGTCAATCCCTCTCTTAGACTCTTGCTTTTAGACTCATTTCGTCTCTCATTCATCAAGGGACAATCTGATTATAAATACATATTATATATTGAAGACAATTAGGCCCAATATCTATTATCATCAATCATGGCAATATCGGTTTATTCTAGTGCTATTCCTTCCCCAGCCTCGCGTGCTTGCTATTTTCTTCCCTCCTCATATAGCATATTGCTTCATTCTCTTCTACTTCCGCCCTTCGGAACTGACAACTTGTTTTTCCTTATTTTTCTTTTCCCCTTTCTCGCCTCTGAGCAATTTCCCACTTCATCTCCTCTCGCCCGCCTTGTTTCGTCTCCTCTCTTCATGGCTTTACAATATTATCATAGAAGGATCTGCGAATGATGTTTTTATTTACTTATCTTCATCCTCTCCAATGAGCCTCCCTGTTATTCAATATACTTCTCTACATGGCTTTATTTGATTCTTTTCTTCTCTCTTCTCTATGTTCCTCTCTACTCTCTTTTCCTCATTACCACATCCGTCTGCCCGTCCTCTCCTCTCTGATCCTTCATTTTCATCTTCACATATCCTCTTCCTCCTCTCGTCACCTACTCTTTGCCTGTTACTTGCTATTTCTGCTTCTGATCGTTTTCTCCCCTCTTCCTTTCCTCTTACCTTCTCCCCCCCCCTACCATCTGCTCTCTGCCACTTGCACCACTTTCATTCAATTACCCACTACCTGTCGCCTTTCGTGTTTCCCCTTTCTTCTCTCGGGTCTCCGTGTATACTTTTTATTTTTTTCTGCTTTCATTCGGCTTATACCCTCTCCCTCCCTCATAGGCTCGTGGGCTTCCTCCCTTTCTCCACCCCTCTCTCCGGAACACTTTGTCTTTCTCTCCTCCTCTTCCTTGAATAATGGTTTATCTTCTTTTTAATATATACATCCATGATCTGCTTGGTGTTCCTTCACCTCCCTGGACTTTCTGTTTTTCCTCCAATTACTTCTGAGCAATATCCCCGTTTACTTCTCCCTCCTCGGCCCTTTGCTAGCTTTTCTTCTCTTTTTTTATATTCCTTACCTATACTCTCTCATACGCTTATTTAACTCCTTCATTCTCCCTCGCGCGCCTCATGCCTTTTGATCGCTATCTTATATTGTTCTCTCCCTCTCCCGCGCGCCCCTTGCTTTTTCTCTCCTCCTCCTCCCTCTGGCCCGCCCTTTTGTTCTCTGCTTCTCTCCTTCCCCTACTCTTTGAACGCTTCTTATGGTTAGTCTGCCATCCACGCTTCCCCCCGCTCGCCACCTCCCTGCATGCTTCGTTCATTTACCTCCCATACAACAATTATGGTATATAGGATATCTATTTTAATATATCATAAATAATGGAATTTATTTTTTAATATTTAATTCCATATAAGAATTTTGGAATTTTATTTTCTTCCCCCTCCTCCATGGTGCTTGTTGTGTATATTTCTATGCTCAATCCTGAGCACCATCTGTTTTTATCAACTCTCCTCGCTCTCACTTACTATCCCCCTGAGCTGTCTTAGGTCGTTTCCTCCTCTCTAATCCCTCTCCCACCTGCCCGCCCTTGCCTCTTTTCTCCTCATCAGAGCGTGCTCCTTGGCTATAGTTTTTACCGCATTCTATGTATTCCCTGGCCCCACCTTGTTTTTACCTCTTCCCCACTCCACTTCCTCCCCAGGATCATTTGCTTTCCCCATTATCATCAATCTTCCCCAATATTCTCCCCCTCCTTGCCCCCATATGTTATTCCCTTTTTTCACCCTCACCAGCCCCATCTTCCCGGCACGCTACTGGTCTCCGCTGCTTATTTTTTCTCCTCCTCTCCCCATGAGTGCTTCTTTCGTTTCTTCGCGCTCCTTCCTTTTCCTTCTCACACAACCCTCGCCAGCCAACCCTCCCGCACAACCTCTTGCTTCTTCCATCTTCCCTTCCTCCCTCCCCTTCCTCATAGCCAACTTCTCCTAGTTTCTTCCTCTCCCTGGCCATCCTGCTTCCTCTCCTCATTTTCTCTTCCTCCGTCTGCTCGGCTCTGGCATTTCTTTTCGTCCCCCCTTTCTTCCCTCTCATGCCTGCTCTCCTCCCTTGCGACGTGGCTCCTCTGCTCCCCTTTTTTTTCCCTCCTCCCTCCTCTCCCTCTCATCCCCTGGCCTCGTTGTTCTTTTGTCCTTTTCCCCCTCGTCTTCTCTGCCACCCCCTTGCCTACTCTCCCCCCCCCCTTTTCCCACTTCTCCTCCATGGCCCTTCCTGGTCTCTCTTTCTTCCTCCTCTTCTGCTCCCCTGCGGTGTTCCTTGGCTTCCTCTTATTCCTTCCTTCCTGGCCTTATGGTCCGTTGTTTCTCTTCTTCCCCTTGCTACATCTTCCCCTCTCGCCCCCTCTCCCCCCTCGCACTTGCTCCTCTCTTCGTCTCTCTACCTCTCGCGGCCCCCTTTCCGCTTTTCCTCTTTTCCCCTCCTTCTCCTTCGTGGGGCCCCTCTGTCCGTCTTGCTCTCCTATATCTTCCCCTTCTCTCACTTGCGCTCCGTATTCTCTTCCTCCTCCCTCGGGTCTAATGTACCTCTCCTATCTCTCCCTCCCTCCCTCCTCCCCCCTATCCTCCCCTCTGGCTTCCTCGGCTTTTTCCCCCCTTCTATCTGGTGGCTTTCTCTTACTCTCCCCCCTTCCACTCTCCGCCCTCCTCCACTTCCTTCCTCTCCCCCCTAGTCGTGCCTCTTCTCCTCCTCGCTCTCTTTCTCCCATCTCTCCTCCTCCTCCCTCCTGCCCTCCCCCCTTTTCCCCTTTCCCTCCTTTTTCTCTTCCTTCCTTCACCCTCCCTCGCGCTCCACTCATTTGGAGCGTATTTTCCTCCTTCCCCTCTCCTCTTCCATCCTCTGGCCCCTTGTTTTTTTTCTCCCCCCTCTCCCCTCCCCTCCTGGCCGTTTATGCTCTTTCTCCCCTCCCTTTTCTCCCTCCCATCGGCCAGCCTCCTCGGTTCCCTCTCCTCCCCTCCTCTGCCGTGCTCTTTCTAGCTTTTAGTTATCACTCAACTCATGGACATTTATCCTTAGCTCTCTTCTACTCTCGCCCATCACCACCCTTTTTTCATAACACCAACTCCCTTCCTCTCCTCTCCGGCAGCTATTCGCTTTTCTTACCCCTCCACTCTCCTCCTCCGGCCTCATCTTCGCTGTACCCTACTACCCTCACTCACTCTCGCGGCCCTCCTGCCCTCCTTTACCTCTCTCCTTCTCCCCTTAGCGGCGCCTTTCGTACTATTTTCTTCTGTCCTCCCTCTTTCGCCCCTTCCTCCTCACTCCCTTCTCTTCGTCTCCCTCTATTCCTCCCTTCCTCCTCTCCGCCCTCGCGTGCTCTTATGTTTTCTCCTCTCTCCCCCTCCCCCCCTGGGCCCTTAACTTGTTTTCCTCTTTCTTTCCTCTCCCTCCTCCCCTCGGCACCTTGTTTTCTCTTCCCTGCCTCTCCCCTCCGGCCCCTCCCCTCGGTCTCTTCTCCTCTCCCCTCTCCTGCGCCGTGGCTTCTCCTCTCTCTCTTTTTTCACCCTCACCTCTCCCCTTGGCTCCTACGTCGCTTTTTTACTCCTCCTTTCTCTTCATCATCCTTACCACACCTCATGGCCCCCCCCCTACTCTCCTCGGGTGTTCCCTCCCTCTCTTCCCCCCCTCTCTCTTACCCGCCTCACCTGGCCTCCTAGCGGGCTATTCCCACTCCTCTTCCTCCACCCCCCCCAACCTTCCCTCCTACTGCCCCTCTGATTTTCTTTCCCTTGCCCTCCTCACTATCAAATGGGACACATATAATGTCGATTTAATATGATATAATACAATATGATGATTATATATGATTTTAAATATAAATCTATAATGTATAAACTAGCATACACTATAACTTCCAAACTAAAGTAGACCTTTGGTTATCAAATTCTTTTCTAACCATACGTGCCCTTTCGCTCTCCCCTCTTTACATCCCTTCCCCTCACTTCCTCTCGGGCGGCTTGCCTTCTAATTTCTCTTTTTTCTTCCTCCCCTCCTGGTCGCTTCTCTGCTTCTTTACTCCCTCCTCCTCTCCTCTCTCTCCTCCTCTCGGCCCCCTCTTCTTCGCCCTTTTCGTCCATTCTTCCCCTCCTCCTCTGGCGCCCTCCTCTTTCGTCCTCTCTCCCTTTCACTCTCCCTCCGCCACCCGCTGTTTCTTCTCCTTACTCCCTTCCATGGGCCTCTGGCTTCCCTTTTTCCCTCCCTCTTCGTGCCTCGCCGGCACCCATCTACTCGCTTTTCATCCCTCTTCCATACCCGTCCCCTTCCTCCTCTTGGCTCCCTCCGTGTTCTCACTTCTTATCCTCTTAACCTATCTCTCTGTCCCCCTCCTTCCTCTTCCCCCCCCCCTCTCGGCGCTAGTCCGCTTCCTTCTCCTTCTCCTCCCCTCTTCCCCCTCCCTCACTGGCCCCCTTCCCTGTGGTGTCTCCTTCCTCCCCTCCCCTCCGCCCTCTCTTGGCTTTCCCACCCCCCTCGCCCCACCCCCCCCCCACCCACACTATACCCCTCCCCCCCCCCATCCACCCCTACCCACGCCCCCCCCCCTCACCCCACCCAACTCCCACTCCTATCTCGCTCCCCTCCCCCCCCCTCCCGACCATATCCTGTGCTGGTAACCGTATTAGGATAGGTAAGATGTAAAGTGTAGATTTATCATATATAGATATATAGATACCATATACTGTGCTGGTTACCGGATAGGTAGGATGTAAGGGTAGATTTATCATATATAGATATATAGATATCATATACTGTGCTGGTTACCGGATAGGTAGGATGTAAGGGTAACCAGCACAGTATGGTATCTATATATCTATATATGATAAATCTACCCTTACATCCTACCTATCCGGTAACCAGCACAGTATATGGTATCTATATATCTATAATGATAAATCACCCTTACATCCTACTATCCGGTAACAGCACAGTATATGGTATCTATATATCTATATATGATAAATCTACCCTTACATCCTACCTATCCGGTAACCAGCACAGTATATGGTATATCATATATCTATAATTGATAAATCTACCCTTACATCCTACCTATCCGTAACCAGCACAGTTATGATATCTATTATATGATAAATCTACCCTTACATCCTACACTATCCGGTAACCAGCACAGTATGGTATCTATATATCTATATATGATAAATCTACCCTTACATCCAACTATCGGTAACCATCACAGTATATGGTATCTATATCTATATATGATAAATCTACCCTACATCCTACCTATCCGGTAACCACACAGTATATGGTATCTATATATCTATAATGATAAATCTACCCTTACATCCTACCATCCGGTACAGCACAAGTATATGGTATCATAATCATATATGATAAATCTACCCTTACATCCTACCTATCCGGTAACCAGCACAGTATATGGTATTTATATATGATAAATCTACCCTTACATCCTACCTATCCGGTAACCAGCACAGTATATGATATCTATATATCTATATATGATAAATCTACCCTTACATCCTACCTATCTGGTAACAAGCACAGTATATGGTATCTATATATCTATATATGATAAATCTACCCTTACATCCTACCTATCGGTAACCAGTCACGTGTATGTATCTATATATCTATATATGATAATCTACCCCTACATCCTACTACTATCGGTAACCAGCACAGTGTATGGATATATATATCTATATATGATAAATCTACCCTTACATCCTACCTATCCGGTAACCAGCACAGTATATGGTATCTATATATCTATATATGATAAATCTACCCTTACATCCTACCTATCGGTAACAGAAGTATATGGTATCTATAATCTATATATGATAAATCTACCCTTACATCCTACCTATCTGGTAACAAGCACAGTATTGGTATCTATATATGATAAATCTTACCCTTACATCCTACCTATCCGGTAACCAGCACAGTATATGATATCTATATATCTATATATGATAAATCTAACCCTTACATCCTACCTATCCGGTAACCAGCACAGTGTATGGTATCTATTATCTATATATGATAAAATCTACCCTTACATCCACCTATCCGGTAACTAGACAGTTATGGTATCTATATATCTATATATGAAATCTACCCTACATCTTACCTATCCGGTAACCAGCACAGTATATGGTATCTATATATCTATATATGATAAATCTACACTTACATCCTACCTATCTGGTAACCAGCCACGTATATGGTATCTATATATGATAAATCTACCCTTACATCCTACCTATCCGGTAACCAGCACAGTATATGTGATCTATATATCTATATATGATATCTACCTACATCCTACCTATACGGTAACCAGCCAGTATATGGTATCTATATATCTATATATGATAAATCTACCCTTACACCCTACCTATCCGGTAACAGCACAGTATATGGTATCTATATATCTATATATGATAAATTATACCCTACATCCTACCTATCCGGTAACCAGCCACAGTATATGTATCTATATATATATATGATAAATCTACCCTTACATCCTACCTATCCGGTAACCAGCACAGTATATGGTATCTATATATCTATATATGATAAATCTACCCTTACATCCTACCTATCGGTAACCAGCACAGTATATGGTATCTAATATCTATATATGATAAATCTACCTTACATCCTACCTATCCGGTAACCAGCACAGTAAATGATATCTAATATCTATATATGGAATCTACCCTTAACATCCTACTATCGGTAACCAGCACAGTATATGTATCTATATATCTATATATGATAAAATCTACCCTAAATCCTATATCTGGTAACCAGCACAGTATATGGTATCTAATACTATATATGATAAATCTACCCTTACATCTACCTATCCGGTAAACCAGCACAGTATATGGTATCTAATACTATATATGATAAATCTACCCTTACATCCTACTATCCGTAACCAGCACAGTATATGGTATCTATATATCATATATGATAAATCTACCCTACGCCTACCTATCCGGTAACAGCACAGATATGGTATCTATATATCTATATATGATAAATCTACCCTTACATCCTACCTATCTGGTAACAGCACAGTATATGGTATCTATATATGATGAAATCTACCCTTAATCCTACCTATCGGTAACCAGCACAGTATATGGTATCTATATATCTATATATGATAAATCTACCCTACATTCCTACCTATCCGGTAACTAGCACAGTATATGGTATATATATATCTATATATGTAAACTAATCTACCCTACATCCTACCTATCGGTACCAGCACAGTATATGGTATCTATATAAGAAAATACCCTTACATCTACCATATCCAGTAACCAGACAGTATATGATATCTATATATCTATATATGATAAATCTACCCTTACATCCTACTTATCTGGTAACCAGCACAGTAATGGTATCTATATATCTATATATGATAAATCTACCCTTACATCCTACCTATCCGGTAACCAGCACAGTATATGGTATCTTATATCTATATATATAATCTACCCTGACATCCATCTATCCGCGTAACAGCACATTATAGGTCTATATATCTATATATGATAAATCTACCCACATATCCTACCTACGGTAACCAGAACAGTATATGGTATCTATATATCTATATATGATAAATCTACCCTTACATCCTACCTATCTGGTAACCAGCACAGTATATGGTATCTATATATGAGAAATCTACCCTTACATCCTACATATCGGTAACCAGCACAGTATATGGTATCTATATATCTTTATATGTAAATCTACCCACATCCTACTATCCGGTAACCAGCACAGTATATGGTATCTATATAATATATATGATAAATCTACCCTTACATCCTACCTATCGTGAACCCCGCTAGTACTTATTGTGATCTATATATCTTATATGATAATCTCCCTTACATCCTACTCTCCATAACCAGCACAGTATATGGTATCTGTATATCTATATATGATAAATCTACCCTTACATCCTACCTATCCGGTAACCAGCACAGTATATAGGTATCTATATATCTATAATGATAATCTACCCTTACATCCTACCTATCCGTAACCAGCACAGTAATAGTATTATATATCTATATATGATAAATCTACCCTTAATCCTACCTATCCGGTAACCAGCACAGTATATGTATCTATATATCTATATATGATAAATTACCCTTACATCCTACTCCCGTAACCCGACAGTATATGGTATCATATATATCTATATATTATAAATCTACCTTACATCCACCTATCCGGTAACCAGCACAGTATATAGTATCTATATATCTATATATGATAAAATCTACCCTTACATCCTACCTATCCGGTAACCAGCACAGTATATGATACTATATATGATAAATCTACCCTTACATCCTACCTATCCGGTTAACCAGCACAGTATATGATATCTATATATGATAAATACTACCCTTACATCCTAACTATCCGTAACCAGCACAGTATATAGTATCTATATATCTATATATGATAAAACTACCCTTACATCCTACCTATCCGAACCAGCACAGTATATGGTATCTATATATCTATATATGATAAATTACCCTTACATCTACCTATCCGGTAACCAGCACAGTATATGGTATCATTATACTATATATGATAAATCTACCCTTACATCCTACCTATCCGGTAACCAGCACAGTATATGATATCTATATATCTTATATGATAAATCTACCCTTACATCCCACTATCCGGTAACAGCACAGTATATGATTATATATCTATATATGATAAATCTACCCTACATCCTACCTATCCGTAACCAGCACAGTATATGGGTATCTAATATCTATATATGAGAAATCTACCCTTACATCCTACCATCGGTACCAGACAGTATGTATCTATATATCTATATATGATAAATCCTACCCTTACATCCTACCTATCCGATAAACCAGCACAGTATATGATATCTATATATCTATATATGATAAATCTACCCTTACATCCTACCTATCGGTAACCAGCACAGTATATGAGGTTCTATTTGCATGCATACTAGCCACTCTGCACTTTACTTACCATCCATGTATCTGGTATGTTACCCACCTAACTAGATGTAAGCTCTATGGGCAGGGACCCTTTCCTAATGTTACATGGTACAATTTACTTGTTACTTATTATATGTGTACTATATTATATATATTTATATATTTCTACCCTTCCCTGGTGATCTTATGGTATACCACACTAAAAAAAAAAACTAGATTTGAAAGCTCTAGTGGGACAGGACCTCTTTCCTAATGATACATGGTACATCTTACTGTATACTTAATAATGTACAATATTATTAATATTTATATTATTTCTACCTTCCTGTGTATGTATGTTACCCACCTAACTAGATTGTAAGCTTATGGGAGGGATCTCTTTCCTAATGTTAATGGTACATTTACTTATATACTTATTAATGTAACAATATTATTATATATTTATATTATTTCTACCTTCCCTGTGTATCTGTATGTACCACCTAACTAGAGTAAGCTCTATGGGAAAGGGATCTCTTTCCTAATGTTACACGGTACATTCACTTGTATAATTATTAATGTACAATATTATTATTATATTTATATTATTTCTACCTTCCTGTGTATCTGATGTTAACCCACCTATAGAGTGAGCTCTATGGGACAGTGCCTCTTCTAATGTTACAGGTAATTCACTTGTATACTTATTAATGTACAATATATTATATTTATATTATTTCTACCCTTCCCTATGTATCTGACTGTGTACCCACCTAACTAGATTGTAAGCTCTATGGGACAGGGAATCTTTCCTAATGTTACAGGTACATTCACTTGTATACTATTATATGTACAATATTATGATTATTATTTATATTATTTCTACCTCCCTATGTTAAATTTTTTTCTGTTAGTTACCCACCTAACTAGATTGTAAGCCTTATGGGACAGGGAACTCTTCCCAATTACATGTACACACCTACTTGATTACTTATTAATGTACAATATTATATATATTTATATATTTCTTACCTTCCTCTTATCTGTATGTTACCCACCTAAATGGATTGAGCTCTAGGGACAGGGAATCTCTTTCCTAATGTTACACGGTACATTAACTTGTATACTGTATTAATGTACAATATTATTATTTTTTATTATATATATACTCTTACCTTCCCTGTGTATCTGTATTGTTACCCACCTCACTAGATTGAAGCTCTATGGGACAGGGATCTCTTTCCTACATGTGTACATGGTACATTCACTTGATATACTTATTAATGTTACACTTATATTATATATTTATATTACTTTCTACCTTCCACTATGTTATCTGTATGTTACCCACCTAACTAGATTGTAAGCTCTATGGGACCGGGACCTCTTTCCTAATGTACATGGTACATGCACTTGCTAACATATTAATGCACAATAATATTATATATTTATTATTATTTTCTACCTTCCCTAGTTATCCGTATGTACCACACTAACTGATTGTAAGCTCTATGGACAGGGATCACTCATTACCCTATTTGGTGGCAAAGCTCTATGCACTTCTTATTTATAGAAATTTATATAATTTTGTACTGATCATGTAGCGGTGAATTACCGGTTGATTGGTCAGATCACGTCCCAGTGAACTGGTGATCATGAAAGTTGGCAAAAAGGGAGAAAAACTACAACTCCCAGTGTGCACCGGGACAGGAAGTAAGGAGTGTCACGTGACTCGCTTTAGCCAATCAGCACACTCCCTTTCTTGTGTTGGGAAGTTGTAACCAGATAGGATTCCATCCTGTGATATCCAGAGAGAGGAATCTAACTACAGTTCCCAGCATCCCCTATTAGTAAAGGTGGTGAATGAACGGCCCCTGGATGGTCTGTGTGTATATTCTGTACTGTATGTGTAATGGAGATAATGGTGAGGGAGGTTTGACTGATCCCCTTCCCTCTAGAAGGTTATAGGGGTTATCTGTGTCTGTGTTTCTGTCATTCTCCTGGTTAATTACAGGGGAGACTTCCACAAGGACCTAATGGGGATGTGGGAGGAAGAGACTGACCCAGTGATGGGGAACAAGGATAAAAACCAGCGGAAGGAGAGAATCCTGAATCTCACACTGGACATTATCTATCTGCTGACTGGACAGGTGAGGGGACTGGGACAGGGAGGGGAATCTTGTTGGGAATAACTGGAACATGACATGGGGAGTCTCTACTGTACATTATAACATGGGAATTATCTCTATAATAAGATATTAAATCCCTCATCTCTCCCCCTATATAGGATTACATTGTAATGAAGAAGCCTGGCGATGGCGTCCCACAGAGCTGCACTGACTGTATGTTGGAAGGATCCTGCAGGCTCCATCCCCCAACTGTGTCCCATCCGTCTCGCTCCGTCATACAGAAGGAAAATGTCAAGAAGATCCTGGACCTCATCTCCACATCATCCACCTGCTGACTGAGAGGTGGGTGTGTCCCAATCCGTGATTGTAGTAACAGTGGATGATATCCGTCTCTCTCTGTCGTGGGTGGTGACTGTAAAATTGGTGTGCCAGGTTGCCATAAGGTGTGAGATGTTTCCATCTATTTGACCTTGGAGGAGTGGGAGTATTTAAAGGGAAACAAGACCCTTTACAGGGAAGTGATGGAGGAGAATCCACAGCAGATCCACCCGGGGTGAGTAATGTTTGTCCAGCCGACAGTTCGCTGTGACAGATCATGCAGTCCATAGGAGACCCCACGATGAGCCGTTTGTCTGATCCTGGTAAACAGACATAGGTCAATGGCAGAAAACACTGGTATTTTTCGACCAATCATTATATGGAAATATCATCTAATCTGTCTCTCATTGATGTTTATTTCTAGAGTTTAGTGACTCGTTCACTTGTGTTGATTTGCTGACCAATGAAAGGGCAGTTAATGAACGGCCATTTCAGCTGTAATCACACATGTGTAGCTGTTTGGTCTGTTCATTCATTCTGCCGGGAAAGACCAATAACAATGCCCTTCAACTATCCACTTGTTCATTCAGCCGATAAATCACACGTGGTAGGAACCTTAACCACTGTCCAATCATTATCAAGGTTAATCCGTCCGTCAGACATTAAGGGGCCAATATCCTAGTGCTTATCTACTGGATTTCTTGTTCTAAGTAACATTGTGAATGGGTTTGTGATAAAACATCAGTGAGATTTCATTATGTGTCTTTCCCAGTTGTGAATATAAAGAGAAGATGAATATTAAAGATAATCCACATAATAACACAATGTTGTAATAATGAGCCAAGCAACGTTTTATCTTGATGGAAATCTCCCAAACACTGAAATTCTCCAACTGAACAGAAAACCAGCCAATGGCATTAAAGAGGAGTTCGGAATCGTGGAAGGAGGAAACCAATCAGATCAGCATTAATACACTTACAGAACAGATACAGGGAACAGAACATCTATTATATCATGGGATGTAACCTAAATAACACTGTGTCAGATAATTATTATATCCAATGGGATTAAAGAGGAGTCTGCTTCATGGGAAGGAGGAAACCAATCAGATGCAGCATTAATACACTTACAGAACAGATACATGGAACGATACATCTACTACTATCATGGGATGTAACCAATAACAGCTTGTCAGATAATTCTATATCCAAGGGATTAAAGAGGAGTCGAATCATGGGAAGGAGGAAACCAATCAGATTGCAGCATAATACACTTAAGAACAGATACAGGGAACAGATACATCTACTACTATCATGGATGTAACCTAAATAAAGCTTGTCAGATATAATATATCCAATGGGATTAAAGAGGAGTCGGCTTCATGTGAAGAAGGAAACCAATCAGATTGGCAGCATTAATACACATATAGAACAGATACAGGGAACAGATACATCTACTACTATCATGGGATGTAAACCTAAGGCACTAAATTATATATCCAATAGGATAAAGAGGAGTCGGCTTCATGGAAGGAGGAACAATCAGATGGCAGCATAATATATTCAGAACAGATAAGGGAACAGATACATCTACTATTATCATGGGATGTAACTTAAAAGTAACAGCTTGTCAGATAATTTATATCCAATGGGATTATGGAGGATCGGCTCATGTAGAGGAGGAACCATCGATTGCAGCATTAATACACTTACAGACAGATCGGGAACAGATACATCTACTACTATTCATGGGATGAACCTTAAATAACAGCTTGCAGATAATTATAATATCCAATGGGATTAGCGAGGATGATCGGCTTCCCACACAGAAGAGAAACCATTACTTTTCTGAATGTGGAATGTTTTACTGAAGTTCAGAGCTTTCTGCTCATCAAAAATTCACAGTGGGAAACAAACCATTTCTTGCTCTAAATGTGGTAGATTTTTAGAGAAAACGATTCTTGTTAAATAATATAGACTCCACACAGGAGAAGAGACGCATGTAATTGCTCGAATGTGGTAAAAAGTTTTACACACACAAAAACATTAATCTTGAAAATCATATAAAAATGACTCCACACGGTGAGAAACCATTTTCTTGTTTTGAATGTGACAATCTTTTTCGCAATGGCACAAACTTTAAAAATCATCAAAGAGTCACAACCGGAGAGAAACCATTTATTGTATGAATGCGGAAAATGCTGTCAACGTCGGCCATTTGAGTATCATACAGAACCCACAAAGGAGAGAAACCATTTTCTTGTCTGATGTGGGAATGGTTTTCAAATAATCTTTACCTTAAGTGCATTACAGGATCCACACAGGGGGAGAAACCATTTCTTTGTTCGTGAGTGTGTAAAGTTTTACAACAAAGCGATCTCTTGAGATCATATAAGACTCCACACTGGGGAGGAAAACCATTTAAGGTGCAATGATGTGGAGAATGTTTTACTATCATTCACAGCTAAAGAGCATAGGAAAATCCCACATGTAGTTTTTATTAAAGATGATCCTTGTTTTCCTTTCCCATTAATTCTGTGAAGTGGAGAGGTGTTTTTTTTTCTGGAATTCTGTAATTACACACATGGACCATCTTGCTATTAAATGTGGTGTCCAACACTAACCATACAATCAGTACCCCAACCCACAAACTGTTATACTTTTGAAGCTCTTACCTTAACCCAGTGTTTCTTAACCAGGGGTCTTACAGGTTACATGGGGGTCCTCAGGAGATCGGCAAACGTCATGGATCCACCATGTCATGAATACAGTTATATTTTTCTATATATTTATCGACATTCTATATTTGTAGAATTATGTGTTTGGTGTATTGATGTCTAAGTAACAATGTTTCTATTTTAGGGTTCCCTGAGATATAACATATACCATAAGGTTTGGAAACACGGATAGATCCATACTCTGTGGGAAATGGATGCCACATTTTAATATAGAGAATTATTATAGATGTATCATTTAATTTGTATAAATATGTTATTATGAAAAGATAAATAGTAATGTTTTAATCATTATTTTATGTAGGGGTTTCCACGCGGCACGAAAATTGATTAAGGGTTCCCCACAGATAAAAAGGTTGATGCCTTAACCACTTACCTTAAAGCATAAGAAGGAGAGAAGAACCCCTCAATGAAAAAGTCTCCCACAATGGCACCTTCACTTGGAGGAAACTAAAAAATGTTTAAAACATGGAAAGATAAATGCTAAAAACCAGAGTTGGTGGATGCTTGACCCATTCGCCTCGAGCTGAGGCCCCACCCACCTAATTGATGATTGGTCGGAAAAGCAGCAGCATTCATTCCGCGTAATGAAATGCTGAGGATTGATTGCACCGTTGGCATAATTTTAGGGCCTGCCTGGAGGAGGTAAAAGGCCTGCAATCTGCCCCGGGAGAGAAGGTCTGCAAACGCTGGTCGGGTTGTTTGAAATAAACATACGCAACAATCAGCTGTTTTAAAGACCGGAAAATGAACGAACAGTGAGACGTGATAAGTCTGAGGGAAGGCACAAAGGAAATGACACCCTATACGTTACCAATCCCTCATACGGCCACAGCCTTCACCCAGTGCCATCCCAACATTGACTAAATCAATTTCCACTTCCCTCAGAACCATCTAATACGACCAGCGATTCTGCATTTAACCACCATGTGTCCAGTAGGACCCACACTGTTTTCAACCTCCTCACGGGAGTTGGCAACAAATGCCCGATTAACAAACAACCATCAGTTAGAGATATAATGGGTCCCAAGTGAAGTCCATCCATAAACCCCTCCCTCAGCATCTGTACACCAGCTACTAATACCTTAATTTACCTACCACCTCTAGACAACGCAACCAAAGGTCCTATACTATACCATGAACACCCAATAATTAGGGGCTATTACAAACCTTAATTGTCAACACAGTAAAACACTTTTCATCTCAATATAAAATAACAATGTAGTCCAATTTAGAAATCCACTGAACTCTTTTTGCAGTGACATTTCATCTCAAGACCACAAAATGACCATTTTTGGGGGGGAATCATTGTGCCATTTGTACCTTTGGCTATCGTCCTTCTGGCTCTTGCATCCTGGTGGTAGAGATCTGATTGTTTCCCACATGCACAGGATAAGAAATTACACATTTGGTCTGACATGTGATACATTGATTTATCCTATGAACCTGGCCCTTATGGTCTATACGAAGGTTTGTTTCCTGTATAAAATGGCACATGATACACTTTCCACCTTTTTGTTAAACAAAAAAAATTTTTCAAAGGAGGTAAATCATGGCAAAAAAAAAAGTAACCAAACATCAATTTCCAGTTGTCCTGAATCAAACGGTATGCCATATGCGTGGTTACACACGTGGACGTGGGAGCGAAAGCACGAAGTGAGACGATGCACGATGGCTCAAAACAGCGAAAATATTCAGCCAACTCCGAATTTGAACAGTCTGCAGTTTTTCCCCCAAAACACCCCCCCCTAACCCAGAAATACCCCCCACAAGTATATATTCCTGGAATACACACCCCTTCAGTTGCATAATGCTGTAGTTCATTCTTTATACCATCAATGGTGTGGGCGCAGTTCTTCACAGAAGTTTGCACTTTAGTACATTTTCTAAAAAAAAAACAAGTTCAAAGTTTAAACATCGTGCTAAAACTACAGTGGCCCAGTTAACAGCAACTTTATATTCTCACATTCAGCTATGCAACAGTGCCATTTTTTTCATTCAACCACCAATGGTGTGAGCGCAGTTCATCATAGAATTGGCGCAAAATCTACCAAAACACCAGTATGAAAAAGTTTACCATCTCCCAAATTCCCTGAATCAAACGGTATGCCATATGTATGGGTGCACACACATGGCCACAGCTAACTCAAATGGGACGCATGCACCAAGTGCAATCACAAGAAAAAAATCAAAGTGCTGTGTAATTGAACAGCCAACCACACAAACTTGAGAATACCCCCCACAAACTATATATTTTTGGAAATACATAAGGATTCCACACGCAGTAATCAGGGGAGGACTGGGACCTTTTGGCCTGGGGGGTCAAATACAACCAAGTGACATTTTCTGTAGTGAAGGCACCCCTGCCCCCCCCAACCGTTGTGTCCGATTGTTCAAATAAGATTCAAACTTACAGCCCTCCAGTTCATATACCCAGTGTTGTCAGCTCTCCAGTTCATACACCATGTTGTCAGCCCTCCAGTTCATACGCAGTATTGTCAGCCCTCCAGTTCATACACCAGTATTGTCAGACCCTCCAGTTCATACACCAGTGTTGTCATCCTCCTTTACCGTAGCACTCCAGTTCGTTAACCGTAAGACCTCCAGTTCATTACCCAGGTTGTCAGCCCTCGGTTCATACACCAGTGTTGTCAGCCCTCCGGTTCATACACCAGTGTTGTCAGCCCTCCAGTTCATACACCAGTGTTGCCATCCCCCCAGTTCGTTAACCGTAAGACCTCCAGTTCATTACCCGTTTGTCAGCCCTCCAGTTCATACACCAGTGTGTCAGCCCTCGTTCATACACCAGTGTTGTCATCCCTCCAGTTCTTTAACCGTAAGACCTCCAGTTCATTAGTCAGTGTTGTCAGCCCTCCAGTTCATAAGCACAGGCTAGCCTCTACTACCAACACCCCCCCCTCATTACTGACTCCATTACCCCAGGCCACACTGCCTGGTAAATATAAAATGCCATTGCCCAGGAGACCCCATAGACGTTAAGCCACTTACTATACTGAGCCGAGCCACGGCTGCAAAATATTTACTCAGCAACCCATACCATCCCCTGCTTGTTGCGAGGAGCTTGTCAGGCGCCGGTCGTGCAGGTAGATGTTTATTTCTCCCCATCAGTAATGACACCTTTCTAAAGCATTACAGGACGCACTGTGAGAAAGCTTTACAGGTTACTGCAAGGCAGGCGCCCCCCTGACTGGCCAGTGTCAGGAACTTCTGTTTTTTTAAAAAAAATGTATTCAAAATGAATTCATACTGCCCGGGCTATTTTTTTACAAACAAAGGCCTGGGGGACATTTGCTAATCAGCCCACCGCCCCAGTCCGGCCCTGGCAGTAATCCAAATAAATAGATTCAAGGTTGATGCCTCCAATTTTTACAAGGAAACAAACCTGAAACTTGGAAATACCCCCCCAAACTCTATATGTTTGGAATCTACCACAACTCCTGCCACGTTACGGCTGCACACGCTTTCATAAATACGTGAAGAGTTCTGGGCACAGTATATCCATAGAACTTTAGGAGTGCTTTTAGGAGATTTGTGAAAAATAAAATAAGATGATATAAAGAATAAAATCCTCACCTAAACCCACTTAACAAGTAAAAACACCACTAAATGTCAATCTCCCACATGTCATAATCAAACGATATGCCACATTCGTGGGTGCACACAGACGTGGCCACCCAACTAAAGTCAAATTGATGCATGCAGTGCAATTACAAGATAAAACCAAGTGCTCTGTAATTTGAACAGCTTACACATTTTTCAAAGGAAAGAAGCCCCGAAACTTGGATATTTCCCCCACATACTATATATTAATGGAATGTACACACCTTCAGCTATATACGGTGCCATGTTCATACATACTTGCAGAATTCTGCACACAGTTCTTTTTACAAAATTTTGAGTTTTTGTAGATTTTCAAGAAACAAAATGTTGCAAAGAAAGATAAAATGTAGAAATCTTAAACGAAACCCCCAGTTAAAATATAACAGCCCCCAGTAATAAAATAACAGCACCCCAGTAAAAATATAACTCGCCCCCCAGTAAAAATATAACAGCCCCCCAGTAAACCAGTAAAATAAAGCCCCCAGTAAAAATAATAACAGCCCCCCAATAAAAATAAACAGCCCCCCAGTAAAAATTACAAGCCCCACATAAAATATAACACCCTCTTAAATATTGTCTACCATGTCCCCGATAAAACAGTCCACGACCCCACTTCTATCAGTGCACGCCAAAACAATACACCGAGATAACTCAAATGGACAATGTGTCATTTTGTGGCTGCACTCTAAAGGTTCGTACACAGGCCTTTATCGGCCGAACGAACGTTCGTACACATCGGACCCGCGATCGCACGTGTGTACGAACCTTAAGGTCACTCTTCCGACTCAAACAAGCTATTTTATTATGTTAAAGGGCATCTATAGTGAAAAAACAACACTTGCCCCTTTGGCAAAGTTAAATTCGTACTCTGTGCTGGCCTTAAAGTTTCCTATAATCTGCCACTGACTCTGTTTAACCACTGGTTGTCAGCAATCTCGTGGCAGTCATTTCCCCCACTCTCTTCTTCCCTTTCTCCCCTCTGTTACCCCTCCTCCATGTTCAAGTCTCGGCTAACCGACAAGCTTTTAGATGCATAGGAGTTTAAAAGTTCAACATCCGAAAAACACACCCACGCACAGTGGCCAATAGAAAGCAAGCTGTCCTGGAGACAGGAAGAAGGCAGATCAGTACAGTTGAGATCTCTCTCTTTGTGACCCATCATTAAATCAGTGACAGCTATTAAGAGGGGGGGTCAAGTGCAGCCTTATATTCTACCATCAAAGCTACCTCTCTCCCCCTGACTAATGCTGTTATCTCTAGTTTCATTACAGAGCAGGGAGGGGGGATACGTCACAGGGGTTTGATTGACAGTCCAAAGTAGAGTAGAGGAAGCATCACGTATTCTTCTAACTAGTGTAACTAAGGACAGAGGTGGAATCTGAAAAAAGTGATGACACTCTGGGGGTTTGTGGGGAATTATAGACACATGAAGAAAAGAGAAAAAACAGTTTCATTTCCCACTATAGATGCCTTAAGCCCCATATGGTTAGGAAATTCGTAGTGTCAACATGGTTGTGTTCAATAGAAAACACCTCCAAAGCCAAAAACATTAGGTTAGATAAAAAAAAACCAAAAACCACCGCCAACAATGTTAGTATGGTCATGGAGAATGTCAGCAGCCAAAGATTTTTTGGTGGGGTTGGAAATCTGGTACTGAAATGCACACACACACACACAAACACACTCCCTTTTTAGTGGTATAAGTGAAAACGGTTGTGGCTGAGTGAGCACGTCTTTTTGACAACTTTAGAGCTTTCATTGTACCATTTTTGTTGATGCGTCGCGCACTTCCATCGCTTTATTTTTTTTGCTCAATCCCAGAGATCAATTGTAGAGACATGATAACGGCGTATATATTAGCATTTTCACATTCAATATCAACAATGACTTTACTAACTTAGGTAGTGAATGTTTTAAGTGATGAGTAAGTATCTGTTTTGAATCCATGATTTCCTCCAAGTACTAGGCGGCCCCTATCGGATAATGTCTTTGGGCGCGCTGCTGCTCTGTTTGGCTTCCTCTGCAATACGCGATTTGTGTATGTGGATGACCGGTTCGAGCGGAAAATCGTACGTGTATATGGGTCATTTGTCAATACGCCATGGTGGGAATGAATACATGTGCAATTTAAAAAAAGAGTTCATCACAGGGTCTTGTTCAGGGTCTTATTCGGCACTGCGTGGTGGATGTTGTGTTTTATATTGTACTTGCCCATTACTCTTGGGAAATACTGTTGCTGGATTAATGTTGTACAGTATATGGGGTCCACGTGTTTAACTGGAGAATGAACTATCAGGTTTATGTGTAAAAATGCACCACATAAACATATGGCCATTTGTGCAAGGATTAGCATCTTGACTTTGGGGCAGGGTCAACATCTTCAACTTCTATCCCCATATAGGAATACGTTTACATGTTACAAAAACCTTACTGTAAAGCAACGAATCAGCATTTGTATTCAGAGTGGGCATGGTCCTAGACCATCTAAGCTGCCACTTTTGATGGTTGGTGGCAAGCATGCCCTAAGTTACTTATACTACTATACTATATAGCATTTTATTATATAACAATAGGAATTTAGGGTTCTTTAGAAACCCCCATCGGTGGCCTACAAGAAAGTGTGAAAAATAAAATGATATTTCCCTGCTGGATTTTGATTTGGGCCACATTGTCTCATATTTCAACATACAGGGTTTGGTTTGGTTAATGTTCCTTTTTTCACAGAATCTACTGGTCCCCCACCCCACAGAGAGGCGAAGTCGTTGCTGATCTCATTTCAGCAAACATGCCAATGCTTGAACGGATGCCCAAGATTCTTAGGAAATTCCCCTGCTGTATCTGTTGATGCCCCTCACTTAGCCGCTCTGTGCAAACAAGAAATTCTCTTTATTGCATTGTTTTCTATGTGAAAGCATTTTTTAGAATCTCTCCGGTAGCACTTGACAGTGTAATGCCCCATTCAGTTTGACTGTTCTTGTTAAAACAGAACGTTAGAAAAGACATTAAGCCTTTCAATAGGCCAAGACAGAACCCGTCTCCAGCCCCATTATTCCAGGACCTAGTGCCACTCTATTAACAGTGAATCGCCCGAGACTCGTAATTAGTGATGCAGTTTTACGCAGTCGTACACACCAGCTGTTTCCAAATATCTATTAAATCGCATTGATATGAGCAAAAGTCTAGTTTTCGTTATCATCCCAGAGACTTTGCACAATTACTTCAAATTCCCATCATGCTCAGCCGTTTTATACCAGTTAGTTAATGTTGGGATGGATCGCCGTGCCTTTCAATGGTTTATTAAAGCCAAAAGGTTATTAAGTTAATTGCAATTTAATCAGATTTATTATTTGAGTATGATAAATATCAAAACGATCTTCAACGGATACAAATCAATTAATCGTGATATTGGCAGTGGGACTACACAGTGCTTGAGTGGAAAGCTGCCAGAGCTCGGTACAGGGACAGTGGCCCCCAGGAAAGTCTGAGTTAGGCCCACACAGTACTGGTTTTAAAGGAGTCCCTTTAGGTCCAATAGCGTTGGCCTTTCAGGAGGCCAAATGTGTGGTCGCAAAACTGGATTTTGTTCTGATATTTAATATAGGGGCTGTAGTGGCTTGCTGGCCAAAACCAAATGCTTCCCTATAAAAAGTACAGAAAGACACCGGAATGTGTGCAGGAGAATTTATAGACTGTCACAGGACCGCTTCCAATGGAATCTGTAATCTTCTATAAAATCTTTACTGTGTAGAACCCAGCTTTTAAACATATCTGGGAGATTTCTAAACGTGTAATCGTTTTAAAAATTGTTGCTGTTTTGCCCACCCAATCAGATGTAGCTTTCAAAGGTTACGGTAAATAAAATATGATGGTTGGGGCAAAATTGCTTTCTCCTCTCATAAATACACAATCTCATATTCACTTTTCTTTTCCTAGAGTCCCCCTAGCAGTATATGGTATACCTCAGATCCCCAGAATAACAGTTAACTTGACGTAAACATGGCCGTTATTGCTCTTCCTTGTTCATCTGTTTTCATGGTTGACCTTTGAGTCACTAAAGACTAAGATCACTGGGAGTTTCCTGACAATCCTGGTGGGCAACGTACAAAACTTGAGATCTGACGCAAGGACCAACATTTTGCAGTAAGGTCGGCTAAACAAGGGTCAGTATTCGGCCCAATATACTGGCACGCAAATATATTGGTCGATCAAGGTCCAAAATATTGGATCAATAGCTTCTAGAGCTCATGATCAATTTCCAAAATGGTTTCGGTCCCAGACTCAAAGACCACAAGATTGACAAAGGTAAAAATAGTCCAGGCACATCAGAACACAATTATTATTATTATATTAATCAGTTTCTATTAGGAATATTGGTCATTGTTGACCCATGGCAGTACCAGGCTGGTACAACCAGCCTTAATTTGGTATTAGTATGTTATTTGAGCAGCATGTGGATCTTCCAAGGGTTTCTAAGTACTATAAAAACCTACATGCTGCAATGCCAATCATTGTCAATCATTACAATGCCAATCATTTTCAATCATACAATGCAATCATTTGTCAATCATACATGCCCATCATTTGTTCCCTTGATCTTCCCTATTCATCCTCCTGCGTCCCGTTTATAAGCGCTGTCAGTGATTTCTGGCTGCCATTTTTTGCCATTAAAAAGATATTGGAATGTTGTTCAATTTGTATCCAAGGAAAAAAAAAAAACCAGAGGTGCACTATAATGGCGAAAAACATTTTTGGGCCTAGAAAACCTCATTGGTGTATTGGTTTAAGTGACAGGTTGCTTTATGCAGCGATCAATTACCTGGGGTGTTGTAATATGACATTCCAATTGGTTTAACTCAGAAGAGCTTTTTCTCTCCTTACGGCCATGGCATATTGAATAGTTTTTGAAATGTCTAAACCACTTGTATGCATTGACCTAAGAGCTTTTCAATCATACAATGATAAGCATATGCGTCTCCATGGGGGAGGCTTAAAGTTCCTTAAGCCTCCTCCATTCTCGGTATTTTCTGTGGGAGAGCTAGAGATTAAAGAAATATACCAAATGGGTTGTTAAACAACCCTGGATACATTGACATTTAAATCCGTGCAAATTGAATCTCTTATATCACATAATCCGACTTGCCGCAGACAAACTTTAATAAGATTATTTCTCAAAAATAAGGCTTTTTTGTGTTAATGTCATTTAGGTTTGTGTGTGACGCTTATCTTGCATTAGATTGTAATTTATGGCGTGTGGTTATCTAAGGACCACAGTAGGTATACAGTCTGTATGTTTTAGTGACATTTGGATTTTAAGTAAAGTCTAATTAATCTTCTTGTCATTCTTTCACCCAATAAAGCTTGATCTCTCTCTGGCAGTTATGCGTATAATTAATTATAAGACGACTATTGCTGCATCTAATCGATTCACTTGAAAGGGAGATAAGACTTCATTACCTGGATTCGGAGGTTTTATTTTTTTTTTGATTATATGGTCTTGACTTGCATGGAATTAATTACGAGACCTCTGAGGAATTTTTAACTTTAGAAATAGGGCATTAAAGGAAAGGACCATTAAAAAATAAATACTCTTAGATGAAAGAATCTGATTTTTATGATGACAGACACAGTATGAAATACTGGAGCTTTTTTTTTCCCCTTGAGATTTGCTGTGATATGGAACAGAGCTTAACTTCCAGCAGGGGGTTTCTCAAAACATCACATAGGATGTTATGTTATCTGTAGGATCGGCTCTCGGGACAGGATTACACAAATAATAGCTTTAGGAATCAAGCTACACTCAGTCGTTATCCCAGTAGTAGCAGGAAACATCTAAACCCACTGTACCTAGAGCATTGCCTTTGCCAGTTCATCTCCGCGTAGGTAATGCGGTAACGTACCATGCAATCACAGTTACCGAAAACTGAGGGCATCTGTAAAGGTGCCAGATACAAAAAGTGCTTAGCTGCAGACATTCCCTCGTGCATCGGTAACCGCCTAGCCAGATAACTTTAAGGCCAATCAGGGCAATCTCACTAATGAACCACATTGAGACAAAAGTAGCGAGAGGCACTTGTCTGTGGGGCTTCAAGAGCCAAAAAAAATGGTCTTAACCGGCGCGGGTGAGAGGAGGAAGTGCTGCATGGTTTAGGGACATTTAGAGCTGTATCGGCCATGGAAAACCTTGCTGGTAGAAACTGATCTGGTGTTAGAATCAATATTCGTCTTTTCAAACGTTGAATTTTGAATATTGGCTTTAAGTCTAAGAAGTACATGGTTTCAGTATTAACCCCACACTAATCACATGCAAACACATGCTATAGGTTACAGCACCTTAATTGTAAGGCTTAGTGATAAAACAACCTGTTCAGAGTTCAGAGTTACCCCTATACACTGGTATCGATATTCTGATCAATTCGGGAAAGGAAATTTGCCCAATTCAAAGTGAGTTATGGCATTTGGCCACTGGTGAAATCAACCTCGATTTTTTGGCCCGACTGACCTGAATTGAAATTCTGGACGATTGGACCAAAAAATCTGCTTGGTGAACCCAGCCTAAGTTTCTAATATACCAGTTGTATCGGCAAGTGTTGAGGACCCCATGCATATTAGGTATGTATATTAGGTATGTGTGGTATTACTATATGTGTTGGATGGTATATGTGTGGTTTGGTATTATGTCTGTGTGTATATTAGGTATGTGTGTTATCTGTATATTAGGTATTGTGTTATTAGATGTGTTTTATTAGTATATGTGTGGTATTGGTATATGTGTGGTATGGTTATTTAGGTTCTGTGTGTATATTAGGTATGTGTGTATTATGGAATATTAGGTATGTGTGTTATAGGGAACTTACAGGGTTATTCAATAAAAGTTCTTATTGTTAACAATGGTGCCCTACTTTTGCCCCACACCATCAGATGTTAGCTTTCATATGTAATAGATCTGATTGGTTGGGTCAAAAATTAGCACAATTTTTAAGGGATAAGAACTTTTATTGAATCTCCCTGTGAGATATAAGCTTTTCAGGGCAGAGTTGATTCAAATGGATAAAAAACTATTTTGTGAATTGTAATCTAAACTGTACGGGTAACAAACAGGATGACTACACCATCAGGTTATTTCCAATAAAGTTTCTTATATTTCAAAATGGTGCCTAAATTTGCCCCAACCAATCAGATGTAATCTTAAACAAATGTTAAATAAGATTGATTGGTTGGGGCAAAATTCCGCACCATTTTAAACAATAGAAATTTTATTGAATATACTGAATGTCTTCATATATTTCACTGTCTATTGAGGCAACCAGAGGAATAAGCCCTGCTTATAAAAATGGGCTAAGTTCCCTTCTAACGCAACCCAATGTTGCCTTTAAAGCAAAAATCAAACCGATTTTTTTTTTCTAAAAAACAAAGAGAAAATAAAAAAAAAATAAACAATGTGGACCGAGCCCTGGAATTGGGTAAATGCCTGCGATTGGAAAAAGATCTTTTCTTCCCTGCAGCAGAGGTGTTTAGACCAAAGTTCACCTGGAGCAATTAACATAGCA
This sequence comes from Hymenochirus boettgeri, assembly GCA_019447015.1. Lineage (NCBI taxonomy): Eukaryota > Metazoa > Chordata > Amphibia > Anura > Pipidae > Hymenochirus > Hymenochirus boettgeri. The sequence goes on from CM033475.1 coordinate 29,704,857, forward strand.
AGCACAGCATGATTTGTTTACTGTCAGGATAAAGAGACTGAAAGGACCCTCAATTTCAATATTCCGAGGGGGGGGGGGTGAGTTACCAAACAATCAGGATTTTGATTTCTTTCCAGAATTTCTGAAAAGGAAATGTGGTGTATTGCTGGGGTACAAGATCAATGGGAGTCTCTTGGGATTTTGTCATAGAATTAAAAAAAAACCCCAACATTTTACACAGTACTGTCTGGGGTGTTTAGTGGAAGCACTGAACAAATGGCAGATAAATTGAACACGATGCCACTTAGATTGCTGGTAAACAATTGAGCAAGAAAGAAGAATAAAAAAAAGAACAGATCCCTGAATATACAGCATGGAAAGAAAAAAAGTAGAGCCTTCTCTTCCCCACTCACTATTCGTTATCTCTCCCGTCTCAGCTATTGCCCTCTACACTTTCCTGGGCACCTTTGCTCTTGACAAGTATTTTTTCCCCCCTCTCCCCACCCTTGTAGTTTTGCTATCTATTATCTCTGGAAAATGGACTTTGTACTTGTTAACCGTTGTTACAATCAGTCCTGCTTGCACCTGAGAAGGGTTTAGCCTATTATAATCTATATAAACTGTTAGCCATAGAAGAGTAATCACAGTAATCTTATTATTTACATCTATATATTGGACTAATACGGCACGACATATTTTCCAGGCTTCAGGCACTATCTAAAAATACAGGAAGGCGAGGTAGGTCACTAAACTAGCAAATTGAAACTTTGTTGGCTGGGGTGGCTCTTTAAAACAAAATGTATTGGGAGCGTAGGAAAACCAATCTTACCTCCCTGCCCTCGGAAACTCATTTTTAAAAACGTAAATTTTTTGGTTGTTTTGAGCTGTGTTTACCAAAAGGTTGCCAGGAATACATGCCAGGATTCAGTGAGGTTTTTTTACAATGTACCTGTGGGTCCGGAGAATAAGTCAATTGCCCTGTAAGGCTTTAAAATTTGCGCTATGTATTAAAATGTGGGCCTTGAGCTTCACAATGTTCCCTTTCGAGATAAGGAAATTCCCTAGACATTTTGAGTGGCTGCGATGTTTTCTGCACTCCTACATTCCCTTGGATTTGTTTGCCATAAAGAAAGAAGAGCTGATGGAATCGTGACCAAGGACATCTGCTCCTGCAGACAACGATCCATTTTACCAAGATCCATAAAACGGGACGAGAGATCTCAGGACCACACTTGGCCGGTCTGACAGATTTCATTAAAGGTCCGATGCATTAATGTTTGTCGCTCATCCCTGAAACATTAGGAAATAGACCCAGTTGCTCCACTAAGCCACGGAAAAATCAATGGTTTAGTAGTAACACAGGGGCCCCCAGTCTAGTAAACTACAATAGGAACCGCATTGTAACGTCACCAAAAATAACAGGCGAGGAATATGTTCTAATTGGAGCCTCCATTTATAAACAATAATAGCACCCTGGATAGGAAAGTGTTAGGTTCAATTTATTTTACTTAAAATGTTCCATAGACAATTGTATAGGTTTATTTAACAACGGGAACACCATAATCTGCAGATAACAAAAAAGATTGTCCATTGAACCCCAATTTTCCTAAATACGTAATGAAACCGTGACCTCTGTGGCTACATTATCATGAAAACTGCTGAACAGATGCTTGTCTTATATTGCTAATATTCTGTCCCTAAAATTGAAAACAAGATCACTGGGTACACACCATCCAATGTTAATTTAATTCAGGTATCTGCCTTTTGGACAGAAGCAGAAAGTATTGGATTTTTTATCAAATGACTATGACCGTGTCCAACCATTGTCCAATAGGACACGCTGGAAAACCACGCCCTTCTATGGAATCCACGCAAAATCGGTCGAGGAACCATTGGCCTCTGAATACTTTTGCATGAGACAGTGCAGACACCGATGCGTACCCCACAAGCCCTCGTTCACCTACACATGAGCGAATGGACCATATACAAAGCATTGAGGATATTATAAAACGGCGGTGTAGTGGTTGTTTTAGCCATTGGGGGTGAAGTTGGACTAACAGGGAGGAGTCTGGGTTTTTGGTGCGGAGCCTAGTAAGGTCTGGGGTGCAGCTAGCACAGCAACTAGAATGGGCAGGTTGGTCACCCCAAATACCAGGGTAGAACCCCCATGATAGCAGGGTGAGCCTGGGGGCCACCTAAATTAGCTACTGTAAAATTACTTTCCTCACAATAAGACCCCCAGCAAACCCTGTAGATTAAAGCAGGAAGGGTGACCCCATTTCATTATAGTTTGGCGTGGAGGGCAGTGATTTTCTAGTTCAGTCCCCGCCCTTATTATAATGAATAATGATATTACCAGTGCAATGCTTTTCATATTATTTAATGTAGCTGTTCCTCTAGCCTGGTTGTAAACAAGTGTATTGGGATACAGTTTGGATTGACTCCCACGTTCCCAGAAACAAGCGTATTATCAAACACAAAATCTTCGGTAAAGTCTGTCCATCCATCACTCAGTACAGCACGATTTCTGAGATAACGCTGGGTAGATCACTGACAGTATTCATTTGTCATTACTATATGTTCGACCATACCAATTACAACTTAAGAGAACTAAAGCTGCAAGCAGATTTAATTTTACAAGCCAAACATTAAAGAATATATTACCGTAAAACATGTATTGTTTATTAATGATTCACATTGTCAATCATTTTTATCTACTTGGATTTCATAGCTGAGTCAGTTTCTCTGCTTGCCGTATTAATTTCATTTGCCCTTACTGCTGAACCCTCTCTAATGCATAATGTCCTTTTGTATTTTGCATTCTCGGCCAAAAACAATGCGACTTTCTGCAAAATCACAGCAGATTCCATTTGGAATACAAAGTTAACAATCTTCTGTATATTATTGTACTGGAGATCGTTCAATGCGCGCCATACACGAGGCAAGTTATGTATTAAGGGAGGGTGGTAACAATCGACAGAGAGTCCAATGCCGATGGTGGCAGTTTGACCAACTTGGGACCTGACACAACACCATTCACTATATCCAACCAAGATTTGCTGAATTTTGGAGCTACGTGTGTGGGCTATCTTAATGGACTTGTCCAATTTACCATATAACTTTGCAAGCGATTTAAGTCCCCCCCCAGAATTCCTATAATTATTTTTTCCAAAAAATCGGGTCTATCTTTACTTCAAATAGCCCTTTGACTTGGAGCATATGCAGAGGAGGTAGCTGGAGGAGCAAGGACATAGCGGTTTTATGATTGTGCTTGTTGAGTTTTTTTCATTGGCTCTTTTGGTTTGGTCCTCTGTGACTGTGAGCAGCAGCTCAGCCTGCTTGATGACTTATGGTGGGAGGGGCCAGCATTACTCTGCCAGAATGGATGGGCAATAATTGTCTTAAATATATGGTTAAGGTCGTACAATCTGCAGATGTTTACCAGAACCCCGAGGCCGAAGAACACACCGTTACAAATGGCCAATAGTCGTGAGTGTGTAAGAAAGCAGACACACGCGCGACTATACCCATTTTGGCCGTCCTCGGGGGATCGTCGGGCTCTGCAAGTGTGTACAAACTTAGTAATGGCGGGAATAAGTGCAGATATATCCATTGGGGGGCCAGATAAAATGACCAATGACCAGTTTTTTTTTTTTAAAGGGTGAACATTCCTTTAAGGGCTCTTCACACTACGTCAGTTTGGCATCCGTTTTTTTAAAACACAGGTGCGGTCTACAAAACAGACCAGTAAAACCCATAGGATTTCACAATGTCATTCACACTTTGCTGCATGTATCCCTTCCATTCTAGTCCGTTCTAAAAACACACAGCTGCAGCTTCTGTCCGTCTAAAATAATGAAAAGCCAGTACAAGGGGAAACAACGCAGCGTTGTGCGTTTCTGCTGTTTTTCGCAAAGGGAGGCCTGGAGTTCCTGTGATGTCATTTCCGTTCCGTGGGCTGATAGGAAACACCAGAAAATCACAAGCTCACAAGAGGTCTCTCCACATTACTATCTGCACCGCTTCTCCAACCAGCTCCTGAAACCCCCACCACCCCCAGGGAGGGACAAGTGTTCTTTGGTCCTGACCCTTTAAACTTTGAAAAACTCGCTAACACGCAAGACAGAAACACAGATAATAACGCACATGCAAATGGTTTGCAACATCAGGAGATTCAATTAAGTCTTATCGTTAAAATGGTGCTAATTGGCCCCAACCAATCAGATCTTATTTAACATTGAAAGCTACATCTGATTGGTTGGGGCAAATTAGCCACATTTTAAATGATAGAACTTTTATTGAATACTTGGACTGCGTTTTTTTAACTTCGTTTTGTCGACCTAGTTGTGAACACGCCCAAATTATTTAGCAGCAGAGGGATGCGGTCTGTGGGCAGGGAAGGAATTCTAGCTCTGCCATGTAATGTTAAAAGCATTTTGGTAAAGGTAAGTATAGGGAAAATTGTGCTAGGGGGAGCTTAACCCTACTAGTAAAAAGTATAGGGTAGGTAGGCATGGGCTTCAACCAGTGGAGTTATTAGAGAGAAAATAATATTTCCTCCACATAATTCCCATACCTCATTATATAAGGCAATAGCTTGCTTGCTGGCAAGCTTTTGCCACTTGCATGTTTGGATAAAACTAAAGGCCTGTGTACACAAGGACACTTTCGTCAAATATTTTACTTCCAATAGATACTGATTGGCAGGTCTTGCATTTCGCATTATGGGTGCAACCAGGCAAATTTTGGCGGGATGCAATTTTACCTCATAATCCGCTCCTTTAAATTTGGTAGGAATTGATCAGTTATGGTCATAAGGAATCCAAGACCTGCCCAATCCAGGACTTAAGATTGGGGACCATATTGCCATGTGTCTAAACTGTATTAAAGACACAATGGGATCCTTAGCATGCCACCATTAATAGCCAAAATGATATTCAAACACCCAAATGCATCTCCTACCAGTGACTAAACATTAATGAAATGGGATCTCAGTGGGTGAAAAAAGCTTGCACTCACACATTACATTACACAGTCCCTTGATAGGCGTGTAGGAAAACGAAGACAAACATCCCATCTTCTGTATCCAGTCCCCGAGCAAGCTTAGCAATGCCCACTGTGTACCACAGTATTTTCAAACTAGAGATGGATACAGAGCACATCTAGTTGTGACAGATCAACTAGATAACAGCATTGCTCTAACCTATACTGGAGATCAGATGTGCCATGTGCTGGAACAGAGCGTATTCCATGTAAGGGACTGACGTTGCCATCATACAAGATACACAATAGCAACATGTCCTGGTTAACATTATATGACCTTAAAATGTGGCCATTTGTACACAAGCTGATGTTTGGAATGTATTAAAACAATTGACATTTCCTAAACTATGCGTGGTCAGACTTTAATCAGGAATAATGAGTTGCAAGTACAATTACAGCCAACAAAGCTTTGTCTAGCTTGTGGCATCAGTACGTGGGCGTTGAAAGTCCGCCCCTATGATGGGGCTTTTCTGCAAGCCACTCTCTGGAATAGAAGTCATGGCTTTGCAATAAATACATTCTTTTATTATTATTTCCCTGAACACGTGTACTGGTGAATGTTCCATGACCTAAAATCCACTTTAAAACACAAAAAGACTTTGTACGGACTCGCTTACGGGTAACATGGCATTCTGTGGCAAATGTGTCAGAAAGACAGGGGCGGTGAGAATCTCGGGGGGGGGGGGGGGTTTCTTTTCAAATTAACTTCTAAGTTGCAAAAAACCAAAGAAAACAAAAACGCAGTCTTTCCCCTTTCTTAATTATAGTTTTTCATTTGATGTATTATATTTTACTTATTTATTTACAGTCTAAGGGGATACAAAATGTCAAAAATGAGACATAAGTGCCTGTGTATGGGCTAGATTATAACCTCTTTCCATTCAAAGCATTTAAAGGGTATGTTCATCCCTGGGGCATAGCTACCAGGGGCTTGGCCAAGAAGGGGCCCCATTTTGTGCTAAGATTCCAAAACTACCAGTCTGTGTGCAACATGTTTTACCAGTGGTCTGTTGTAGAAAGCATTTGTACCATTGTCGGTGTTGCAAGCATTTAGTTTAAGGGCAAGTCAGAGCTAAAATGAAAACTTACATATAGGTAAATCACCCCCAAAACCCTAAATGTGATGTGTTTGAAATTTGAAATATATAAGTCTAACTGAAATCCAGCACAATGTCCTGCTTCCACTGTTTCTGCTTCCTGGTTCTTCCAGTAGCAACTGTCAATTATGGATTTGTCAGTTGACATCAAGCCAATGACTGAATGTTAATCCCCGTCTGTCTTCTGAGCATGCCCAGGCTCAGTACAGGCTCAGTACAGGTTTTAAAAGTGATCAGTTTCCATGGGCCTCCAGAAGCATAGCACGCATACAGTAATGAATCTGATAGGACAAAGTATGATATTCATCAATTTTAAAGAGGCCATTCTTTCTAAAAGATGTTCTTATGGAGGGTGGTTGTCCTTTAACCAGTGTTGGCGGTGAGCAGTGCAAGTTTCCAAACCCAGTTTATCAGTGTCTGCATGCCAAGCATTTAACAGTCTTGGTGCCAACTATTTAACCAGTGGTTATATACAAAGCATTTTTCAATGATTATTTGATTTGCGGTGCAGATTTGTGTTGTTGCGGCGGTGTTGGGGGGTCTCATGCCCAAATTTTTGCCTCATCCCCTTCACAAGGTACTCCTCCCCCCCATATTTTCACAATACTTACCTTCCTCCCTGGTGTCAAGAATTACTTAAAGTCCTCTGGCCCCTTGCTGCCTCTGGTTATCAGTCAAGGAATGATTGAGACAGTGACAAAGTGGGTGTGGGGGTCTGAAAAATTAGACCTGTGCAAGACACTATGGGACATGAGCTCATACAGCTCACAAAAACCTAAAGAAGGTGGAGAGAGAGTAGCCATCAGATTATTGGCGTGCTGGTGTTAAATAAATCCAAAACTTAAAGGAGCTAGCTATAGTGAAAACAGTCTTTTAAAACAAGTCAATTTCCCAGGGAGGATAGGGACTGTCTAATCTACTCCATGGCAACTCGCAGTGGTGGTTTTGCATGTACCACTGCTAACGGCTCACCTCCCATTAATCCGTTAGCGTGATTCTCTCTCCCTGTGCTGCCATAGGAGCAGTGAGCTGTGGCACAAGTGGAAATTTGTCAGCTCACCCCTCCCATTGCAAACCCCAAGTGGATATTGACGTTTGGCTGTGTCTCTACTCCGTTGAAAGTTTACTTTGCATCTTTGTAAGTTTTGGGAACATTAATGTTCTTTAAAAAATGCCCATGTGGTTATTTCAGGTTGAGTTGCATCAAAGTTGAAAATGTTGTCCCAGCAGTCAATTGAACCAAACTGGAACCTTGTGCACCAGCCCAACTCTATTTGACAATGAAAACAGGTTACAGTTCCAAACCGTAGTATGTCTGTAATTGGGCCCGATTAGATGAAACTCCTAGGAATGATCCCAGTTTATTAGATGCACCAAGAAAACGGACTACAAATGTAAACCAATCAATTAATATGGTTATATGCAAATCAATATTTTGGATAAGTGGGACCATGCTCTAGGCTAATTCAGGGCACACTCAGAGGGGCAGGATAGCAGTGGCATCAGTGATTGGCTGAGACATCACATCTGGGTGGACATATCCTATCAGAAAGTGATGTGCCATTCCCCCTGGCCTCCTCCCCTTGCTCAAGTGCTTTTAGAACTGCACATGTGGCAGAGGTGGCAGCAAGGGGTAGAGCAGTCAGTCATTGGCTGTGAAGTCAGCAGCCACAGCCTTGATTAACTGCAAGGAGGAGACAGCTGCCTTCCTCTGCCAGAAGAAGGAGTAATTACACCGTAAAATCGGTTACCGTAGTAATATTAATAATATTCTATAACTCAATAATGTCTGCTAACTATGGCCCCGTGCACGCACGGCCAATAAACAGTATGTAGTGCACCAGCCTGTGATTACATTTGCCATAAAGTGACCGCCATCTCGATCGAACCTTACGGAGTCGTGGGTAATGTGTTCTCTGTCTTTTTGCCCAAATTTTTAAAACATCACACTGACTGGTGGATTGTTCCAAATATATCATCCGCATGTGGCTTAATGTTCTTGAGCAGTGAGACCTTGAATAAAGGAAGCAAACCTGATATAAAACATTGTGTTTTTTCTAACTGCCACATCGAGTGTTCACCCCCTGTAAATGTGCGAAAGGTCACAAAGTCATAAATATTACTGGACAAAGGAAGAGAAACTGATACAATCTCAGGGCTGTCAGAAAAAAGAACCTTTCCTTAAACCCCCAGTGACATAATGTGTGTTTGTATGAAACTTTCCCCACAGCCTGATCAAGTCCTACAATGGACTTCTCAAACCCCCCCCCCAAGTAACTCAGGACCTGCCCTGAGATCTGCTCACAATGTGGACCTGAGAACTTCTGAAATTAAATTCACAGAAGTGAAATGGCGCCATCTAGATGTTACCGTGACAGAATGCTTGCTTGGCTTTAACATGCAATTGGGTGTCTCACTTTTAGACAAGGCCATGTTAAACCAACCATAAAAGATTTTATCCTGGATATGCTTTTTCCTAGCAGGTCAATTTAAATATGATCAATAAAGTGACATTAAAGGCATTTATCCCTAACATCTTGCAACAAGCTGAGGCTTCTGGGTATTGTATACCCAGTTTGCTCGGTAGTTTGATTTGCTTCCCTGAAAACCTCACACCATGCAATGCAAATCTGGGTTGTGAAATGTTACCATAATACACCATTCTCTAGGACAATGAGTTCCTGTGAAGGATGATTTAGGGGAACCTTCCCTGAACCACCTAAGGATATGTTAATCTCCGACCACAGGAGACAGCGGCTGAACAGGTGATGCAAGTTGGTACCGTACAACAGCCAGGACAGACTGTGCTTGTGAAACCATCATATCAAGTAAGAGTTGTGGTTGACGCAATATTCTCGTGATCAGCTGAACGTCATGGGTTGACTGAGAAAGAAGTTAATTTTCCCACAGAACAGATATAAAAGAAAATCTTAGCATGCGCTTGTGTTTAATAACTAATAGTTAGTGATGGTGGCAGTTTGGCAGCACCTAGACGTGTTCCTTGTGCGTGTTCATGTGAACGTTACCTTCTGAGCGAAGAGGAAATGTTGATTCCAGAAGGAAAGGGGTACATCTAACTAAGTGTTAAATGTAGCCTTCCTTTCTTAAAGCAGAAAATGTATTAGCAGACAGAATGTAGCACCAAGCACCCGATGGTACATGCTGTGTATCAGCAACTTTGGACAGGTGGATGACTACAGTGAGGTCCTGGTTAAACATATTAAGACCACATATAGAAGATATATGTATGTATAGTTTATTATTATTATAGCACCACTTGGGGATGCAGTGTGTTACAGTAATAAAATACAATAAAGTCATACAACGGGGTAAATACATTAGATAGTTCAGTACATAAATATATCAATATATAAATGGAAGCGCTAGGGCTTTACCCAAGAGGTAAGGAGGCCCCTGCCCCCTAGAGCTTACCAATCTAGTCAGGTGGGTAAACATACAATAACAATGGAATGGGTATAAGGCGAGGGAGATGTATGCAGTGCAAATAAACAATCAATACTCTGCTGGTTACCAGATAGGTAGGATGTAAGGTAGTGATTTATCATATATAGATTATAGATATCATATACTGTGCTGGTTACTAGAGTAGGTAGGATGTCAGGTAATTTATCATATATAGATATATAGATATCATATACTGTGCTGGTTACCAGATAGGTAGGATGTAAGGTAGATTTATCATATATAGATTATAGATACCATATACTGTGCTGGTTACCAGGTAGTAGGATGATGTTAAGGGTAGATTTCTCATATATAGATATATAGATACCATATACTGTGCTTGTTACTGGATAGGTAGATGTAAGGTAGATTTATCATATATAGATATATAATACAACAACTGTGCTGGTTACCGGATAGGTAGATGTAAGGGTAGATTTATCATATATAGATAATAGAACCATATACTGTTCTGGTTACCAGATAGGTAGGAGTAAGGCTAGATTTATCATATAAGAGATATAGATACCATATACTGTGCTGGTTACCGGATAGGTAGGATGTAAGGGTAGATTTATCATATATAGATATATAGATACCATATACTGTGCTGGGTTACCAGAATATGTAGGATGTAGGGTAGATTATCATCATATAGATATATAGATACCATATACTGTCTGGTTACGGGATAGGTAGGATGTAAGGGTAGATTTATATCATATAGATATATAGATACCAATACTGGGTGGTTACCAGATAGGTAGGATGTAAGGTAGATTATCATATATAGATATATAGATACCATATACTGTGCTGGTTACCGGATAGGTAGGATATAAGGTAGATTTACTATATAGATATTAGATACCATATACTGTGTGGGTCCGGATAGTTAGGATGTAAGGGTAGATTTATCATATATAGATATATAGATTCATTATACTGTGCTGGTTACCGTGAAGGTAGGATGTAAGGGTGGATTTATCATATATAGATATATGTACATAGTAACAAAGTGGAGCGGCACTCCTCAGCTGCAACCACAACTGCCCGGGTTGCTTCCGCTATCCAAGTGGAATGTAGCGATAACTAGAAAAGGAACGGAGCACTCCTGGGGTCTTGTAATTTCAAACAAACTTTATTTCCATACGCGTAGGTCACGCGTTTCGGCGGCCGTACACTGGGCTGAGAACACCGGATTAGTAGGATTGTTAAGGGTAGATTTATCATATATATATATATGATACCATATACTGTGCTGGTTACCAGATAGGTAGGATTAAGGGTAGATTTATCATATATAGATATATAGATCCATAATACTGTCTGGTTACGGATAGGTAGGATGTAAGGGTAGATTTATCATATATAGATATATAATACCATATACTGTGCTGGTTACCAGATAGGTAGATGTAAGGGTAGATTATATCATATATAGATATATAGATACCATATACTGTGCTGGTTACCGGATGGTAGGATATAAGGTAGATTTATCATATATAGATATATAGATACCATATACTGTGCTGGTTACCGGATAGGTAGGATGTAAGGGTAGATTTATCATATATATTATATAGATATCATTACTGTGCTGTTACCGTATATGTATGAATGTAAGGGTGGATTTATCATATATAATATAGAGATACATATGATACAAAGGTGGTTCGGCTGCACTCCTCAGCTGCAACCACAACTGCCCGGGTTCTTCCGCTATCCAAGTGGAATGTAGCGATAACTAGAAGGAACGGAGCACTCCTGGGGATCTTGTAACTTTCAACAAACTTTATTCCATACGCGTAGGTCGCACGCGTTTCGGCCCGTACACTGGCTTGAGAACTGCCAGTGTACGGGCCGAAACGCGTCGACCTACGCGTATGGAATAAAGTTTGTTTGTGAAACTTACAAGATCCCCAGGAGTGCCCGTTCCTTTCTAGTTATCGCTAGATATTAATACCATATACTGTGCTGGTTACCAGATAGGTAGGATGTAAGGGTAGATTTATCATAAATATATATATAGATATCATATACTGTGCTGGTTACCGGATAGGTGGATGTAAGGGTGGATTTATCATATATAGATATATGATATCATATACTGTGCTGGTACCAATAGGTAGGATGTAAGGGTAGATTATCATATATAGATATATAGATACCATATACTGTGCTGGTATACCGGATAGGTAGGATGTAAGGGAAGATTATCATATATAGATATATAGATACCATATACTGTGCTGTTACCGGATAGGTAGGATGTAGGGTAGATTTACTATATAGATATATAGATACCATATACGTGTGCTGGTTACCGGATAGGTAGGATTGTTTAAGGGTAGATTTATCATATATAGATATATAGATACCATATACTGTGGCTGGTTACCGGATAGGTAGGATGTAAGGGTAGATTTATCATATATAGATATATAGATACCATAACTGTGCTGGTAGTTACCGGATGGTAGGATGTAAGGGTAGATTTATCATATATAGATATATAGATACCATATACTGTGCTGGTTACCGGATAGGTAGGATGTAAGGGTAGATTTATCATATATAGATATAAGATACCATATACTGTGCTGGTTACGGCTAGGTGGAGTAAGGGTGGATTTATCATATATAGATATATAGATACCATATACTGTGCTGGTTACCGGATAGGTAGGATGTAAGGGTAGATTTATCCTATATAGATATATAGATATCATATACTGTGCTGGTTACCGGATAGGTAGGATGTAAGGTAGATTATCTATATAGATATCATAGAGATCAGTATACTGTGCTGTTACCGATAGGTAGGATGTAAGGTTAGATTATCCTATATAGATATATATGATATCATATACTCTGCTGGTTACCGGATAGTAGGATGTAAGGGTGATTTATTATATATAGATATATAGATATCATATACTGTGCTGGTTACCGGATAGGTAGGATGTAAGGGTAGATTTATCATATATAGATATATTAGATACCTATACTGTGCTGGTTAACGGATAGGTAGGTATGTAAGGGTAATTTATCTATATAGATATATAAGATACCATATACTGTGCTGGTTACCGGATAGGTAGTATGTAGGGTAGATTTACCATATATAGACATATAGATATCATATACTGTGCTGGTTACCGGCTAGGTAGGATGTAGGGTAATTTATCATATATAGAATATAGATATCATATACTGTGCTGGATACCGGATGGTAGGATGTAAGGGTAGATTTTATATATAGATAGTATATAATCATATACTGTGCTGGTTACCGGAGGTAGGATGTAAGGGTAGATTTATCATATATAGATATATAGATACCATATACTGTTTGCTGGTTACCGGATAGGTAGGATATAAGGGTAGATTTATCATATATAGTATATAGATACCATATACTGTGCTGGTTACCGATAGTTAGGATGTAAGGGTAGATTTATCATATATGATATATGTATTCATATACTGTGCTGGTTACCGCGATAGGTAGGATGTAAGGTGGATTTATCATATAGATATATAGATACAATATACAAAGGTGGAGCGGCACCCTCAGCGCAACCAACAACTGCCCTGGTTGCTTCCGCTATCCAGGGATGTAGCGATAACTAGAAGGAACGGATCACTCCTGGGATCTTGTAACTTTAAACAAACTTTATTCCATACGCGTAGGTCACGTCGTTTCGGCCCGTACACTGGACTTGAGAACGGCCAGTGTACGGGCCGAAACGCGTCGACCTACGCGTATGGAATAAAGTTTGTTTGAAACTTACAAGATCCCCAGGAGTGCTCGTTCTTTCTAGTTATCGCTAGATATATAAGATACCATATACTGTGCTGGTCCGATAGGTAGGATGTGGGTAGTTTATCATAATATAGATATGATACATATACTGTGCTGGTTACCGGATAGGTAGGATGTAAGGGTGGATTTATCATATATAGATATATAGTATCATATACTGTGCTGGTTACCAGATAGGTAGGATGTAAGGTGTAGATTTATCATATATATATATAGATACCATACTGTGCTGGTTACCGATAGGTAGGATTGGAAAGATTTATCATTATAGATATATAGATCCATATACTGTGCTGGTACCATATGGTGGGATGTAAGGGTAAGATTTATCAATAGATAGCTATATAGAATATCCATTACTGTGCTGTTACCGATAGGTAGGATAAGGGTAATTTATCAATATATAATTATAGATACTCATATACTGTGCTGGTTACCGGATAGGTAGGATGTAAGGGTAGATATCATATAAGATTATAGATACCCATCATACTGTTCTGGTTACCGGATATGATAGGATGAAGGGTAAGATTTATCATATATAGATATAAAGATACCATATACTGTGCTGGTTACTGGAGTAGGTAGGAGTAAGGGTGATTTATCATATATAGATTATAGATTCATATACTGTGCTGTTACCATAGGTAGGATGTAAGGGTGGATTTATCATCTCTAGATATATAGATACCATAGACTGTGCTGGTTACCGGATAGGTAGGATGTAAGGGTAGATTTATCTATATAGATATATATATATCTTACTGTGCTGGTTACGGATAGGTAGATGTAAGGGTAGATTTATCCTATATATATATATAGATATCATATACTGTGCTGGTTACCGGATAGGTAGGATGTAAGGGTATTTATCTATCATAGGAATATATAGATATCATATACTTGCTGGTTACCGGATAGGGGATGTAGGGTAGATTTATCATATATGATATATAGATACATATACTGTGCTGGTTACCGGATAGTAGGATGTAAGGTTAGATTATCATATATAAGATATATAAGATACCATATACTGTGCTGTTACGGATAGTAGGATGTGAAGGGTAGATTTATCATATATGATAAAGATAACCATATACTGTGCTGGTTACCGGATAGGTAGATGTAATGGTGATTTATCTATATAGATATAGATACTATACTGTGCTGGTTACCGAGGTAATGTAAGGTAGATTATCATATAGAGATATATAATATCATATACTGTGTCTGGTTATCCGGATAGGTAGGATGTGAGGTAGATTTATCATATATGATATAGATATCATATACTGTGCTGGTTCCCGATAGGTAGATGTAAGGTTGATTTATCATATATAGAATTTATAGATCCATATACTGCTGGTTCCCGGATGGTAGTGTGTCGGTAGATTTATCATATTAGATATAGATATCATATACTGTGCTGGTTACCGGATAGGAGTGATGTAAGGGTAATATCATATAAGATATATAGATACCATATACTGTGCTGGTTACAGAGGTAGGATGTAAGGTGATTTATCATATTAGATACCATATACTGTGCTGTTACCGATAGGTGGATGTAAGGGTAGATTTCATATATAGCATATCCATATACTGTGCTGGTTACCGATAGGTGGATGTAAGGTAGATTTATCATATATAGATACCATATACTGTGCTGGTTACGCAGTAGGTAGGATTAAGGTAGATTTATCATAGATATAAGATACCATATACTGTGTCTGGTTACCATATAGGTGGATGTAAGGTAGATTTATCATATATAGATACCATATATGTGCTGGTTACCATATAGGTAGGATTAGGGGTTATATATATATATAGATACCATTACTGTGGCGGGTTACCGATAGGTAGATGTAAGGGTAGATTATCATAATATGATCCCATATACTGTGCTGGTTACCAGATAGGTAGGATGTAAGGTAGATTTATCATATATAGATATAAGATACCATATCTGTGCTGGTTACAGATATGTAGGATGTAAGGTGATGTAATATATGATCTATATAGATACCATATACTGTGGCTGTTCCAGATAGGTAGGATGTAAGGCTAGATTTATCATATATATACCAATATCGTGCTGGTTACCGATGGTAGGATGTTAAGGGATTGATCTATTAGATACCATATACTGTGCTGGTTACCGAAGGTAGGATGTAAGGGTAGATTTTATCATATATAGATACCATATACTGTGCTGGTTACCATAGGTAGGATGTAAGGGTAGATTTATCATATATAGATTATAGATACCCTATACTGTGCTGGTTACCAGATAGTAGGATGTAAGGCTAGATTATCATATATAGATACTATAGATACATATACTGTGCGGGTTACCAGATAGGTAGGATGTAAGGCTAGATTTATCATATATAGATCCATTACTGTGCTGGTTACCAGATAGGTAGGATGTAAGGGTAGATTTATCATATATAGATACCATATACTGTGCTGGTTACCGGAGTAGAGTACATATATAGTGTGCTGGTTACCGATGGTAGGATTAAGGGTAGATTATCATAGATAAGTACCATATACTGTGCTGGTTACCAGATAGGTAGGATGTAAGGCAGATTTACATATATAGTATATATAGATACCATACCTGTGCTGGTTACCAGATAGGTAGGATGTAAGGCTAGATATCATATATGATATATAGATACCATATACTGTGGCTGGTTACCAGATAGGTAGGATGTAAGGCGTAATTTTATCAATATATGGATACCATTAACTGTGGCGCTGGTTACCAATAGGTAGGATGTAGGGTAGATTTTATCATATATATATACTATACTGTGTGGTTAATGGTGGTGAAGTAGATTTATCTATATAGATATATAGATACCATATATGTCTGGTTACCAGATAGGTGGATTAAGTAGATTTATCATATATAGATATCATATACTGTGCTGGTTACCGATAGGTAGGATGTAGGCTAGATTTTCATATATAGATATATGATTCACATTGTGGCTGTTACAATAGGTAGGATGTAAGGGTAGATTTATCATTTAGATATATAGATACACATTACTGTGCTGGTTACCAGATAGGTGGTGTAAGCTATATTATCATATATAGATATCATATACTGTGCTGGTTACCGGATAATGGATGTAAGGCTAGATTTATCATATATAGATATAGACTGTGCTGGTTACCATATAGGTAGGATGTAAGGGTAATATTTATCATATAGATATTAGATATCAATACTGTGCTGGTACCGGATAGGTAGGATGTAAGGGAAGATTTATCATATAAAGATATCATATACTGTGCTGGTTACCGGATAGGTAGATGAAGGGTAGATTTATCTATATAGATTATAGATATCATATACGGTGCTGTGTTACTAGATAGGTAGGATGAAGGATAATTTTATCATATATAGATATATAGATACCATATACTGTGCTGGTTACCGATAGGTAGGATGTAAGGTAGATTTATCATTCTAGATATATAATACCATATACTGTGCTGGTTACCAATAGGGTAGATGTAAGGGTAGATTTATCATATAAGACATACACTAATGACGGTGGTCCAGAGGGATGTAACGGATACATTTATCATATATAGATATATAGATACCATATACTGTGCTGGTTCCGGATAGGTAGGATGTAAGGTTAGATATTCATCATATAGATACCATATACTGTGCATGTTTACCGACAGGGTAGATGTAAGTAGATAAATATATCATGCATATATACCGTAATATACTGTGGCTCGGTTACCAGATAGGTGGATAGCGGATATAAGTGTAGAGGTTTATCATATATTAGATACCATATACTGTGCTGGTTACGCAGCAGTAGAGGATATATATAGGCTAAGAATGTATGATTGCTTGATATATATGTATATTCCAATATGATGATTGATAGTAGGAGTATCATGATCAAGACCTGACTGTGCCGTTTGTGCGAGAATAAGGAGAATAGGATATAACTATATGTGATGGGTAACAGATATTGTCATCATAATAATGAGATATAATCATAATACTGTGCTGTTCCGGAGATAGTAGGCTGTAAGTAGATTTTATCATATATATATATATCACATACATATACTGTGCTGTTACCGAGATAGTGAGGGTTGTAGGTAGTAGATTACATCAATTATAATATAACAATATACGTTGCTGGTTACCAATAGGGTAGATGTAAGGTAGATTTATCATATATAATACCATATACTGTGCTGGTTACCAGATGGTAGGATGTAAGGAATTAATCTATGTATCAAATATGAGATATACATTACTGTGCTGGTTACCGAAGGTAGGATGTAAGGGTCAGATTTAATCAATAATCAATATAGCATATCATATACTGTGCTGGTACCAGATAGTGATGTAAGGTAATTATCATATAGCTCAAATACTTGCTGGTTCAGATAGGTGGAGTAGCTAGATTTTATATAGTATCATACTTGTGGTACCGGATAGATAGATTAAGCTAATTTATCATTATAGATATCATGACTGTGCTGGTTACTATGGTAGGATTAAGGGTGATTTAAACCTGCTAATTGAGGTTTCTGAGCATAGAGAGAGGGGAAGAATTCCAGAGGAGGGAACCCAGGATAAAGGTTTAAGGCGAGAGGAAGCAGTACGAGTGGGGGGTCTGTACGAAGCTGGTTCTTGCATGAGCGAGGGTACGGGCAGGACATATGGGACACTAGAATATAAGAAGGAGTAGAAGAGCAAAGGGCTTTAAAACTTAGAAGGATTCTGTATAAAATGTACTGTTTAACAGGGAGCCAGGTTGTTGTCCACTACAGAGGAGATTTGGGATCCGTTTATTAGAGAGCCAAAACAATACTGTGTGGCAGAGTTACCGTATTATTTCGAGTATAAACCGTCCCGATTAAACAAGGTACCTATTTTTGCCTGAAAAAAGGAATAAGTTGTTGACTCAAGTATAAAACCGAGGTGTTCTGCAAACTTTCTAAACCACCCCACCCCTCCACTGCACGACCTATTAGCCCACCCCTAAACCCTCATACACAAGAATTCTTACTGGATTGATGAGGGCAGATTCGGAAGTACAGAGCCCCTCGATCCTCTATGTACATCTGGGATACAGTCAGGAAAAAAGACCTACCAGTTGGAGATTGGTCCATTCGGTGAGGAGCAGCAGACAGGAGACCAGGACCGGAGCAGTTACGGATAAGGTGCAGGCAGACCATTCGGTGAGGAGCGAGCAGACCGGAGACCAGGACCGGAGCAGTTTACGGTAGAGGTGCAGGCAGGACCATTCGGTGAGGAGCGAGCAGACGACCGGAGACCAGGACCAGAGCAGACGGTAGAGTGCAGGCGGACCATTCGGTGGAGCGAGCAGACCAGGACTGGAGCATTACGGTAGAAGTGCAGCAGTATTCTGATGACGTAAGTGATATGCGCGGAACGTGCGTAACTTACGTGCCCGCGCGTATCACTTACGTCATCAGCTACTGCCTGCACCTCTAATGCTCCGGTCCTGGTCTCCGTCTTCTCGCTCCTCACCGAATGGTCCTGCCTGCACCTCTACCGTAACTGCTCCGGTCCTGGTCTCCGGTTTGCTCGCTCCTCACCGAATGGTCCAATCTCCAACGTAGGCTTCTTTTTTGTCCGTACAAAACTTAATCTGTGTGTGACCGAGTATAAACCGGGTTAGGTTTAAAAGGTATTTTTTAACCTAAAAACCTCGGTTTATACTCGATTATATACGTTTAGTATAGACGGAAGGGAGAGAGGTGGAAGCAGGAGACCAGTAGTAGTAGGTTGCAAAAGTCCAGGCGCGATAGAGCGCATGCATAAGCATAGCGGTGGTCGTGAGAGAAAAAACTGCCAATTGGCTATATTTCGAAGGAAAAACAGTTTCTTGCAGCATATTTAATGTTTAGAAAAGGAGAGAGAGAATCATAATTACTAAAGAAACCAAGGTACACTTGCCCTCCAAAATGAACGGTTTATTGTGAGCCAAACATCACAAGTCACACAACGTTTAGATGGACACCTGATGGAAGGGGTGTTATCCCTCAAATGTTGTTTTCTGTTTTCGTTCCTTTTGAAGTGGGAAATTGGGCTAGTGTGCATATGGACTTTCTTACCCATTGAATCAATAATTACCCTTAGGCAGCGGCAGATTGGATGGGAAATGGGGTATTCTCAACAGAGATGGAAAAGATGGGACGACCAGTTTAGGTGGGAAACAATCAGTTCAGTTTTAGAAATATTTAATTGAGGTAGTCGTTGAAACTCTCAGAAGGAGATGGCAAGAGGCAGTCGAGACACGTATTGGATGTCAGGAGTTAGCGTAGGGGTGGACAATATATTTGTGTATCGTCGGCATATATAAATTATACTTGATAATGTGAAGAAGAGAGCGGCGGTATTGGCTAACAACAGGGGTCGCGCTGGCTTTTTAAAGTTGGGCTTAACAAGGGCATGCTTAAAGATGCGAGGAAAATTTAATACAGACTTTCCTGTGACGCCCAATTAATGGCGTCAATTGGTTCATGCATGGGTGTTCGGTTGGGCGTTGTGATGATTCCACCGGTGTCATAAATAACCAGCACAGTATATGGTATCTATATATCTATATATGATAAATCTAGCCTTACATCCTACCTATCTGGTAACCAGCACAGTATATGGTATCTATATATCTATATATGATAAATCTACCCTTACATCCTACCTATCCGGTAACCAGCACAGTGTATGGTATCTATATATCTATATATGATAAATCTACCCTTACATCCTACCTATCCAGTAACAAGCACAGTATATGGTATCTATATATCTATATATGATAAATCTACCCTTACATCCTACCTACCTGGTAACCAGCACAGTATATGGTATCTATATATCTATATATGATAAATCTACCCTTACATCCTACCTATCTGGTAACCAGCACAGTATATGATATCTATATATCTATATATGATAAATCTTACCAGATAGGTAGGATGTAAGGTTAGATTTATCATATATAGATATATAGATACCATATACTGTGCTGGTTCCCGGATAGGTAGGATGTAAGGGTAGATTTATCATATATAGATATATAGATACCATATACTGTGTTGGTTACCAGATAGGTAGGATGTAAGGTTAGATTTATCATATATAGATACATAGATACCATATACTGTGCTGGTTACCAGATAGGTAGGATGTAAGGGTGGATTTATCATATATAGATATATAGATACCATATACTGTGCTGGTTACCGGATAGGTAGGATGTAAGGGTAGATTTATCATATATAGATAACCGTGATAGGTAAGGATTAGAAGCGTAGATTATCATATATAGATAATAGATACCATATACTGTGCTGGTTACCGGATAGTTAGGATGTAAGGGTAGATTTATCATATATAGATATATAGATATCATATACTGTGCTGGTTACGGATAGTTAGAGATGTAAGGGTGGATTTAGTCATATTAGATATATGAGATACAATGTAACAAATGGTGGAGCTTGGGCACTACTCGGCAACCAACAAACTGCCGGGGTTGCTTCCGCTATCCAAGTGGAATGTGGTAGCATAACTAAAAGGAACGGAGCACTCCTGGGGATCTTGTAACTTTCAAACAAACTTTATTCCATACGCGTGGTCGACGCGTTTCGGCCCGTACACTGGCTTGAGACTGCCAGTGTACGGCCGAAACGCGTCGACCTACGCGTATGGAATAAAGTTTGTTTGAAACTTACAAGATCCCCAGGAGTGCTCCGTTCTTCTAGTTATCGCTAGATATATAGATACCATATACTGTGCTGGTTACCAGATAGGTAGGATGTAAGGGTAGATTTATCATAAATTATATATAGATATCATTACTGTGCTGGTTACCGGATAGTAGGATTGTAAGGGTGGATTTATCATATATAGATATATAGATATCATATACTGTGCTGGTTACCAGATAGGTAGGATGTAAGGGTAGATTTATCATATATAGATATATAGATACCATATACTGTTGCTGGGTACCGAGATAGGTAGGATGTGTAAGGAGAGATTTATCATATATAGATATATAGTACCATATACTGTGCTGTTACCGATAGGTAGGATGTAAGGGTAGATTTATCATATATAGATATTAGATACCATATACTGTGGCTGGTTACCGGATAGGTAGGATGTAAGGGTAGATTTATAATAGAGATTACTGTGCTGGTTACCAGATAGGTAGGATGTAAGGGTAGATTTATCATATATAGATATATAGATACCATATACTGTGCTGGTTACCGGATAGGTAGGATGTAAGGGTAGATTTATCCTATATAGATATATAGATATCATTTACTGTGCTGGTTACCAGATAGGTAGGATGTAAGTGTAGATTTATCATATATAGATATATAGATACCATATACTGTGCTGGTCACACTTATGGCTCTTAAACATGAGTTTTTAATGTCAGCAAATAGCTAGTGCATAAGTCAAACATCTGCAACCATGATAGGGCATCTCCACCCTTAAAACAAAAAAATGATCCCATATCAGTTACCTGCCCCCCAACCCCAATTGATATATTTAGCATTATACATTATTAGATATATTATTAACCAGATTTTTATGTATAATTATTGCCTCCATTCTGGCAGAGTAAGCTGGCTCTTCCCTCCATGCAGTCAATCAAAGCTGTGACTGCTGACATCACAAGCAATGTTTGTGTGCTGTTTTCCATGCTGCCTCCACTGCACATGCTCAACTTTATAAAAAGTTAATTGAGCAGAGGGAGGAGGCTGACACCTTTTCCAGAACGGAATCGAACTTATCATTTAATATCTGGCTACAAATGCATGTAATAAACTTGTAAAAATAGTTGGGGTTGCTGGTCACCAGTTTTTTGTTTTAAGGGTGGATATTTGATTCAAATATATACAGCGGGGAAAATAAGTAATCAACTATATTTTACACCAGATGCAGGGGAACCCTTACCATGAAGCAAACTGAAACATTTGCTTCTGGCGCTCTCCTGTGGACACCTAGAAACGCAACAATTAAAAAAATCCTCCTTCCTACAATACTACATTTCTGCAACTAGGCAGAACATGGAAGTTTAGTTCATAGAAGGAGAAGAGAAAGGGGGTGTGTGCTTTACCTTACAATGCCTGCACCTGGGAATGGAGCAGAATGAATAGTAAGTCCAACTAGAAAGAGGAACATTGTAGAGGGGACAGAATTCCACTCACATCTCCACACTGGCAGTGGGTGGGACTGAACACACTACCTCATGGTTGGGGCTGAACACATGGTGCTGACAAACCACTATCTGGGGGTCTAGGTTGAGCCCAATTTATGAGCTGCCTTGGCCCTGGGGTGAATGGGAACTGCAGTCAGGGAAGACATTAGTTTAGTTACTCTTCTGTGTGTATGTGTGTGCATGTATCTGTATCTCTGTTTTTGTATCTATTTCTGTATCAGTGTGTTTCTGTCTCTGTGTCTGTTTGTATATGTGTATGTATCTGTGTATGTCTATATTTATGCATGTTTGTGCCTGTCTGTATGGCTTTATCTATGCATGCAAGTGTATTATATATGCATGTGTGCCCTCCTATATGCATGTGCTCCATAATTAATGCATGCACGCCATTATGTATGCGTAGGCAGCCCTCCAGTCCACCAGCCATTGTTAAATCCACAAGCCACACCCACTTTCACAATGATGCCTCTCCCGCTTTGCATGCCACCCCCGTCTGCCTATAGGCGCCATTCAAAAGTTGTTTCAGGTACTAAAAACCCAAGGAACAGTCATGGAAAGCCAACAAACAACTGAAATCAATCCTGTTCCCCAATAAATATGAATTGCTTTATTCCTAATTAATGGTCTATAATAAAGTTTCTCATTACCAAGTTATCTAACAGGAAGGTCTCACGATGGGTAAAAGCAAAGAGCTCTCTAAAGGCCTTTGCAAGCTTATTGTTGCAATATCTATATGTTTTTTTCTCATATCGTCAGAGACAAAGGAAAGTTTAAACCCAATACAAATATGAAAGCCTTACTTTTGAATAAAACAAAAAGCCACATGCATACATATATGCAGAATTTTAGATGAAGTTCTTCTTAGAAATTCTCACTTTTATCAACTTTTATGAGAAATGAAACCACTATTCTTGCCTCATGACCAGTAAGAGAAATTAGTCTTCTATTTGCCCTGAATCAAATGGTATGGTACAAGCAAATGGTAAAGTTTGTGTGGGGACAATATTCTGGACTCATGGACTGACCTTTTAAAGGGCAGTTCTACCCCCAAAATTACATTTTATATTCTGATAGAGAAGCCCCCACAAAACCTTAAGATCATTATTCTCACACTGCCCAGATCTGCACACAAAGCTACTGTTGTTATTCAGCCCGATCCCTGCAGCAAATACCGGAAAACTCTTCCTGGTGGACCCGCAGTATCAGCCTTGATGGGCGATGTTGTAGCCAATGACTAATGAGTCTACCTGGAGGCTTGTCTATTGAGAGCAGTGTAAAGCTCAGCTGAGCGTGCATAAAAGCTTTTTCTAGCTTTCCCTGCCCTCATGTAATGGTGCCATTCTTTTATATGTACTTGAAGAATTCCATGTGTTCCGATTCCCGAATCAAACATGCATGATTGCACACGGAGACATCTCCAACAAATACATTTTAGGTTTTGCTCCAAGCCTAAAAATGTCTTTATTTAATAAATAAGGATCACAGGAACCCTAGGCTGACTGCAGCAGGTGTATAACTTTGGTTCCTGCCGTATGGAACCTAATCACAATCAAGTAGTCCATAACATATGAAGGATGCACACTTTAAATTTAAGTAAAATTATTTTCTATACTTCAAACTGACCATACAACTTTTTGGGGGCTTATTCCCCTTCCTCAGGTTGGCTAATCATGTCACTTTAAAGTATAGTTTTTTCCCCTTAAATTTGTGTGCATCCTTCATATGTTATAAACCATAAAACCCTTTCCCTTCAAAACAACCCCACAAACGATGTATTTTTTTAAAAACTACACTAGTTTATAGCAAACCCCTTTCCCCCCACCACTCCCAACATGTAAGTTTTCTACATAGCCTGAATAAAAAGGTATGCTACATGGAGGGGTGCACACAGTGGCATAGCTACGGATCTATGGGCCCTGATGCAGAATTTGGATCTGGGCCCCCATATCCATCCCTGCTCCACCACCCCCACTGCTACCACAATGCTATTCACCTTTATAAAAATTAAACGTTTAATAGACAGACAGATAGACACACACAGATGGATAGATAGATAGATACAGACAGACAGACAGATAGATAGATAGACAGACAGGCACATACAGATAGATTGACAGATAGACACACACACATATATACAAAAGGTAAGTGCACAATGGTAGTAAATATTATCGTGGTTGTGTTGTCCCAATCCTTGGGACAGTGCTTGGGGTATATATTACTTAAATTGAACAAAATGAATGGGGATAGACCCCCTCCGCTACAGTACCCCACTATAGCACTCTTAAACTTGTACCACCAGTAAACACACTCGATCCTGTGTTGATGCAAAATTGTAATTTAATATATTACAAAACACACATCTATAAATTCTTCCCCACTCCACATAATCTTATACAAAAAGTATCACATACTAACTAAAATTAGTAAAAATGTAGCCACAACCTAAAAAGTCAATTGCTTGGAAACTCAAGGAGATACTTTGTTGTTAACGGGAGCAATCTCCAATAGATTAATGCACAGCTGTGCCTCCGATAACAAATCCACCTTTCTTTGGGTTCTGTCCGATTCACGGACCAATCATTCCCTTCTTCTGGCTTAAGTTCCAAGGCAACAGGTAAGCTTTACCGGGCGTCCCCGGATAAGTAGCAACAGGATCGGACTCCAAAAAGATTGTTTCTGTGGTTAATATCACACTTTACATAAATGCCGCGGTTCATTCAAATAGTAAATAGCAATCTACCGGGTTTATACCGGTATCCCTCGGGGCTTCACGCAGGTAAGGGCAAACGCTACTCCTGGACTCCTTCCCAAATTTTCTCACACGAATCCTCTACCACCGGCCAGCTGATTCCTACTGGGACTTCGCCTGCCGGATCCAGTGATCCTGCGCAGGGGCTGCTGATGCTCCAACATCAACTTCTGCTGTAAAGCAAACACAGGGCAATAACTGGACAGCTCCAATAGCAGAACTAAGAACGGGCTAGACAGGGGTATCTCTTGGGGACAGACACCCCATATTAGGCTGTGCTTCTGGGATATTATTTAATGTTACTAGGTATTTTAAACAGCTGATGAAGGAAACATACGCGCGATCAGCTGTTTAAAAAGGGCTGGTCGTGGAGGGGGGAGGGGAAGGTTCAGGGGCCTGGCCTCCAATCTCACCCAGAAACACGGGGCCCTGCGACCCCTATTCCTATACCACTAGGTGCACACATAGACATTCCCAGAAAATAGCCCAAAAATGACCTAATGTATAACTTTGAGATTCCTTTATGGGCAAGTGTGCATTTTTAAAGGCTAAACACTCCATTAAAGGGCATCTATACCAAAAATAGGTTATTTTAAATTGACCATAACTGGAAACTATAATTCTTCCTAACCACCACTGTATCATATTTTTGTTGATCTGCCATATTTCTTTAGATATCCAATCTAAGACTTCTTATGTTTTAGCTGTCAATCAAGTTCATTGCTCTCAAAAACTATTCTTCTGTGAGTAGTTTCACTGTAGCTGGAATGGTGACAGAGTTTTGACAGTTGGAATGCTGTGTGCAGGCTTGACACGGTTTGTGGAAAAAAGTCAAATCGGATGGAGGTGGGAGGGGGAATACTGCTCCTAAACAAAATGGGTGCTGAATTGAAGGCATGCAGCAACACACACTTACATATATTCAATTATAGTTTTAGATGAGGCAAAGTCATTTTTTTCAGTATAGCGCCCCTTTATTATTAATTAACACTAGTATTATTGCTGCTTTGCAAACATATGTGTATTCATATTTTTCGTTAATGTCAATACAACATACGAGTGTGTTTAGGTACAGTATATGGATGGTTGCAGCACTGCATCTTTTATTGCACTTTTCTGCAAAGAGATTGCATAAGTGGGAATACTATAATGTGTTCCCAAAGCAAAATCAGCCAAGCACAGCTTTCTCCCCCAATTGCTAGGGCTTTGCCACAAGCCTTACAATCTGGTTAGGTGGGTAACACACAGATACAATGGAATGGGTATAACTGCTGGAGTAAGACGTATGCAGTGCAAATAAAACAATCAAATACTGTGCTGGTTACCAGATAGGTAGTATGTGAGGGTAGATTTAAACCTGCTAATTGAGGTTTCTTGACATAGAGAGAGGGGAATAGAATTCCAGAGGATGGCAGCCACAAGAGAAAAAAGTTTAAGATGAGAGGAAGCAGTCCGAGTGGGGGGTCTATACAGGAGCTGGTTCTGTGATGAGAACAGAGAACCTCCACAGGGGATTAGGGGCCATATTTTTAAACGCGCGGTATCGCAAGTTAGTGATACCAAGTGTTATCGTTGATGTATGACAACGCTTGTGAAGGTTCTCATTCATCCAGGTCATGGTATATCTGTTGTATTCAATTAGATCAACTGGACTTGAAGTTTAGTTCTTGAAGACATTTCGCTAGTCATCCGACTGGCTTTCTCAATTCAGAATGACTTGTACAAGAATCTGTGGCAATTATGTACCCTGGAAAATCCATAAATATATGGCCACGATTGTACATTACCTTGAATGCTTGTTAATTTCCGAAGGTTCTGCCATAGAATACCATGCGCTAGTAAAATACCACATTGGTATTCTATGCGGGATCGTAAACCTACGATCGTGGCAGTAGATTTAAAATCTTTATCGGACATTTACAATTGCTATTGTAGATTTATGATAGCGATCCTAAATTAACTATCGTTAATGTGCCCGAGTGTGTGTCTGTGAAAAACTGCATGAATATTAGTGTGAGTAAATACAGTTATTTGTTATAGTGCTTTTGTTTAGTATTTTACTATATGTTGCTACCATGCTACTTCTGGAAACAATATGTTAAAAATGTGAGCCTTGCATGTGCAAATGTCATTTGCTTCTTAATAAAAAAAACACATGTAAAAAAATATTGCTTTAAATATCTAAGCTAGCTTCTGTGGGTTGGACTTGCACCATCTTGATTTGTGTGTGAAGATCTGAGTGGGCACTTAATTTCATAACTAGTAGTTAGGTTTCCTTGTTTTAGCTTTAATTGTAGAGGGCAATGCTGTATAAAATGCCCATTCTGCAGCTCTCAGCAGCTGTAGGGATTTCTGGCAGACAGCCAGCTGAAGATCAGCACATAGTAGAATCTAGTAAATTAGAACCGTGTGCAGCTATTTATGTGACAAAGCTGAAAAGTCAAAACGCTGAATGGTAAACACAGATGTCGCTCTTTAAGTTCCCCTTCCACACTAATTTTATATTTATTCCACCCCCACCCCCTCACAAGCAGGGGTGTTCCTAGGGTTTTAGAAACCTGAAACAACATTTAAATGCCGCCTATCGGTAGACGGGTGGCGGCACGTGAAGCGGGCATGGCTTTATCAGGGAACATAGGCGTGGTTTGTGGAGGTGGGTGTGGTGGCTGACTAACACTGACTGGTGGACTGGAGGCCTGATTTGACTGGAGGCTGACAACACTGGTAGACTGATGCTGAAATGCAGAATTGCAGGAAGGCCGCAGGTATGCACCCTGAGCAAATGTTTAAATTTGCTATATGGTAGGGGCACCCCTGCTCACAATCAGTAGCCAGCAGTAGCAGTGTCTTCCAACCCCCAGTGCACCCCTATCATGAGGTCATCAGTGCTATTGCAGAGAGTGCATCTGAGAAGACAAGTAATATTTGCCACCCAGTTGTCTGAAGTTTGCCTTTTATTTACCAGTGTCACTTTGCCTTTTATTTACCAGTGTCAGGCAGGACCATTCGGTGAGGAGCGAGCAGACCGGAGACCAGGACCAGAGCAGTTACGGTAGAGGTGCAGGCAGGACCATTCGGTGAGGAGCGATACGGTAGAGGTGCAGGCAGGACCATTCGGTGAGGAGCGAGCAGACCAGGACTGGAGCAGTTACGGTAGAAGTGCAGGCAGTATGCTGATGACGTAAGTGATATGCGCGGGACGTGCGTAACTTACGTGCCCGCGCGTATCACTTACGTCATCAGCATACTGCCTGCACCTCTAACTGCTCCGGTCCTGGTCTCCGGTCTTCTCGCTCCTCACCGAATGGTCCTGCCTGCACCTCTACCGTAACTGCTCCGGTCCTGGTCTCCGGTTTGCTCGCTCCTCACCGAATGGTCCAATCTCCAACTGGTAGGCTTCTTTTTTGTCCGTACAAAACTTAATCTGTGTGTGACCCGAGTATA
Source organism: Hymenochirus boettgeri (assembly GCA_019447015.1). NCBI lineage: Eukaryota > Metazoa > Chordata > Amphibia > Anura > Pipidae > Hymenochirus > Hymenochirus boettgeri. The sequence goes on from CM033475.1 coordinate 29,733,744, forward strand.
AACCGAGGTTAGGTTTAAAAGGTATTTTTTAAACCTAAAAACCTCGGTTTATACTCGAGTATATACGTTAAGTATAGACTGAAGGGGAGAGAGGTGGGAAGCAGGAAGACCAGTAAGTAGTAGGTTGCAAAAGTCCAGGCGCGATAGAGCGCATGCATAAGCATAGCGGTGGTCGTGAGAGAAAAAAACCTGCCAAATTTGGCTATATTTCGAAGGAAAAAGCAAGTTCTTGCAGCATAGTTAATGTGGTTAGAAAAGGAGAGAGAGGAATCAATAATTACTAAAGAAAACCAAGGTACACTTGCACTCCAAAAATGAACGGTTTATTGTGAGCCAAACATCAACAAGTCACACAACGTTTAGATGGACACCTGATGGAAGGGGGTGTTACCCTCAAAATGTTGGTTTTCTTTAGTATTTCGTTCCTTTTGAAGTAGGGAAATTGGGGCTAGTGTGCATATGGACTTTTCTTACCCATTTGAATCAATAATTACCCTTAGGCAGCGAGCAGATTGGATAGGGGAAATGGGGGTATTCTCAACAGAGATGGAGAAAGATGGGACAGGACCAGGTTTAGGTGGGAAAACAATCAGTTCAGTTTTAGAAATATTTAATTTGAGGTAGCGTTGAAACATCTAGAAGGAGATGGCAAGGAGGCAGTCGGAGACACGTGATTGGATGTCAGGAGTTAGCGTAGGGGTGGACAAGTAGATTTGTGTATCGTCTGCATATAAATTATACTTGATAATTGGTAAGAGAGAGACTGGGCGGTAATTGGCTAAACAACAGGGGTCCAGCTAGGGCTTTTAAAGTATGGGCTTAACAAGGGCATGCTTAAAGATGGAAGGGAAAATTTATACAGACTTCCCTGTGACGCCCAATTAATGGCGTCAAATTGGTTCATGCATGGGTGTTCGGTTGGGCGTTGTTGATGATCCACCGGGTCAGATGATAAACAACACCAGAACCTGATAATATAGCCATTCGCCTTGCAGTCGCGTCTAAAATTGTTGGTGTGAACCTAGCTTTACTCATAACATCCTGATACAATGAATGAATGTATTAATCGTATTAATACATTGTAATGTAATACATCCCCTAACTCCAGGGTCGTTTACCTTTTTGGCCTCCATAGGTTTAAAAAATAAAACTCCCAGCATTCCCTTGCTGTCACAGATCCAGGAAGCGAGAGGATCATCTCCATGACCATGGAATTTGCCATGGTATAAGTATACACAATTGAATAAATAAGGTAAGTACACAATAACTGAGAAAAACACAACGATCTTGAGTGGAGATGAAGGCCGCAACTTTATCCTTTTTATTAAATGAAATTTACATCTTTACAGATAACACAATTTTTTAAACAGTTAACCCGTGAAGGCCTACCTTGAATTATTCAGGTAGCCACATACAGAGTTTTTTTAAAGGCTATTCCCACAAAGGCAATAAGCCTATTACATTTGAATACCTCCACACCTCAGTCATTGTTAACCACACAATTGTCTGAGGCCACTCTCCACTGTCACATGCATTTTTTAATCATATTTTGGAGACCCAGGCAAAGGAAATCTAACCCTATATCCATTGTTTCCATATAGGCCTCCATTCTCAAGATCTACACGGCGGAATGAAACAATATTTATGCTTTTAAGGAATTTTGGTCGCTAAGCTTCAACAGCTCCAGAGCCTTGTCAAAGGAACAGAATTTTACCTTTGCTAACATGGGATCGATACCATCGTTGATGGTGGAACCGGTTGGGAATGAAAGGTGATGAATTAAACTAACTCGTTGGGCTCTTTTTTAGGGACAAACCCCAGAGGAGAAATTCTAAATGACTCGTATGGAGGATAATCGAAAGGGCCAGCTAGTCTACCAGCCGCCAGTTCTTTCTGTATTTTAATTCTGACTCTTTCTTCTTTGTCCGAAAAAGATTTCAGGTTTGCTACTATTGGGTGATTGGGAGTATTTTCAAAGGGGATCCAAAACCTGCATGAGAACCCAAAATAAGGATCTGAGCACCTTCTGTAGCACGCACACTGTCCGGGATCTCTATTCTACGCTGAGGGAGAGTTTTGCAGCCTGAGCTGTTCCGCCCTTTTAAGCCCTCTGGTCGTTCCTGCCAACGGCTCCCTCCGGACCTTGGCCAATAGAGGCGCAGGTAGGATCCTCTCTCCTTACCTGCACCTGATGAACTTTGCAGGCGTTAACCTCTGCCTTGCCTAACAACATTAAAAGGGGGTTAGCTCTATCCCATGAGGCAAAGCCCTCTTACTAGGTTTTGCCTACAGTAACTGGTTAGCTACAAATCAGCATGCGGGAATCTGAGGACACTGAGGTCAACAGGTCTGTGAACCGCAGAACTACCCATAGAAAGTCATTTATTGTGTCATTAATTGCAAAACACAAAGTGTTGATACATTAGGAATTCTAAAAGGGTCACCATTTTAAACAAACATCCAGGCCGCTCCTTTGTACTCAATATAGCGATGGCATCACGATGACCCCACACCAGCAATTAGGGGGTTCAAAGGTCCATATTGAGGGGGAAATTCTGCTGTTGAGAGTTCCAATGAAAAAAACAGAAAATTGTGTATATAAAGGAGATGGAAATAGGACAGGGCCTATCAGCAGGACGAGACTTATTTATGCAGACTGTTATATTCAGGCAGCAATAGGGTTAAACATTTTCCATTTCCCCAATCTCTAGAGACAGAGGGAGAGGTAGATTTATAGAGACAGAACAACAGACAGGCACAGGGGAAAAAAAGAGATGGAGGCACAGAGAAAAAAAAGAAATAGAGAGACATACATAGAAACAAAGAGAGACAGAATATAAGTAAAGGTGGCAATACACATGCAATTTCTATAGCATTGTGCAGACAGATCACATTGGTATCTGTTGGCGCACACATGCCATGGGGGTGTATATAAAGACCCAACTGATCGCCCATACATGGTATGGGGATCGGTTGGCCATGCAGCCATACATGGACTACTTAACTTAAAGTAAAGGGAGCCGATAGTGGCCGGTGGAATTTTTCTTTCCTGACTAACTGCGAAGGTGACTATGGTCATTCATTGGCATTGTGGTTGATTGGTTTCAGCCCCTACACACTGCTGAATTGTTGACCTTAAAACTGACCACATGGCCGGTATTCAGCATCCCATCAGGATTTGATGAACATCTGCCATGTATATGGATACGTTGTGAAGTTGGTGAACCAACTCCGTTGACATTGTGACAGTCCGAACTGAAAAATGAATTGTTATTGGCTTTACTACAGATGAGGAAGCCAATAACGCAGTAATGTGTATTTTTGTGTATTTGTGAATCGGGCAAATTCCCAGTCATATTTTGATGGAATCTTTCGGCAATTTGCGACCAGCTTTACGCTAGGTAGATACAGGCCAATAATTTCAAATCGACCAGCTTCACCTTCGACTGGATGAATGTAACTAGTAACAATGAAATAGGTGGTAACAAAAAATTTTGGTCATGATGGTCGATCAGGTCGAAATATTGATAGTGTACATTGCCTTAGCATTCCCGGTATAGCAAGAGGCTATAAATGGCTTATTGTATTGTAGCTAATCATCACCACTCTCTATTTTAAAAGGCAAGTAACAGGGCACTGATGTAGATGCATTTCACTGGTTGAAGCAGCGATGTAACTCGCCTGTTTTGGAAATGTTACTGTTGCAATTTAATTTAAGGTTAGATGATTAATGGCGGCTTTTGTGTGTGAGTGTTCGGATTCTGAAGGGGTCAGAATAAACGTTATTAAATGGGGGTCAGTGCAAGAAATTGTAATATTATTTAATGAACAGAGATGGGAATATGCTTGTGAAGGTTCTCATTCATCCAGGTCATGGTATATCTGTTGTATTCAATTAGATCAACTGGACTTGAAATGTAGTTCTTGAAGACGTCTTCAAGAACTACATTTCAAGTCCAGTTGATCTAATTGAATACAACAGATATAGAGATGGGAATAGATTCAATTAACAAAATGGCCAATCTAATTACCGAGCCCACTTATTATGGGATGTAACAGTTCGGGTATTAAGGGGGTGGGGAGGTAGAACAGAACGTTAAAGTCACAAAGCATTAAAAACAAAAGAAACTGTTGCCTATAGAGTACGAACAGATGGGTGACTTTCACAAGAAGATCCCAGGACAGAGACAGAAGAGCCAAAGTGACTGTTCACAAAGCAACAAGCTGGTGCCTGGTGTTATAATGAAAATCCCAGTGAAAGGGGATGTACAGTATTTAGTTTAGTGAATTTATTGGATTTTCCCATTCGTCTAAGTTTTCTTCCTCCTCTTTTCTTTTCCTTACCAGGTGATTATTTATTTATACACATGACAGCCAGATGTTGTGGTCTTTGTTGGATTGCTGAATGCACATACAACTACAAATAGAAGTGTATTTACCACAGAGATGACTGTAGACTGTAGGCATTTCATAGGTACTGTCTATAGCATCTGGTCTGGAGCTGCGTTATGCCAGGATAAATGATCTTTATACTCCCAGAGGCTAATTTAGCAGCAGTGATACTATTCTCTGCAGTAGGAGATAAGCCATTCAATCAATGCCATTCATTGACAACGTATCAATATAATAATAAACGCAAAATGCAATCTAATTGGTTCCTACCTTTTTGAACTCTGCAGACATATTTATGCACAAAAATAAACACATTCCACAACTGCAAACAGAAGAAAATCTTTTGTAAAAATGTCAAACAATATAAAGTACCGTACATTTCACAAAACCGAATGAGATTTTTTTCTTTGAAATGAAATTTTCCATTAAGGAAACTGGCTTTTCAAAAACTACGCAGAGGTTGAAACAAAGTTTTCATTCTGACATCCCATTCAAAGTTTAACATAGTGTTGGAAAGAAATATATATATATATTATATAATAATATTTCTATAATATAGAAATAAACCCTTCGCCCTATGGTTAAAGTAAAAGCCCAAAGACCTGTTGCTTAACTAGAACGGGCCCCAAATTGGTAACAGAAATTCATTTTTTTGTGTCTGAGGTTTTTTTTTTTTTATGGCTAAATTGAAAATGCAGAGCACATGATACAAAAGGCCAAACTATACCATTGGATTGAGACAACCTCATCATGGCGTACATTTCCTGAAAACGGACACCCCCGAGGATTTTTAGAACTGCCTGCCAATTCAATTTACAAAGAATTATTCATGCTGGAATCTTTACTAGGACATTTCTTTTAGGCAAATCCAAGGCATGCATTTTAGGAGTGGGGAAAAAAAGTCTTAAAGAAACAAACTTGTTCTAGGATTCCATGATATGTTAAATCTATTTCCCCCTGAAAATTTAAAAAGATGTCCCTAAAATATGAAACTGATCCCTTTAAGGCAGCCCATACCAATCAATCTACACCACGTTGCACCAACCATCTTAAAATTCACTCAAGGTAACAGCCACAGATGGGATCATTGGAATATTGATCTATCGCCAGGTAATCTACCAAGTGAAAGGTACACACGGGTGGATTTTTTGGATATGAAAAAATGCCCCGTACCATTTCTGGCCTGCCTTATGCCCCGTACCATTTCTGGCCTGCCTTATGCCCCGTACCATTTCTGGCCTGCCTTATGCCCCGTACCATTTCTGGCCTGCCTTATGCCCCGTACCATTTCTGGCCTCCTTAGGCCCCGTACCATTTCTGGCCTGCCTTAGGCCCCGTACCATTTCTGGCCTGCCTTAGGCCCCGTACCATTTCTGGCCTCCTTAGGCCCACCATTTCTGCCTGCCTTAGCCCCGTACCATTTCTGGCCTGCCTTAGGCCCCGTACCATTTCTGCTGCCTCCTAGGCCCCGTACCATTTCTGGCCTGCCTATGCCCCGTACCATTTCTGGCCTGCCTAGGCCCCGTACCATTTCTGGCCTGCCTTAGGCCCCGTACCATTTCTGGCCTGCCTTAGGCCCCGTACCATTTCTGGCCTGCCTTAGGCCCCGAACAACATTAGATGATGAGAAGTATAAAGATGTCCGTACCCCCAAACCACCCTCCTAATAGTGCCTAGGTCTGCTAGGATCACATCCATGGTTTTTCTGTAGTTCTGATATACCACAGCTTGAAAGCTTGTCAACAAATGCCAATCTGGCTTCATCTCTCCCACAAGCCTGCAGTTAACCAATGGAAGAAGCAAATCTTTCCACTGGAAGTCCAGTAATCTTAGAACACACCATCCAATATTTTGGCCCAACCGTCCGACTTTCAGTGTATCAGACGATCGGGGCGAAATATTAGATGATTTCCTGGGCCCGACTGTTCGGACAATTTAGAGGAATGGCCGACTGGATGGGTCAGAAAATCGTGGCAGTTGTGCGCCTCTCTGTGGCCGTGACCAACATTCTATCGTCCTGGCCAACTGCTCGCAAGTGTCAAACAGCCTATTAGTTCCTGGACCTTAAAAGAGGGTGGAGCCATACAGGCATTACAAATTAGACTTTCAAGCCATGGTATGTCAGAATTACAGAGAAATCAGCGACCTAGCAGTTTAGGTCCTCACCCCAAGTACTATTGGGGGAGGGTGGTTTTCTGCAGTACAGTAAGATGTCGAAAATCTGTTTGTCCACCCAACTATACCTACTTCATTCATACTGACAAGAGACTTGGGGAAAGCCATATATATATTATATATATATATAAATCAAAAAAATAAAAAAGTTCCGAGCACTCCTTCACACGAAAAGTTTATTAACGTTTCGGTGCTTCACAGAGCACCTTCATCAGAACCTTCTGATGAAGGTGCTCTGTGAAGCACCGAAACGTTAATAACTTTTCGTGTGAGAAGGAGTGCTCGGAACTTTTTTATTTTTTTGATTTATTGTATGGACAATTTGAGGCATCTGTGTTTCCTTGAAGCACCCGTTACGTGTAATTAATATAAAAAGAAGGAAGACTGAGTGCAGACATCATTTTACTATTTTGAATTATATATATATATATATATATATATATATATTATATATATATATTATATATATATATATATATATTTTATTTAACCAAAAAACTACCAATAGCCATAGTATATATATTATGGATAATATTTCACAGTAAATGAATTGGATTTCTAGGAGCCACCAGAAAACCTAAAACCAGAGGCTCACTGTTTAAACATTGTAATAACATTTCCATGCTGCATAGTATATATCTTTAAAATATACAAGCCACACCTTGTATACATTAGCAGCATCTGCTACACATGCATGGGTATAGTAAATAGTAAGATACTAGTCAGTGCTATCCTTAGGGTGTGTTCAAACCATGTTTATTTTTGCAGGCAGCCGCGACGAATCACCTGTTCGTCCGGATCAGTACAACGAACATGCCAGAAAATCATGGCCGTGACCGATTGTGCAGTCCATAGGGGACTGTAGGCTGCAGCTACATTAGTCGCAACAGACAATGATTCATCCAACTTCTCGCTAGTGGCCACACAATTGCACAATGTTTCAATAATTCAATGCTTTGATCCGACCCAAACTCAAACGATAGTAAAGAAGCACTTCTTTTACCATGAGAGGTTCCCAGTAAGAAAATGCTTTACAACTGGCGTTATGCCTGTAACTCTAGGTAGTAGGTACACACGGGCCAGCTTTACACACAATTTTATCTGTTTGTAGAATATGAAGCTCCTCTACCACTTCCTTTGTCTATATAGAGTAAAAACATATCCAACACCCAGCTGGAATTTCGCTTCCAATTCTCTTAAATTACTGAAATTCTGCACTCAGTACAAGAGAACTTCAGTTGTACACTACAAATTGCACTTCCAGATCAGTGAAAGCCACATGCAGCAGGACTGAGTCAGCAGTAATGCAATTTAAATGTGATCAGATTGCAATCATTACATCCTACAATCAGCAGATGGTCTAAAATCCCTACCTACAAAGGTCAGTAATAGAACTGCCGTGGAGATGGGGGACAATCAGTGTTTGCACTTTCATTCATTCAAAAGTTTACGATAGGCCCCACTGCTGCTAAAGCTACTACTCTGCCCACTGCTGCTAAAGTTCTATCTACTCTGCCCACTGCTGCTAAAGTTACTACTCTGCCACTGCTCCTAAACGTTACAACTCTGCCCACTGCTCCTAACGTTACTACTCTGCCCACTGCTCCTAACGTTACTACTCGGCCCACTGCTCCTAACGTACTACTCCCCACGCTCAACATTACTACGCGCCCACTGCTCCTAAGTTACTACTCGTGCCACTCTCTACGTTACTACTCGGCCCACTGCTTCCTAAAGTTACTACTCGGCCCACTGCTCCTAAAGTTACTGCAAGGCTCCCTTTCCCTTCCATAAAAAACAAACTTGAGCAAAGGAAAAAATCTTTGTGCTCTTTTCCCACAACAATTTGTATCCGGTGCAAATATAAATTCAATATGTGTGTTTGTGTGTTTGTCAAAGAAAAGTGGCTGCGCAATATTTGTAGGTATAAACAGCAGATTATAAACATCTTGACCAGAAAAGTAACAGTATGTGTATTTGTGTGGGCTTATCAGATTTGTTGAGGTCGACTAATGATCAGTTTGAGAAGTCAGAGGAAGGTCACAGGCCTCAGGCATTTCCTGTTTTATTTATCTGTGGTAATGATACCGGTACACAGGATACGCACCACAACACAGAATGAATAAAATGTGTGCGGGACATAAGAAGTCTGTGCAATTTACTCGATTCTCTAAAACCTTGTACCCTGATATTGTCGACTGCTCTAGATGGGATGCTGAGCGGGCCCCTTATTATTCCGAGTGGGCCCCAACAATGAATATATTTGTGCAAGGTTAATTATGGAAAGGCAGCATGTTGGCTCAATGGTTAACATGGATTCCTTTTCAACCAGTGCTTCCATGGTTAATCTTATAACAATCACCCTATGACATAACAGTGACTGTTAGAAGGATACAATTCAATATCACCCTTCAGCAGGAAAGAAGTATGCATATGCACTGCACATACAGTACAAATTCCGTTGGGACCCGTCAGTAGAACAGTGGGGGAGCAGTGAGCACGAGATCGGGTAAGTTCCGCCCCTTCGTTCCCAGCCCCTGCAGGTTTTATTGAAGAACGGGAGGGTAAGACACAGCTCCTTTACCTCCCGTTCTTCACTTAAAGGACAATTATACTCACCTTCCCTCCGCTCCTCTTCTATGTTCATTAGCTTTTACCCAGGGTGAGGACCTGAACCGCTAGGTCCTCACCCCTGGGTTCGCATAACTTACAGCAGAGTCTCAGAGCAACGCTGCTCTGGTAGGCTCCACCCCCTCCTCCCCGTCGGCGGCGAGGCCAATAGGAAGGCACGCTCGTTGCAGACAGCGTTCTATGTGCACAGGTGTCTAGTGCAACAACAACTTAGAGACTGTGTAGTCTTTAAGAGTCCCAATCTGAATACTTCACTGGCGCGCTCCAAAGTTCAACCTTTTAGTGCTTTCCCAACAACAATAATACGAATGCTGCTGTTTTGGATGGAAAAGAAGGATCAAATAGAGTAGGCCACAAATATCAAAATACAGTGTAATCTCCAACATCGTTGGTATAGATATATATCATGCTGACTATTTAGGAGGGGTATCGGGACCCCAAATTTAGGCTCCTCCGCCATTAGCCCCTCAGCCTCACCAAACTGAGGGGCTAATGGCCCTGACGAAGCGCTCAGCAAGGGCAGGAAAGGCTCGTCTGTGTTTGGTGAGGCTGAGGGCTAATGGCGGAGGAGCCTAACTTTGGATGTGAGTTTTCATTCTAATTCTATCTAATAAAGGTTTTTTTGCCTTTGTTTACACGTAAGTACAGTGTGTATGCCTCATGGTTAGGAACTGGATAACCACCATTCATCTTTTGAGGGTGGGATGCAATAATCTTTTGTATTTTAATTTCGACCTAGCATGGTGCTGCAGCTTTTTCTTTCTTTGATCTTGTTTCTATGTATTGTAAAGTGCCCGAGGATTAGCTCTGAGATGAACAGAAGGGCTGAGATGTACATCCCATAATCCCCAAAGGTAGTTTGGGGTCTTTGCTGCTTTGGACCAAAAGGTTGCACACTACATTAGCATTCATGCAAACAAGCAGAAGATTTCCTTGCGTGCACAAACTTTCCCTTGTACTCTGCAATCTCTAGCGTTCAGGAGGCCACTATGTTTAGAGAAGCATTTACTTTAATATCGAATGACAGTCTGAACGCTAAATAAAAGCAATTCTGCACTTGGGATAAACATTGCGTGTGTTGCACACTGTAAGAAACAATCACTCAAGTATTTTTAAGATATAAATAGGAGAACAGCAGTAAACAATCTCCCTGCAAGCTTACCAGCTTTCCCAATGTTCCCCCAGCTCCCAGTCACTGTCAGACATGTTGCTCGTATCTGTCACTTGACTTCAACACATTAAGGCCCTGAACATATAGCCAGTCTGAAAGGCTGTCAGATTGGTGGATATCACGATCAACAGCAAGATGAGCTAATGTTCCCGACGCTGAATAAATTAACACACGGGAAAAAAATAGTTATTTGTTTGATTTCTAGGAGAACCATTCAACACCAGACGTTCAGGTTTCAAAAAAAAAAAAACAAAACAAAAAACATTTTAGCATCTATTTAAAAGGCAATTGGTATAACTTTAAATCACTCCAAACTGCAAGACATATATAACCCTCGTTTATCTTAGGACGGTATCCAACCCCTTTCACACATTTAACATAAAAATAAAGCTTACTGTAGACACAGTAATGCAGTCATGCATTAATCACAATTAACCAAAGTTAGGCTGAGGACACACTACAACGCACCAAAATCACACACGCAATCGCGATTTCCTTGCCTCTGCGCGCGCGTTGTTTCGTGTTTGCTTAGCGTTTTGGCTATTTTTAAAGTAAAAATGCATGCGATTGCAGGAAAAATGCTTCACCGCAGACCACCAAAAGGACACGCAATTGCATGCACGCAGGAATGTTAACATTCCCGCAATTACCATGTTAGCGAAAATCTTAACTTATGAACTCTCTAATTTGTTTATGGAATTTCACATACGGTAATTAGCTTCATACATTAGAATATATTTGTATTCTGTCAAATTAAATACAGGAATAGGCATTTGGATGGTGGTTTAATTGATTTCTGCAAAATAAGCTGCAATTCTGTTTACAAAAAAAAAATAAACATTTTTGTCCCCACAAAGTTGTTGTAAAGCTGTATTATTCCAATGTTAAATTATTGTTGAACATTGGTTAAAAATCAATTCCTATAAATATTATTAACATTTCAATTATATCTGTTGTATTCAATTAGATCAACTGGACTTGAAATGTAGTTCTTGAAGACGTTTCGCTAGTCATCCGACTGGCTTTCTCAATTCAGAATGACTTGTACAAGAATCTGTGGCAATTATGTACCCGGAAAATCCCAATTAGCATATCACAGCCAGGTGTTAAGGGTGTGATTAGATAGTGGCTAAGAGGTGTTATAGGAACGCCCAAGTAAGGTGTTAAACAGCATTGTACATGGCAGACAGTGGTGTCGAACCCCCCCCACCTCTATTTAGGCTTGGTTTCTTTATTTTCACATAAATGGCCTCCTTAACACCTCTCTTGAACCAGTCACGTTCCTTCGCCAGTATGTTAACATTACAATCTTCAAAGGTATGTCCTTTATCCTTAAGATGCAGATACACGGCTGAGTCCTGACCCGAGGAATTGGCTCTTCTGTGCTGGGCCATACGTTGATGCAGTTGCTGTTTGGTCTCCCCCACATTTATGTGAAAATAAAGAAACCAAGCCTAAATAGAGGTGGGGGGGTTCGACACCAACTGTCTGCCATGTACAATGCTGTTTTAACACCTTACTCTGGGCGTTCCTATAACACCTCTTAGCCACTATCTAATCACACCCTTAACACCTGGCTGTGATATGCTAATTGGGATTTTCCAGGGTACATAATTGCCACAGATTCTTGTACAAGTCATTCTGAATTGAGAAAGCCAGTCGGATGACTAGCGAAACGTCTTCAAGAACTACATTTCAAGTCCAGTTGATCTAATTGAATACAACAGATATACCATGACCTGGATGAATGAGAACCTTCACAAGCAACATTTCAATTACATCTGTTATTTACCACAGTAGCTGAGAATCCGTTCCTTAGCCTAGTCACATGACTATGCCTCTACCTGATTGGAGCCTATTGCTGGCTATATGTCTCCCTCCTAAGCCGACCACCATAATATATAGGCACAAGTTCAGGATGACTCCAATGTATTTAGTCAATTCCTTCTAGCTACTGAACTACATGCGTTTAATAAAAGAGGAATACAAAGAGATCACATTCACAGCCCAATTTGAATGATAATAGGCCTTAAGCCCATTTATTGCCCAACTTTAAAGGGACAATGTTTCATGAGAGGGAACCTTCATCAGGTGCAATACACCAAAGTTAACCAAATATAACTCCCCCCAAAGAGATAGTCCAGTGCAAAACAGTAAGATTGGTTAATCTTATAAAAAGAAATAATGATAATCCACGAAAAGACTTAAAAGGGTTTACCATTCAGATCAATATAATTCAAAATATAAAATGAACTAAGGTTATTACAGAAGCTTCTCTATGTAAATACTAATGATGGGAGGATTGTTCAACCCCAAATTTCACAAAGTTTGGCAATAAATGTGCTTAGGGCCTTAATTGGGTTGTGAGTGTGTGGTCTCTTTTTTTGCATTTCTCTATTATCCCAGAGATGTGCACCACTGGTACTATTTAGCACATATGTGCTGGTAGTCATGTGTTTCTCCAGACCTTACAATTCAACTACAGCTTTTTATTGCTTAGGACAGAAAATAACTTTAAAGCATTAGACAGTGTTTAAACTATCACTCTGCCCTTTCAATCAAGTAACTTGTCCCTCACATCTGCTCAGTGACTAGTAATAGAGGTCACGGTATGAACAACGCCCGCACAGGTCATGAGAGTGCATTTGGGCATTATGTCCAGGACCAAGACTGAAATCCTATTTTACCAGTGGCGCTGTTACTATCACAGGAAATAATTACTGCTACAATACAGATTATTCAGAATACATGTCTAGAATAATATTTTCTTAAACACAAACCATTCAGGTTATTTCCCCATGGTTACCCATTCAAAGTCAAGTTGTTGGAAGTGTGTTCATAATGTTTGGCTGCATGTTTATCACAAACATTTACTTTAAAGAATTGGTCCTAGTCTGTTGTTTTGAACTCAACATTTATGTTGTCGTGTTCTTAGAATAAATAAACTTTCTGCAGACCACAAGGAGCGGATGTTTACGTGACCCGGACTGCACTAAATCTGCAAGATTCCGATCTCCTGCTATATCATTGGGAGCTGGAAATGTTGGATTTACCCTCACCAAGCCTAGCTGTATGTAGCACTTCCATATCCAGCCTGCACAACCACCCAATACCCTGGTGTATTTAGTATCAAGTCATAAACAGCACGGAATTGAATAAAGGGCAGCCATGAAAATTACCCAGAAGCCTTCTAGTAATGAGACTTGTTTGCCATTTACTTGAAAACAGGATTAAAACCCATTTAAAGGGTAAGTAATTGTATGCTGGTAAATCTCTCCTAAAACTGCAATAGTTAGAAAGCCGATGTAAAACAAACATGAAATGCTACCCAATGTTGTTTCAGCCATAACTGCTTCTTGGTTCTTTTAGTTAACAGCTGCCAGTCATGGATGTGACAGTTGACATTACAGCCAATGACTTAATAATATTCCCCTCTGAGCATGTGTGAGCTTGTAAAAGAGCTTGGAGAGTAGGAGAAAACATTTTGAGAGCCAGAGGGAAGGAGTAGCATCTGTCAGCTTGCAGATTCCTATTTGGTGTTTGGGGGGGGGGGAGTTACCAATATACAGTTTTTCTTTGGAAAAAGACATAACAGGGAAACATGTATTCATGCCAGTTTAAATCAAAACTGCAGCTTTAAGGACTTCCATTTGCAATAGGTTTTGGGAAACAAAGCTTTCACTAACCTAATCCATTAACTGCTTGTGACTGCCTGCTCACCAGGTTTGCCTATTCTCTCCACACCTGGATACATCATTCCAATATATCTATAATATCTATATAAACAATAGATCTATAAAATTTCAGGGTCAGGCAAAGAGCATTGAAAAACCAAATCATGGGACACTCACAAATAGATCAAAGGGCCCCACTAGCACATATTAACATGCTCAAAAAGAGAAGGCTAGTGTTGGGCAATTTGCCTGGCCACAATAGGTGTGCTGGCTGAGCTGCGATACGCTTTTCAGAGTGCATGCGATCACCATTATTTTGCGGTTCGCATGCGGTCCGATCACGCAACATTACACAGATCATAGCACTAGCGCACAGTAACACGCAGGAGAAATGCGTTAGTGTGGCTATTGGGGGTAAAAGAAGGGGAAAGTGTAGAGGCAACTCTGGGGTGAAGGTGGGGGGGTTTGCATATTATTTAAATGTGTTAATAGCCTTCCTACTTTCCCCACTAATCTTATCCTTAATTTAACTTCCATTCGAGAAATCTTAATTTTAATAAAAACTTTGTTTTGAAGTCGTAAATATCACTTTATTTAGCAGTAAACAGACAATAAAAACCTTGGCAAAATGTAAAATCCAATGGCTCTGAAATGGTTAATTTACGTAAAACGTACAACGCTGCCAGCCTGTCCTTTCCAACATATTATTGTCATTAGTTTAGTTGGTCTTATCAGAGAGTTAAGATTTCTCTACAGGAAGTGATCCCTGACATTTTAATCTTTGGCTTCCATAGAGGAAATACTTTATTAAATTGGAGATTAAATCTTTTCTCAACACCCCCCCCCCCCCCCACAAGCATTTTTTTTTTACTATGTAAAAATACAAAGCCCTGTGCAATTCTACAATCAGGCCTAACCTAAGAAATATAGGTAAATTGTATTATACACAACCTTTTTCTGTGCAACTCACACAGCATATATACAGATGAATCCTCTCTGGTCGGTACCCCCCATACTATAGAATAGACTGTTTCTTAGATTTTGTAGGCAATGCTAATTATATAACATGAGATTGCAATATACCATCTGTTATAAGAAGGCTCTGCTCCATTTTTATGCTCTGTGGAGGGCTTTTTGCTCCTTTTGACCCACCTTTCCTTAAAGGGCAACTAAAGCCACAGAACAAAACTGAACCAGAAGGCAGAACACCTTGATATAAAACCAGTAATCTGTGTCTTACGTCTCATTTTGATACGGGCGCTGGGAAATTTACCTAAATAACATATGGTTTGTGCTTTACTTCACAGCATTCTAATCTCACACAGTTTGGTCAACGACCATTATGTTCTGCACATGCTCAATCCTTAGCTATGGCACAAACTTGTTACAGTTGGTCACACCCATTAATAATATCTAGCCAATCCTTTTATAGGACAGATAAAGCAAGGAAGCATGTGACTGAGATGAGGAGGTGTGGTCTGACACTGCACATACACACAGATACTTCATACAGTTCTTAACAGGCTATGAGTTTACTAAAGTGGCATTTTATAGTTTATTGGTGTTTTTAGGGGGGTTGTTTTCAGATTCTGGAGTATAAAAAATTGGGTTTAGTTCTCCTTTAAGCTGTATAGGTGCAAAACTATTGCAGTTTTGTGGGGGGGGGATTTACCTATATACAATTTTTCATTCGAGGGGTTTACTTACCCTTTAAAATGGTTTTAATCCTGTTTTCAAATACATGGCAAACAAGTCTCATTACTAGAAGGCTTCTGGTAATTTTCATGGCAGCCCTTTATTAAATTCCGTGCCATGTATGACCTGTTACTACATACACCAGGCCTTGCTGGGTGGTTGGAGAGGCTGGACATACACTTGAACTCCCCGTGTGTTAATTCTTTCTTCTCACAGTCCTGTTAAGTTGGTGGTGTGTGATTGAGATCCAATAGATGAGCATTTGTTGACTGAGAATATCTCTCTACCAGGTTCTAGGTAATGTGACAAATAATGAACTAAGAAGCTTAACGCCCCATTTATGGTTGGTATAAAGAGGAACAGACAAGGAAACATTCAATAGCAGACACATTCTTAAATCAGTGGGGCAATCGCCTCATTTATTCACGTACAACAATTTGCATTAATTGGTGTTGCTAAATGTAATAAATATACTTATATGCACAGCTGTGTGGTTACTTACCTAGAATGTCTTTCATATTGACATGTTGAACAGATCAGTGTTTGTAATAACTTTCTGAAACCATCCTGGTCCCAGCCAATCCTGTGCCATGTGCAAATGCAGACAGACATGGTCAAGATAGACTGGGGGAGGGCAGGTCATGGCTACGACTTTTCTTGCAGGTTTTGCACAGGGCACACAATCATAAATAACGCTTTGTTTGTTTCCCTCTTTTTCATCCAAGAAAATCTTTATTACTTCATATTTTTTCAATTATTAAACATAAAATAATGCATTTAATTATCTTATATTTAAAGGTATCTCCACCTACAATACAAACTTTTTCTGTCGTGTAGAGCACCTTAGCCCACCCCCCAACTGCTATGTTTGTTTGCTAAAAAAAACTCATCAGGAATGTACTTAGAGCTTTGTACCCCCGGCATTCTGATCTGGTCCTCTGCTTGCAGGAAATTGCAAGCAGGGCATCTGTGATTGGCTGAGTGGCAGCCAATCACAGGCATGGCTGCTGGCAGTGTAGAACCCCGGGGGAAAGAAGCAATGTAAGTACAGTCCTGATGATTTTTTTTTAGCAAACAGTGTTTGGGGGTGGGCTAGGGTGCCCTTTGGACAGACACTGTAGGGGGACCATAGCATCAAAGAATAGAAAGGGAGCATCACACAGCAATAACTTTAAAGTTATTGCAGTGTTGATTGCTGTGTGATGCTCCCTTTCTATTCTTTGATGCTGTAGTTGCTGACCGCTGGGTACGGAGTGGAGAAAGGTAGAGCACAGAAGGTTTCCATTGGCTTAATACACCTTGATCTTATTGACTGTAGGAGAACCATAAGTAGCAGAGATGTAAGTAAGGATTTATTAACACTACTGCACATTCTAGTTTTGGGGGTGAACATGCCCTTTAATGTCACCTGTAATTAGCTTTTGTATATATTTACTCCACAAAGTCTTAACTTTGCATTTTTCCTACACTATATGTTAGTGTACTATACATTTCTGTACTATATTTTACTTTTCACATAATGAAAACTCTCTGTATGGAAAAACAATCATTATAAGAGTTTATTACCCTGCCATATTTAATATCCCCTGCAAAACGGATATTGTCATTTCCGAGCCAATGTCAAGATCAATAATAAACTGAAAACAGATGGTCCCAGGGCCTGGGATTTTAAAGAATAAAAGATGAATAAAATAATATCACTAAAAGATCAGGCTTACAAAAGAAATTTAGATTACAACTCTTAAGGCTCGTACACACGTGCGATTGCGAGTCCTGGCCCGAGGCACACAGAGCGTACGAACGGACTTTTCGGCCGATAATTGGCCTGTGTGTAGGCGCTTTATCGGTCGTTAGTCCTGGGATCGTTGAACGACAGACTTGGCGCCTACACACGGGCCGATTATTGGCCGAAACGTTTGTTCACATCGTGCGTTGTGGGTCGGGACCGCGATCGCACGTGTGTACGAGCCTTTAGAGGCTGATGCTATAAGGTGTAAACGTTTGCCTGTGCTTTTAATCTACATTAACCAATTAGATGTAATTTAACTGCATTAACCAAATAAAAAGCTAAAATATTATTGGCTACCACAAATTTAAATCACTGAAAAAAGTTTTCACCTCTAATTATACCTTACAATTCTAAAAGAGAAATGAAATTGTTACCCAAACTAAATAACAGTATCAGTTTAGAATGGACCTGTAATTGCTATTAGTCTGAAGGATATTCTGCTGTGAATAGCAATAGAACCTTTAGCACCTGAGGGGGTAAGAAAGAAGGACCAATGTTACAAGCGAGACATCAAGGCTTCGACCATCTGGAGGGCAGATTCTGTGCACCCATCGAAATTAGAATGTGTGAATCCATCTCCGCCACACAAAAGCAAAGGCTTGTCATGTAGAATTAGCTGACCAGGGCACTTGGGAAAGGCTTCTATAACCTGCAAAAAAAAAAAAGACATTCAGACAATAACTCACTTGTTAGTGTCTATCTCTCTTCTAGCTGCTTAAAGAAATTCTTTAGTCTAAAGTCAAGTCCAAACGTGCGACAAGAGGGCCAACTACACACACTAGTTACTGGCAACAATCGCATGTTGGTGGTCTGACCTGAACCTATACTAGTTGTTCATTCCTGGAACATGTGTATGGTTCTACAGTACTCTCCTCTATCTTATAAGTTAGATATATATAATATTGATGTTCCTTTAAATTTGAAGATGATACCCCAAACAACAGTTTCGTAAAAGAAATCTTTACTTGTTGTACGTCACACAATGGAAAACTTCATTCAGAAACATAAATTTAAAAGAAAAAAAAACCCCAGGAACATTTCAGTAATTAAAAACCTTATCTGCCTGCACAGAGCGCACTGCTCACAAATGTATTGTGGCTGCACAAATGCAGGAAAAGGGTCTATGAACATTTTATTCATATTGGGCTATTTATATTTTCACTCTGTGTATGGCCTTAAATAAACCAATCACAACTGGAGATCCGAACTGTAAACAACAAATTATTAAACAACGAACAGGCCGAAGAGATTCTTTAAAATGACATTTATTTATAGGGTGATAGAATTTGAAGCTGCCATAAAACGTGCTGCAAAAAAAGTCAACTGACAGTTTCTAGAGTGGGGGACATGTTCTAGCCCCCCAACTTGGCTGAAACAATGACACATTAGCTACAATTTACATTTACCAGCACGATCGCTTCCTTGTGTAGTGTAGCTTGCTCCTATTTACTGCTACAGACAGAATGAAAAAAAAAGTGGAGATGTTGTTTTAGATGTTAAAAATAAGGGACACACAATAGATAGTCTGTGGATGATGATGTGTGTGTCAGCAGGGGTCGAAAAGAGAAAAGAATAAAAGATGGCTGTACGGTTTTAAAAAGCTCATAGATCTGGGATATCCAGCTGGCGGGAAACTATAGGCAGCTGAACTCTGAAGGACAATTTCTATAAATTTTTTAAAAAAAAGAAGCTACTGACGAATATAGCAAACATTTCCATGTGTTATAAGTTTAGCCTAAAAAAAGATTTTAGATATTCAGGTAGGAAATGCTGATTAAAAGGATGTATCACTTGCCTCTCTAAGTAATTCCTAATCAGATATATATGTGGGTAAAGAAATTCTTCAGTTGCTTCTAAACCCCCAAGCCACTGGCTTAGACATGCTCAATGCGTGAGAGGGCAGTTATTAATACATTTACTTTATATGATCGCCCAGTGCTAAGGAATTGGTGGAGTTAAAACTAAAAGATTCTATTTATTTCACACAAATATCTTTCCTCTGGAATCCTTTAAAATGAAAATCAGCAGTTTCTGAGCTGAAAATATGTTTAGCCTAAACTTCTCCTTTAAGTATTACTTATTCTTTCACACAGCCAGAAAAAAAGGTGAAAGAAAGGTCAAATATAATAACTCAAAATACTCCCACGTTTCTGTAATACTTAAAATATAAGCACATTTTGTTCAGCTGATGCGAGACAGATATTCCTACATGCTTCACTGCACCAGGTCAGGAGGCTGTACAGTACAATGCCAAGGCACAGCAGGGCAGGAGGTGTAAAAAGAATAAAAGGCTCATGCACTGTCAGGCGTTTTAGGTGATCAAGGTATGGAAAATATGATGTATTCGTGTGTGCAAGCCAACGGGCCTCTTCTAAGAGCACATGGCTGTACTTTAAGATTTTTGTTCCAGTGGATGCACAGACTTTCAAAACTTCTGCAATTTCACTTCTCTTTAAAACCCTATTTATGTAAGAGCTATAAACTGCATGTAGCTTTGTCTTGGTACGAAGCCCACAACATCAAAGATATATATATAGTCTGTGCTAGGAATATTGTCAATCATTAAAGGAGAAGTAGATAGCAACATTTTACTGTCCAAATTGTTTTAAAGGAATACAGTTAACATTCTTCCTTTGGTCACTACCAGGCCAAGGATAGATGTTAGGATCCCACAACAAATATAGGGCAATCATTTTGTGCTAATGGTCATTCATATCTGTGATGTCATAATGGTGACAATGTGACCCATGTGCCATCCTGCATGCAACCACAGATGAATGGCTGTACGGGGCAATATTCGTATGTGCATGGCCTATCAGACAGGCACTGTTGGTGGTTCGTTGTCTGTTGCATTATTCAGTTACATGTGTGCAAGAGCCTTTAGTGATGATGTAACAAAGGCTTGAACCAAACCTGCCCATTTATAATTATGCTTTGCCAATTAAGATTATTCACCAAAGGAAGCTAAATCGGATATGGATGTTTTGGGTGATGTTGTGGTCTGTTTGGACTAAGAATTTTTCTAATCACACAGGTTTGCACAACACTGGAACTTGTCTGATCCAAATGTTAGGCTAGACACACACTCGACAATATTTTGGCCAAATTGACCGCCTGGTAAGATATTTTGTCCGATAGATCAAAATATCACCCGCAATATGCAGTCTGCGATAAAAGAATTATGAAGCGCTATAAAAGATATAATACAATTCTTTAAAGGGTCACGATACTCCCCGAAACAGCTTTGTAAAATGTGCAAGTACAATGTTAGGGCAGTAAAATGATGTTACTTTAATGTGTGTCTGTGCCTGCTTTGTTGGTGAATTTTCAATGTTTAGTAACTGCTGCTAACTGCCCTCCCCCTAGTTACAGCCCACTTGCAATCCAGCCGACACTTACATACACATTCTACAGAGCCTTTACAACCCTACACTATACAGATCATTAACATATCTTCCCGACACTGCTGAGAGTGGGTGAGGGACGGGGGCTGCTGCTGTGTCAGACACTTCTCCCTTCTAACAAGCAACCCCACGTGGGGGGGCTCCTGTAAGTGACCTCCTGTGGCACACTCCTGCACATAGATAGACAGGCAGGCAGGCAGATAGACAGATATATAGATTGAAATATAATAGACAGATCTATAGATCAGAGAGACAGATAGATTAGATAGATATATAGATAGGACACCAATATGATAAATCAGCTCATTATATTTGGGGTTGTATTAATAAATGTTTTGACATGTTTTGGGAGATCCTCATAAGAAGTCACTGGAGGGATACAAATTAGCATACCTGGTATGAGTGGCAGGTCTTTCCCTGTACATGCTGTTATTTAAATGTGTTGGATTAGTGGAACATTACATTATCTAGAGGTATAATTTTTGAAAATCCAATTTTTGGAATTATAGATACCTTTAGACCATATATTAATGTCCCACACAATGAGCACATTTTTGATTTCTTTGAAAATGACCAGCCAATCCAATAAACCCCTAGCTCCCCCCTTTCCAACCCAATAAACCCCTAGCTCCCCTCTTTCCAACCCAATAAACCCCTAGCTCCCCCTTTTGCAACCCAATAAACCCCTAGCTCCCCCCCTTTCCAACCCTGAAACCCCTAGCTCCCCCCTTTCCAACCCAATAAACCCCTAGCTCCCCTCTTTCCAACCCAATAAACCCCTAGCTCCCCCTTTTGCAACCCAATAAACCCCTAGCTCCCCCCTTTCCAACCCAATAAACCCCTAGCTCCCCCCTTTCCAACCCAATAAACCCCTAGCTCCCCTCTTTCCAACCCAATAAACCCCTAGCTCCCCCCTTTCCAACCCAATAAACCCCTAGCTCCCCCCTTTCCAACCCAATAAACCCCTAGCTCCCCCCTTTCCAACCCAATAAACCCCTAGCTCCCCCCTTTCCAACCCAAAAACCCCTAGCTCCCCCCTTCAACCCAATAACCCCTAGCTCCCCCTTTCCAACCCAATAAACCCCTAGCTCCCCCTTTCCAACCCAATAAACCCCTAGCTCCCCCTTTCCAACCCAATGAACCCTAGCTCCCCCCTTTCCAACCCAATGAACCCCTAGCTCCCCCTCCAAACCCAATGAAACCCCTAGCTCCCCCCTTTCCAACCCAATGAACCCCTAGCTCCCCCCTTTCCAACCCAATAAACCCCTAGCTTCCCCCTTTCCAACCCAATAAACCCCTAGCTCCCCCCTTTCCAATCCAATAAACCCCTAGCTTCCCCATCCCAATAAAACACACCCCTATGTGGGGGAGTGTATTGCCCAATGCTCATGTTAATATCTCTACTTCCTCTCTGACAATGAGTCAGTTATATTTTTTTTTATATGGTTACAGTTTTAGATACAGTATCAGAAACAGAACAAGGTCAATGATCCACTTTATCGGAGAGGCAGATTTACAGGCTAAATATATTAATTGAACCAAGAAGTCAGAAAATGGTTTGAATGCCAAGTTAGATTATAAATGATTTTAAATCACTAACATCATATTCTTCCTCCCCTATTGTCACATGCACAGCAAAGGCTGGTACACACGCATCAATATTCTGGCCTGATTAATTCCTCTGGCCTAATATTCTGATTGGGTTAATTAGCTGTGATATAGGACAAGTTATCTTTCCTGACTGATGTTTGAGCGTAATAGGTCAGTCTGGACTATTGGATGTAATGGTAATCATGGCCACTCATGACTTTTTTAAAATACACCAGGGGTGCCCAACCTACCTCCAAACACAGGGTTCAACTACTGGCACTTCATATATGAACCTGCTCCCTGTGACTCTGGCCCCAACTCAACCCCACCCACTACTTGTTGCAGCAGAACATACATGCGCATGCATCCCGCAAATGTACATCACGAAACAGGCGTGTTCGTGTCATATTTGTTTATGTAACTACACTCTAATAAAATCATTACTTTCATTAAGGAGACGTGACTGCTTATTTTTTTGGGTTGCACAGCCCTTTCATATTGAGTTCCAGTTGCCTGATATCGGCCAAGTGAAGGGCCCTGGGCTTGGCTGCACCCATCCAGTTACAGTGAGTACTTGATAGTACTGTTTCTTATACATGTTTTACCTACTTGCTTAGACTTAATTAGTGCATCTGAGGCTTGTGTTTGCTGCTACTAGTGCTGGGGCTAGTACAGCCGTCCGTCCCTTCAGAGCAAGTTACAGATCGGTATATCAATTTAGTTATCTGTCAGATGGAATGGTCTGTATGTACCAGGCCTTATACTGGATTAGTAACTTTCCTTCTGATGTTCCACACATCAGTAGAACTGCCTGGTCTTTTTTAAAATGTCTTCCGCTAAAAAAAAAAATGGTCCAGGATAGGAACATCGGAAGGTAAAATTGCCCACGGTTAAAGTCTGTCATTACACAATCTATCAAATATCTAATAAGTGTATTACCAGCATAAAGCCCCCCCATACAGAGCATCATTATTCCTGACCAATTAAATCGAATATTGAAGACAGTGTACCTGTACCATTTTTTTTGTCAACCTTATCTTCCAGAACAATCTTCCAGAACAATTTTTAAGCTGAAATCTACAGAAGATCGGCAGCCCAATGTGGGGAATTTAGGTTCTCTTGATTGGATTTTCGATAGTTAGGGCTGATCGAAAAACCATTGACCCCTGTGTGACAAGCTTAAGTTAGTTGCATAATTTAATCTACAAGATGTTCATCCCCCCAAATTTACAATTTTGCCACGTATATGTAAGGCAAAGGGATTCGATTTGCTTGTTCAGCTTCCTAGCCAGGAATTTAGTAGGTGACAGGTACATCTATTGTGTCTTGCAAGTTGGCTCATGACTTTTTCTTAAAGTGCCATTCATGACACATAGCAGAATGACTTACCAGCATCCTTGGGGCCTAAACAAGCATATGAGTGGTTAGCATTAGATAGCCTACCTGTGAGTATCTCCATTTATGACACTTCGTACTTATGGGCCGAGGGAGATTTGGCAAGACTTCTTTAAGTTGAGTTAGTATTAGGTTCTGCACAGATTCCTTTTCTTGTTCCAGGTGTTCTATTCCAAATGGAATGCTGGTGTGGACCACGAGGGAAGGCCCAATGTCTTGACATTCTGCAAAGTGTATGAGAAAGATGTGGTTTAGAAGTCACATTTGTCAAGTATATAGAGGGACATGTAAAAAAAAAGGGTCAATTCCATCACACACGCACAAATTCACACAAACCATAATGACCTCCCAAGACAGCGATTTCCCCTGATGTTCCTGAACAAAGGTATACTTTTCCCTCCCCTGGTCTTGAAGCTTCACATCTCCTTTGACAGCTTTAAGAGCTTGTACAGCTTCAGAGGAGGCAGCTTGGGATGCAGCCATATGTCATTGGACAGGACATTGTTTTGACTAATGCTGCTACCTGGAAGGGCCATGAAGAACAAACCTGAAGCCTTGCGAGGATAAAGAGAAAATCTCTCTATTCAGGCAACACAGGTCTATATTACAGTTTTGGGGGCCCTATTGATTTTATAACACTGTGTGGGGGTGGAATTTCCCTGTAAGTTTATTGTCCAGAAAATTCCTGTATGTTAGAATGAGAAGTCTGTGGATCATTTTGCATTTCAACAGTAAAAATGGAAACAGTATGGGAGGTCCCACACATCAATAAATAAGTTCTGGAAAATGGCTGAATAAACTGTAAGGTGGTAAACTCACTGCCAATAAACAGTGATGAATAAAGCAGGATACGTTCTCGTGCCCTGCTTCGGTCGGTAATCGCAAGAGTGTAGCCGTTTGGTCCACCAGGCAGATCAGCGCACGTCCAATTATCATCCGAAACGGTTGTATGTCCCTCAGGCATTTAATCATATTTTATTTTTTGTTTGCCAAACAACATTTAATGAACCAATGTTTTATGTCCCCAGTAATTCGCAACTGGACATCAAAGAAAATTAATTCTATAGGCCCCTAAAACCTAGTTGGATGAGAGCACAACACCCACTTTATATTACAAAACCAGAGAAGAATCATAAAGACTTAATATTTTGGTTGGGACCAGACCACAAATACAGATGTGTGTTCTAAACCCCAGCCAGGTTTATTGATGGAAAAAACAACCTTTTCCTGGAAGGTGGAAGATATGCTCATTTGTGTGTGCGCTTATTTGTGTGTGCGCTTATTTGTGTGCATCTGGATCAACACAGAACACAAAAGACAAAGAACAAATACTTCCAGAAAAATAAAACACTGTAATTGTATCTTGTAATTTCTCCAACGTATTTAACGCTTGCTTTTTAATTACAGGTGTCTTGTTACAAGGGCTTCTTCGCTATTAGGTTTCATTATAAACTTCAGACCACACTGCGAGTCACAGCCAAAGTCTATACATCATCTTCATGTTGTGATGGCTTTGCCTGTGATGTATTTATGAACCCTCTGGAATGCTGCTCTTGGTTTTATGATTATGCAAAACTTCTACATGGAAATAAATCTAGGAAGAAAACCAACACGTATAATATTGCAAGAAAAACCTTGCATAACCAAGGCTAAATTATGGGAATGTATTCAATATTTACTTTAGTCAAAAAACCATTGGTAACAGCGAAATGAAGTTAACACTGTAACGTTTTGTGATCGTGTTTGTGGAATTCATTGCGCTGTTCAAAAAAAAAAATATTTCCATTTATAGGACCTGGTTAAAAAACTAGCCACACAACATAAGGCCTCGTATGCACCTCCCTCCGATCCAGTGGATGAGGTCTAATGAATGGCCGTTTTAGACGATGGTTCATCGGATTGTCCACCGCATAAAACGATTATCGGACAAAATAGACATTCTCTGTGCATGCCATGTGCTCGGGCCTTGTCCACCTGATTGTATGTGTGTATGAGGCCTAAGGAAGCAATACATATGCAGCCATTGTCCCAATTGTGTACGGTATTCAAACAACTATCCAATCTAACAACATAACCTGTACAGCTAATCCACCAACATGTACTGAAATAACGTGCATGCTATTATTAAAAGAAGAAACGGGCTTGTTGCCCGATTCGCCAGGCAATCATTAATGAGCCCCAGCCAAATGACGAAGCACCTATACACAGAACGATCAACATTGTCTATGTGCTGATAGATTTGCATAATGACACACTGACAGTCAGCAATTTATTATGCAAAAAGCTTACCATAAAGTAGCAATGGCTGCAAATGGTGCAGCCAATGGGAAGTTCGGATCGAATATCCCCACCTTGCACCATTGCAGATTTTCAGCTTGAAATGAAGATATTGCAAGCAATGATGGGATTGTTCTGAACGGTCCGATCATTTTCTGCTCAATAGCCTGCGATATCACACAGTCTATTGAGCAGAAAATCATGGAACAGGCGGCATACAGGGGTTGATTTTTTATTCAAACCCATGTATTCCTACCTTTATGTTAACAAGCTAATTCTATACCAGGCTTTACAAGGAGCCCTAGCCCTTTTATAATTCTTGCATTTATATTGTTATGCTTACAGGTGCTTATACACTTGTATATCTATATGCCGGTACATAGCAGCCAGCTAGTTGAAGAAAAACAGTTAAAAAAAAGCAATAAAAATATAACAATTTAAATATAATTTAAATAAAGAAAAAAACTAGATTCATCATGAATTGGTATTATTTTTGCTGGGAAACATTACATTTCAGGTGGTAAGAGAAGTAGATTAGAAAGTGAGAACAATTCAACCATTGAAATAAATACCGTATATAGTCGAGTATAAGTTGAGGTTTTTAGGCTTTAAAAAAAAGCCTTAAAATCCTACTTTGACTTATACTCGAGTCACTAACCTGAACTCCTTGCTTCCTCCCTCTTCCGCATTCAATGGGCTGCGGCTGACGTCACTACTCTGTGTCTGTTTTACCCGGTGCCGAGTAGTGATGTCAGGCGCCTGAACATTGGATGCGGAAGAGGGAGGAAGCGTGCGGCTGTCGGAGTTCAGGTTAGTGATGCATTCTTCTTTCTGCACAGTCTGTACCGTTTTGGGGACAAGTCCTCCACTGGGGGGGTTAAGGCAAGTCCTCCAATGGGGGGGTGGGGTGGGGGGTAGGTGCAGTGCTTGCCACTGAAGATTACTTGGAAACTACAACTCCCAGCAACTAAAGCATGGAGTGGCAAGGAATTGGGGGTTAGTGTGTGGGATTCCTATCAATTTGAAGGGCAATTAATGCATTAAAACAATATAGATTCAGGAGAATGGTATGTATTGCTTCTGTATTGTTTTGAGGCTTTAGTTGCCCTTTAAATGGAAAGCAGAATTCTGCTGTCCATTTAAAGGGCAACTAAAGCCTCAAAACAACACAGAATCAGGAGGCAGTAGTGGTCATATTTTCTACCCTCGACTTATACTCGAGTCAATCGTGTGTTACAGGTACCTCGACTTATACTTGGGTCGATTTATATTTGAGTATATACGGTAATTAAAGCTGCATTTGAAATATAATATCTATTTAAACAGCATTAGAAGTCTGCTCTGTATTATTTAAGGCATTAAAAATTGGATTCACCTTTACATACGTGGGCCTTAAGGTGCCCATACAGATACCAGACAAATCCTGACGGATCTGACAGGATCTGCAGTGTATCATTATAGTGTGTGGGACGATAACTACATCTGCATCACTGTCTATCTTTCCGAATGGAAAATTTCCGTCAGATGCTATTGGCTCCCTCTGTAGTGGGAGCCAAATCGATCGCCTGCGTGACCGAACCACCGCATGTGTACTGACCGATAACAATGGGATTGTAATCACATGTGTATGGGCACAGAGCTTATGTTCTTAAGCAACCAATCAGAGGTTATAAAATATTTTTTAACTGTAGTAAACCAGCAAAAAGGTATCATTTGATTGGTTAAGGCAAATTAACAGCTCAGGCAAAAATGTTAACCTTTTATTAATTAGGGCCCACAGTGCAGTGTTGGTTTATTGTACGACCGGAGATTAGATTGTGTATGGGCCACTTTAGAGCATGTGCAAAGTTCTGCACCTCTTATTTGATAAGTTGCAACTTATATAAATGAAAGAATTACAAGGAAACAAATATAGGATTTAGATCCAAAAATATCAGTAATTACAGTAGAAATCAGCTGTGGTGTCAATTTCTGACTTAAAACTTATCTGTGCTGCCCACTTACAAGAAATATCATGGGAAGAGGATTACAGCTCTGCAGGGACAGTTATCTGTCTGAAACCTCAACTGCTATATTTAGTACTAGTTAATTACATGCATTTGTAACCAGATATATAAGAGGTTTTTTTTCAATTCTTAAAACTTCCCTCTGTTTATTGAGCTTTTTTTTTTTTTTTTTAAATAAGATTGAGTGCAGAGGAGGCAGCAGGGGAAACAGCAGTCAAAGCCTTGATTGACTTCATGGAGGGAGGAGCCAGCTTACTCTGCCGGAATGGAGGCAATAATTATCCTTAAAGGGACAATTCAGTGGAAATGATCAATATTTGTTAAATTGTTAGTTTGTGTAATGCCTTCTTAGTTATTCTACATATTCTCTCCCATTTTAAAAAATCAGTTGATTTCATACCCTTTGCTGTTCCTGCTGTTGATATTAGTGAGCTGACATTTCAGGTTCTAACGGCCCTTCTTCTTCCCAGGATGCACCACATCCTTGGAATGTACCTAACAGTAATTTCTACTGATTGGCTGTTGGATGGGTCAAACATGCTCAGATCTCTATTGAGCAACTGAATCAACCCAGACTCTGGGTCAAGGGCAAGACCATAACGGTCTCTATTAGGGGTCCTGCAAACAGGAAGTCAGTATTTCGGTTGCATTTATTTATACACAGACACAATGCTGAATGGGCAGATTAAGGTCATTGGGATGAAAAAAATACAGCTCTTTTTTTATGAAAAGTACATGTTTTTGTGCTGAACTTCCCCTTTGAAACTGGAAAAAAGCACACACTGCTATCTATGGGAAGTGTCTTTTTATATACACGGTAATAAATAAAAGCCACATACTGTAACTGCTTCAAAATGCCTGTGAACCTATTTTTCCTAAGTGTTGTGACATTCACATTAGATTGGCAATTCTGGTAAGAAGAAGGGGTGACTGCTATGGACATAGAAGTTAGATATATATTTATTACAAGCACATTTTGCCTCTAGTATTAAAGGGCATGTCCACCCCTGAAATGAATATAAATATTGGTAAATAACACCTAAAAAACACAGTACTTAGAAAGCTGACTGACCTGTTATGCAGAAATGTTCTCCCCCTTTTTTCTGCCTCTTTAAAGGTTTCTGCCTCTCCAAGCTTGAGCATGCTCAGAGGACATAGTAGCTAGGAGTATAACATTCAGTCATTGGCTGTGATGTTAACTGTCACATACAGGAAGAAGAAAGAGGGATAGCACAACTATTGCAGTTTGGGGGAGGGGGTGATATACAATGTTTAAAGGGACAGTTCAATGGAAATTGTCAATATTTGTTATTGTTAGTTTGTATAATGCCTTCTTAGTTATTCTACATATTCTCTCCCATTTTGAAAATCAGTTGATTTCATACCCTGCTGTTCCCTGCTGTTGATATAAGTGAGCTGACCTTTCCGGTTCTAACGGTCCTTCTTCCCAGGATGCACCACATCCTTGGAATGTTCCTAACAGTAATTTCTACTGATTGGCTGTTGGATGGGTCAAAGATGCTCAGATCTCTACTGAGCAACTGAATCAAGGGCAAGGCCATAATGGTCTCTATTAGGGTTCCTGCAAACAGGAAGTCATTATTTCGGTTGCATTTATTTATACACAGACAAAATGCTGAATTGGCAGATTAAAGTCATTGGGATGAAAAATACTGCTCTTTTTTTCTGAAAAGCATATGTATTATCACTGAACTTCCCATTTAATGTTCTCTGTAACTGTACTGTACTCTGTACTTTTGACATGAAGATTGGGGATACATCAGTTAAGATGTAAGGAAAACCATGGGTTCTGTTTTCAAAATTGCTGATCTTCAGTAATGACTGATGATTGAAAATGCGTCCAAACCACATGTGTAATGCCTCCACCCAAGCCCCGTAACAGCTGGAACACCTGTTCTAGCTTTACCAGCAGCTGCCTGTTGTACTGAAATGTAGTGGATTTTTTCCTACTTATGTATAATTTACATGGATCTTGCCTACGTGTGGAGCTACTGGCCGGGAAGCTTGAGAGGAAAGCAGCTTAAAGCGGATGAGATTTGGGTAAGAATTCAGGACAGGAAATTTAAAGGCAGATTGCTGAGGGCTCAGAGGCTCCTTCTGTTTAGGGAAGTGGATTGTAATTTCACTTTCTCTTAACTACACAACAGTAAAGATCTAATAAAATTAAAACCTATGGTGCATTTTTTTTGACTGTGTGAAAATCATTGGGACATGCAGGACTAAAGCTTGGGGACAAACCATCTATATTTTGGAACGTCTCAGTGTATTAGACAATCAACCCGAATTATTGGACGTTCTTTTCAGGCTGCCATGACCAATGTACGTTCGTTCAGACGAACCACGTGGCTAATTTTGCCACACACTGACTGCTTAGCTCTGGTCGACCGCTCAATAGTGGCGAACGGTCAGTCGGAACAAACACATCACGGTGTGTACCCAGCCTTATATAGGGTAACCAAGCAGAGACAGATGATCTGTAAGGGTCGATGGAAGTAAAATTTTGTATATTATTGTTAGTTTATTGGGGCTAGCAGACTTCCAATAAACCAATCGATCGTCTTCCAGCCCCACAAAAAAAATGCAGCACTGCCATCATTTTGGCGCAACAGATCATACGGCCAAATGGAGACTTTGTGATTGGCTAAAATTCACTGACTGGTCCAATCAAATTTTCAGTGGGTTTAAGCTGGGTACACACCATGTAATGTTTTAGGCCTATCAACTGATAGTTCAGTTTATCGGTCTATCAGGCCGAAATTATTGTATGGTTTGTGGCTAACTTTCGGCCGTTGCTACTTTTGCCAACAGTCCTTCGTCTTGGCCGACCGGTCAGGAGTGCCGAACATTCGGTCAGGAGGAGGAATCTGACCATGTGTACCCAGCTTTAGACCGCCTACAGACCTCTGGCCAATTTCTGTCCACAGACTACGACTAAAATATTGCAACGTCCATTCAGCCAGGCCAAATCATCGGCTTGTGTGTACCAGTGCATAGGGAAAATTTTCTCCCTCTTTTGTTTCAGTCCCATATCTCCATGGTGTTTTAATCTTGAGCTTTGTCAATGGAGGTCTGTGAACATTTTGTGGCTTCTGATAGGCTAAAAATTGCTGTACATACCTTGTAAGCCTATTGAGTTTTAGTACCTGATGGATTCAACTTGCCAGTATCCTTTTAAAATGCACCAAGTTCTGTATATCACTAGGGGGTGCTGTGGCTTAGCTACCGTATATCTATAATAGTGACATGAAGGTAGACGTTTTGACTTTTGTTAATTTGTTGGATGAGAAGCTGAAATAGGATCCTATCACAGAGGAGTCGTTTGTGCAACCCATGCACATTTATATAGTGTCTGCAAAACTGCACAAGTGGGTCTTTAAATGCGCTTTTGGAATAAAAGTTTCTGTCTCCATATAAGGATCATGTATGTTACAGCACCGGCCTTATATTGCCAATCATTACAAAGTCACAAGCACAATTGTATATTCTTCTTTGACAAGAATTTTTAGGTTTTCGGTCGGGGGCAATAAGGGTTAATAAAGTTTCCATGAAGTGTGACCATTATACTTGTTCATCCTCAGCTGTCGTCAGACTAAAGGGAAAGTTAATGATCCATTATTTCTTTTACAGTAATTAAAGAAAACCAACGGGAGCAACTGGAATCAGTGAGCTATTCCTCCCGTTATGCCCTGGGGCTCTATTATGAAGCTGGCACACAGATTGACATCCCGTGGGCAGCCAAGTACATCACAGATAATCCCTGCATACGCTTCATCTCCATCGACAATAAGAAACGCAATGTAGGTCAGTCCATCTATTATTCCCCTTAAACACAAGGACAGTGACGAGGGAGGATCATGAGATGGGCTGTTAATTGAGAGCTCCTGCTCTGCAGAGAGTGAGAAATTAGCTGCGGATCTGCAGAGGCCAAACACAATGTCAGGCCGAGTTATCACAGAAACACAAATATGGAGCTGATGCAATAAGAGGTGCAAAACTTTGCCTGTAATATTAAAGGAGAATTATACTTACCATTTCCCCGATCCATTTCTGCAAAGTACCTAGGGTTACTACCTAAAACGCTAAGTCCTCACCTCTGGGTACTTTACAAAAGTCCTGCACTACTTACTTGTAATCTCCCTCGTTGCTCTGGTCCGATCCTCCACATTGGCACTTTGAGTGACAGGTCACAAGGCAGCCAATGGGAAGATGCGCTCTGCAAGGAGGCGTGTCTTGAGGAAGAACAGCCCTACAAACCACGTGGATTATGTGCCAGATAAATCCTTGAGGAAGAACAGCCCTACAAACCACGTGGATTATGTGCCAGATAAAACCTTGAGGAAGAACAGCCCTACAAACCATGTGGATTATGTGCCAGATAAAACCTTGAGGAAGAACAGCCCTACAAAGACAGGATCTGCAGTGTATCATATAGTGTGTGGGACGATAACTACATCTGCATCACTGTCTATCTTTCCGAATGGAAAATTCCGTCAGATGCTATTGGCTCCCTCTGTAGTGGGAGCCAATCGATCGCCTGCGTGACCGAACCACCGCCATGTGTACTGACCGATAACAATGGGATTGTAATCACATGTGTATGGGCACAGAGCTTATGTTCTTAAGCAAACCAATCAGAGGTTATAAAATATTTTTTAACTGTAGTAAACCAGCAAAAAGGTATCATTTGATTGGTTAAGGCAAATTAACAGCTCAGGCAAAAATGTTAACCTTATTAATTAGCCCACAGTGCAGTGTTGGTTTATTGTACGACGGAGATAGATTGTGTATGGGCCACTTTAGAGCATGTGCAAAGTTCTGCACCTTTATTTGATAAGTTGCAACTTATATAAATGAAGAATTACAAGGAAAACAAATATAGGATTTAGATCCAAAAAATATCAGTAATTACAGTAGAAAGAAACAGCTGTGGTGTCAATTTCTGACTTAAAACTTATCTGTGCTGCACACTTACAAGAAATATCATGGGAAGAGGATTACAGCTCTGCAGGGACAGTTATCTGTCTGAAACCTCAACTGCTATATTTAGTACTAGTTAATTACATGCATTTGTAACCAGATATATAAGAGGTTTTTTTTCAATCTTAAAACTTCCCTCTGTTTATTGAGCTTTTTTTTTTTTTTTTAAATAAGATTGAGTGCCGAGGAGGGCAGCAGGGGAAACAGCAGTCAAAGCCTTGATTGACTTCATGGAGGGAGGAGCCAGCTTACTCTGCCGGAATGGAGGCAATAATTATCCTTAAAGGGACAATTCAGTGGAAATGATCAAATTTGTTAAATTGTTAGTTTTGTAATGCCTTCTAGTTATTCTACATATTCTTCCCATTTTAAAAAATCAGTGATTTCATACCCTTTGCTGTTTCCTGCTGGATATTAGTGAGCGAGCATCTTCAGGTTCTAACGGCCCTTCTTCTTCCGGATGCACCACATCCTTGAATGTACCTAACAGTAATTTCTACTGATTGGCTGTTGGATGGGTCAAACATGCTCAGATCTCTATTGAGCAACTGAATCAACCCAGACTCTGGGTCAAGGGCAAGACCATAACGGTCTCTATTAGGGGTCCTGCAAACAGGAAGTCAGTATTTCGGTTGCATTTATTTATACACAGACACAATGCTGAATGGGCAGATTAAGGTCATTGGGATGCAAAAACATTGCTCTTTTTTCTGAAAAGTACATGTATTTGCACGAACTTCCCTTTTAAATGGTAAGTCCAGCCCTCAAATAAAAAATGATATACCGGTAAATCGCCCCCACAAACCCCTAAAAAAACCAAGCAAGCGGTCCGCAGAGGACCGCACAATTTCCTGTAGATTTCAGACACATCTAATCGTGTGTTCATCCGATTCGGACAAATGATGGCCATTTGGCCGACCACAAACACCCAAAATCTCGGCTGAATTATGTATGGTGTGTACCCAGCTGTTATTTTGGTGGTGTGTTATTTTGAGGGTGGAGTTGTCTTTAAATATCTGGTGAGTAATGCATATAATAAAGTACTGAATATATCAGTTGGGGTTGGGGGAAGATAACTAGTTTTTTTTGTTTAGTGGGTGGAGATGCACTTTAATTTTACCAATAACACTGTTTGGCTCCCTTGAGGATAATGCTGGCCATATATTAGTTAGATGTTAAAGCCCATTACATGTTTTGTACTGACAAAGTCTATTTGGCTTAACGTCTAACTGCCCAGTGGTTCTTATTTTTGACATTCCCTGGACATACACTTTACAATTAACGTTACAGCTGTAACATAGGTCGTAGAGTTTATTGGAAAATCCCATTAGGGAAATTCAGTTAGTAGTGTATGGGCACCGTTAGGGACAGATTAATTGTCCTCTGTAACCACCTCTGATGAGTCCACTATATTCTTTTGAAGCCAACCAAGTGTGCCAGCTCCTAGGTACATTGAGTTATGTTCTATGACCTCATTATAATAAAAATCGGGTCACATTTTTAGGTCCCCTGCCCCATCTACAAACCCCTAAGGGTCTTCAGGGGGTTTGAGGACAGGTAACACTATTACATCAGGAGACAACTTCAAACAACCTGCTTAGTGTAAACGTCCTCTGGAGGAAGAAGTTCAATAGGAGTTTAGCTAATAACTCACCAACTCCCCTTTGGCTGCAGATAAGTTAAGAGTCAAGGTTATGTTTGTTGCTGACATTTCCTTGGGGTCGAACCCTCTCCAGGGCCATGGAACAATTACTTAATCAACTGAAACAAAGTCTTTTCCATAGACCCAAAGTGACATCTAAATAGGTCACTTATGTTACAAACTTTTAGAGGGACTTGTAAGTTACAGATGATTAATCAAGCCCAAATCTTCCTGTGACTGATCTCAGCCGGTTGGGTGCAAATAATTTACTCTTTGCATCCACTACTTCCTGCTTAGGGCTAGGTCACACTAGCACGTTTTTCGTGCGTTCACGTTCGCGCCCGTTATTTTCGCTAACATGGAAATCGCGGGAACGCAAACATTCCTGCGTTTTCCGATGTGCATGCGATTGCGCGTCCGTTCGTGTTTTGCGGCGAGCATGCTTGATGCGTTGTAGGGTGGCCTCAGCCTAAGAAAGGGTTTTTCCAGGAAACAGTGGAATATAGCTGTGAACAATGATGGGGAGCCTAAAAGTCGAAGCACCTGAACAAAGTGGACAGAAACTGACAAATGAGATTTTTTTAAAGTTGCATTTTTACACATAATCCCCTGAAAACGCATGAGGAAGCGGATACCAGGGGACACAGTGTATGGCTAAAATAGACAGTTCATTGTATGAATGCGGTTAGGCTGGGTACACACCAGCAGATATTTTCGGATGAACAACCAATTTACGGCATTTTCGGTCGGCCGAAAATATCTGCTGGTGTGTGGCGGCCGGCAGCGACCAACTTCGATCGTTCGTTCGAATTGAACGAGCGTTCGATCGGACGTGTCGGTAAATTCCGATTGATCGTGCGGTTCCCTATGAGAACGCGCGATTGATCTTTAACAAATTCAGCCGCGGCCGAATTTGCTTCGACTGACGGACATTTGTCCCCGGTTGATGAGATCTAAAAGTTTGCCCATGCTATTAATCTCCAGTGACCAATCAGATGTTCTAACTGCATTAGCCCTGTAAAATGCCAACATCTGACTGTTTGCTGCATTAAAGGACGATTATACTCACCTCCCCTTCGTTCCTTTCCCCCCACTCCTGCAAAGTACCCAGGGTGAGGACCTAAAACGCTAAGTCCTCACCTCTGGGTACTTTACAAAAGTCCTGCACACTACTTATGTAATCCCCTCGTTGCTCTGGTCCGATCCTCCACATTGGCACTTTGAGTGACAGGTCACAAGGCAGCCAATGGGAAGATGCGCTCTGCAAGGAGGCGTGTCTTCCCATTGGTTGCCTCTCAGACTGTCACTGACAGTGCCAGTGGGGAGTATCCAACCGGAGCGACGAGGGAGATTACAAGTAAGTAGTGCAGGACTTTTGTAAAGAGAGTACTCAGTAGTAACTATGGTACTCAGAGTGAAAAGGTATCGCAGGGAAATTGGAATGGCAGAATGGTAGTATATTCTCCTTTAATATTACAGGCAAAGTTTTGACCTCTTATTGCATCAGCTCCATATTTGTGTTCTGTGATAACTGCGATGAACTGTGTGTTGGCCTCTGCAGATCCGCAGCTAATTTCTCATCTCCTGCAGAGCAGGAGCTCTCAATTAACAGCCCATCTCATGATCCTCCTCCGTCACTGTCCTTGTGTTTAAGGGGAATAATAGATGGACTGACCTACATTGCGTTTCTCTATTGTCGATGGAGATGAGGTATGCAGGGATTATCTGTGATGTACTGGTGCCCACGGGATGTAATCTCTGTGTGCCAGCTTCATAATAGAGCCCAGGGCATAACGGGAGGAATAGCTCACTGATTCCAGTTGCTCCCGTTGGTTTTCTTAATTACTGTAAAAGAAATAATGGTCATTAACTTTCCCTTTAGTCTGACGACAGCTGAGGATGAACAAGTATAATGGTCACACTTCATGGAAACTTTATTAACCCTTATTGCCCCCCGACCGAAAACCTAAAAATTCTGTCAAAGAAGAATATACAATGTTGTCTGTGACTTTGTAATGATTGGCAATATAAGGCCGGTGCTGTAACATACATGATCTTATATGGAGACAGAAACTTTTATTCCAAAGCGCATTTAAAGACCCACTTGGTGCAGTTTTGCAGACACTATATAAATGTGCATGGGTTGCACAAACGACTCCTCTGGGATAGGATCCTATTTCAGCTTCTCATCCAACAAATTAACAAAGTCAAAACGTCTACCTTCATGTCACTATTATAGATATACGGTAGCTAAGCCACAGCACCCCCTAGTGATATACAGAACTTGGTGCATTTAAAAGGATACTGGCAAGTTGAATCCATCAGGTACTAAAACTCAATAGGCTTACAAGGTATGTACAGCAATTTTTAGCCTATCAGAAGCCACAAAATGTCACAGACCTCCATTGACAAGCTCAAGATAAAACACCATGGAGATATGGGACTGAAACAAAAGAGGGAGAAAATTTTCCCTATGCACTGGTACACACAAGCCGATGATTTGGCCTGGCTGAATGGACGTTGCAATATTTAGTCGTAGTCTGTGGACAGAAATGGCCAGAGGTCTGTAGGCGGTCTAAAGCTGGGTACACATGGTCAGATTCCTCTCCTGACCGAATGTTCGGCACTCCTGACCGGTCGGCCAAGACGAAGGACGTGTTGGCAAAGTAGCAACGGCCGAAAGTTAGCCACAAACCATACAATAATTTGGCCTGATAGACCGATAAACTGAACTATCAGTTGATAGGCCTAAAACATTACATGGTGTGTACCCAGCTTAAACCCCCTGAAAATTTGATTGGACCAGTCAGTGAATTTTAGCCAATCACAAAGTCTCCATTTGGCCGTATGATCTGTTGCGCCAAAATGATGGCAGTGCTGCATTTTTTTTGTGGGGCTGGAAGACGATCGATTGGTTTATTGGAAGTCTGCTAGCCCCAATAAACTAACAATAATACAAATTTACTTCCATCGACCCTTACCGATCATCTGTCTCTGCTTGGTTACCCTATATAGGCTGGGTACACACCGTGATGGTTTGTTCCGACGACCGTTCGCCACTATGAGCGGTCCGACCGAGCTAAGCATCAGTGTGTGGGCAAAATTAGCCACGTGGTTCGTCTGAACGAACGTACATTGGTCATGGCAGCCTGAAAAGAACGTCCAATAATTCGGGTTGATTGTCTAATACACTGAGACGTTCCAAAATATAGATGGTTTGTCCCCAAGCTTTAGTCCTGCATGTCCCAATGATTTTCACACAGTCAAAAAAAATGCACCATAGGTTTTAATTTTATAGATCTTTACTGTTGTGTAGTTAAGAGAAAGTGAAATTACAATCCACTTCCCTAAACAGAAGGAGCCTCTGAGCCCTCAGCAATCTGCCTTTAAATTTCTGTCCTGAATTCTTACCCAAATCTCATCCGCTTTAAGCTGCTTTCCTCTCAAGCTTCCCGGCCAGTAGCTCCAACACGTAGGCAAGATCCATGTAAATTATACATAAGTAGGAAAAAATCCACTACATTTCAGTACAACAGGCAGCTGCTGGTAAAGCTAGAACAGGTGTTCCAGCTGTTACGGGGCTTGGTGGAGGCATTACACATGTGGTTTGGCGATTTTCAATCATCAGTCATTACTGAAGATCAGCAATTTTGAAAACAGAACCCATGGTTTTCCTTACATCTTAACTGATGTATCCCCCATCTTCATGTCAAAAGTACAGAGTACAGTACAGTTACAGAGAACATTAAATGGGAAGTTCAGTGATAATACATATGCTTTTCAGAAAAAAAAGAGCAGTATTTTTCATCCCAATGACTTTAATCTGCCAATTCAGCATTTTGTCTGTGTATAAATAAATGCAACCGAAATAAGACTTCCTGTTTGCAGGACCCTAATAGAGACCATATGGCCTTGCCCTTGATTCAGTTGCTCAGTAGAGATCTGAGCATCTTTGACCCATCCAACAGCCAATCAGTAGAAATTACTGTTAGGAACATTCCAAGGATGTGGTGCATCCTGGGAAGAAGGACCGTTAGAACCGGAAAGGTCAGCTCACTATATCAACAGCAGGGAACAGCAGGGTATGATCAACTGATTTTCAAAATGGAGAGATATGATGTAGAATAACTAAGAAGGCATTATAAAACTAACAATAACAAATATTGACAATTTCCATTGAACTGCCCTTTAAACATTGTATATCACCCCCTCCCCCAAACTGCAATAGTTGTGCTATCCCTCTTTCTTCTTCTGTATGTGACAGTTAACATCACAGCCAATGAACTGAATGTTATACTCCTAGCTACTATGTCCTCTGAGCATGCTCAAGCTTGGAGAGGCAGAAACCTTTAAAGAGGCAGAAAAAAGGGGAGAACATTTCTGCATAACAGGTCAGTCAGCTTTCTAAGTACTGTGTTTTTTAGGTGTTATTTACCAATATTTATATTCATTTCAGGGGTGGACATGCCCTTTAATACTAGAGGCAAAATGTGCTTGTAATAAATATATATCTAACTTCTATGTCCATAGCAGTCACCCCTTCTCTTACCAGAATTGCCAATCTAATGTGAATGTCACAACACTTAGGAAAAATAGGTTCACAGGCATTTGAAGCAGTTACAGTATGTGGCTTTTATTTATTACCGTGTATATAAAAAAGACACTTCCCATAGATAGCAGTGTGTGCTTTTTTCCAGTTTCAAAGGGGAAGTTCAGCACAAAAACATGTACTTTTCATAAAAAAAGAGCTGTATTTTTTTCATCCCAATGACCTTAATCTGCCCATTCAGCATTGTGTCTGTGTATAAATAAATGCAACCGAAATACCAACTTCATGTTTGCAGGACCCCAAATAGAGACCGTTATGGTCTTGTCCTTGACCCAGTCCTTGGGTAGATTCAGTTGCTCAATAGAGATCTGAGCATGTTTGACCCATCCAACAGCCAATCAGTAGAAATTACTGTTAGGAACATTCCAAGGTGTGGTGGCATCCGGGAAGAAGAAGAACCATTAGAACCTGAAATGTCAGCTCACTAATGTCAACAGCAGGAACAGCAAGGGTATGAAATCAACTGATTTTTCAAAATGGGAGAGAATATGTAGAATAACTAAGAAGGCATTACACAAACTAACAATTAAACAAATATTCATCATTTCCACTGAACTGTCCCTTTAAGAAGCTGCAAATGAATTTTACAAAAATAATTTTATAAAATAAATGATAGGTGAAAACCTGCTTTGTTATTATTATAATTATTGTGGATTTATATTTATAGTGTTCCAACAAACTTACATGGAGGGGGAAGAATTTTGGAGAGAAGCACAAACCTCTATCAGATGACAGGACAGACTTCCAAATGATGAAGGAAAAATATTTAGTAGGATATTCTTAACATCTTAAATGGTAAAACCCTCAACAGGGCTTTTTACTTGGTTATTGCTTGCTCAGAAATGTCATTAGAGACCCCATGGAGCCTTTAAAGGCTGTTTCCTGCAGTGCGGAGCATCTGGTCTCTGGCTAAGCCATGCTCCTCTGCTCTGACTTATGCTACTGTTTCAGTAGAAACCATTTGACAAGCTAAGAAAAGACAAATTTCCCTTTGGCATCACAGTTTCTTTTATTTACAAACTGCAGTAATGCTGAGTGAGACCGTATACAAAGTGTACTAGCTATATGGATACATCCAATTAGGTCTAGAACAAGCAAGCGATCCATACAATGCATACTTCAGCTACATATACACATCCTACATATACCCACTGGGTCTAGAACAAGTGGTCTATATAAGGAGTACTGCAGATATATGGATACATCCACCTGGGTCTAGAGCAGGTGGTCTATATAAGGTGTACTGCAGATATATGGATACATCCACCTGGGTCTAGAACAAATAGTTTATATATTGTTTACAGCAGATATACAGTGGTTTGCAAAAGTATTCCGCCCCCTTGAAGTTTTCCACATTTTGTCACATTACTGCCACAAACATAAATCAGTTTTATTGGAATTCCACGTGAAAGACCAATACAAAGTGGTGTACCGTATATACTCGAGTATAAACCGAGTTTTTCAGGCTGAAAAATCAACCTGAAAATACTAATCGGTTTATACTCGAGTTAGTAGCTTACCGAGCATTCCGACAGCCGCACGATCTTTCTGTGTACTGGCGCGCCGGCCTGACGTCACTGCCCGGCGCAGTGACGTCAGCCGGCGCGCCAGTACTGGAATGAGCGCACGGCTGCCGGAATGCTCAGGATACCGCACCTTCCAGGAAGCCCTGGATGTGCAGAGCCCTTGGATGTAGCAGAGCCCTTGGATGTAGCAGAGCCCTTGGTGGAGGAGAGGGGAGAAGAGCCCACAGGTAAAAACTGAACTGGGTGAGGGGGGCATTCAAGATGTTTGGGAACTACAACCCAGCATGCTTTATTAGCTGGGAGTTGTAGTTTCCAAACATCTTGAATGCCAAGTGAGGGTGCATTCAAGATGTTTGGAAACTACAACTCCCAGCTAATAAAGCATGCTGGGAGTTGTAGCTTCCAAACACCTTGAATGCCACCCTCACTTGGCATTCAAGATGTTTGGAAATACAACTCACAGCATGCTTTATTAGCTGGGAGTTGTAGTTTCCAAACATCTTGAATGCCAAGTTTTCTACCTCGGTTTATACTCGGGTCAACAACTTTTATTGGGATTTTTAGCTGAAATTGGGTACTCGGTTTATACTCGGGTCGGTTTATACTCGAGTATATATGGTACATGTCAGAAGTGGAACGAAAATCCTACATGATTCAAACATTTAACAAACCAATAACGCAAAGTGGGGTGTGTGTAATTATTCAGCCCTTTGGTCTGGCAGTCAGTTGCCCATACATTGCCTGTGAATGCTAAGGACTAAATAGAGTGCACCTGTGGGTAATCTAGTGTCAGTACAAATACAGCTGTCTGTGACGGCCTCAGAGGTTGTAAAGCTGGGTACACACGATGAAATTTCGGTCCGATCGACCAATAGTTCAGGGTTTCGGTCGATCGGACCGAAATTATCGATCCGAATGCAGCCAGTGTCCTAACCGATCGTTCGTCCGAATCGGACGAAAGGACGATCGGACATGGTGGAAAACCTTGTCCGATCGTGGCGGTCCATAGAGGACCACGATCCGGTCACGGTAACTGTCGGACACGGCTCCTTTTGCCGCGACCGACAGTCTCATCCTGGCCGACCTGTCGAAAGTATCGAACAGTCGGTCAGGAGGAAAAATCGGTAAGTGTGTACCTAGCTTAAGAGAATCTTGTGAGCAACAACACCATGAAGTCCAAAGAACACACCAGACAGGTCAGGGATAAAGTTATTGAGAAATTTAAAGCAGGCTTAGGCTACAAAAAGATTTCCAAAGCCTTGAACATCCCTCAGAACACTGTTCAAGCGATCATTCAGAAATTGAAGGAGTATGGCACAACTGTAAACCTACCAAGACAAGGCCGTCCACCTAAACTCACAGGCCGAACAAGGAGGGCGCTGATCAGAAATGCAGTTAAGAGGCCCATGGTGACTCTGGACGAGCTGCAGAGATCTACAGCTCAGGTGGGGGAATCTGTCCATAGGACAACTATTAGTCGTGCAGTGCACAAAGTTGCCCATTATGGAAGAGTGGCAAGAAGAAAGCCATTGTTAACAGAAAAGCATAGGAAGTCCCGTTTGCAGTTTGCCACAAGCCATGTGGGGGACACAGCAAACATGTGGAAGAAGGTGCTCTGGTCAGATGAGACCAAAATGGAACTTTTTGGCCAAAATGCAAAACGCTATGTGTGGCGAAAAACTAACACTGCACATCACTCAGAACACACCATCCCCACTGTCAAATATGGTGGTGGCAGCATCATGCTCTGGGGTGCTTCTCTTCAGCAGGGACAGGGAAGCTGGTCAGAGTTGATGGGAAGCTAGATGGAGCCAAAAATACAGGGCAATCTTGGAAGAAAACTCTTGGATCCGCAAAAGACTAGAGACTGGGGCGGAGGTTCACCTTCCAGCAGGACAACGACCCTAAACATAAAGCCAGGGCAACAATGGAATGGTTTAAAACAAAACATATCTATTTGTTAGAATGGCCCAGTCAAAGTCCAGATCTAAATCCAATCTGTGGCAAGATCTGAAAACTGCTGTTCACAAACGCTGTCCATCTAATCTGACTGATTTTGCAAAGAAGAATGGGCAAGGATTTCAGTCTCTAGATGTGCAAAGCTGGTAGAGACATACCCTAAAAGACTGGCAGCTGTAATTGTATCAAAAGGTGGTTCTACAAAGTATTGACTCAGGGAGCTGAATAATTACGCACACCCCACTTTGCAGTTATTGATTTGTTAAAAATGTTTGGAATCATGTATGATTTTCGTTCCACTTCTCACGTGTACACCACTTTGTATTGGTCTTTCACGTGGAATTCCAATAAAATTGATTTATGTTTGTGGCAGTAATGTGACAAAATGTGGAAAACTTCAAGGGGGCCGAATACTTTTGCCAACCACTCTATATACAGGTATATTGCAGCTTTATGGATACATCCAACTGGGTCTAGAACACGTAGTTTATATAAGGTATACTGCAGATATATAGATACAGTCAACTGGGTCTAGAAAAAGCTGTCTACTCAAGGTATATTGCAGACATATCGATACATTCAACTGGGTCTAAAACAAGTAGTTTATATAAGGATAACTGCAGATATTTGGATACATCGACCTGGGTCTAGAACAAGTAGTTTATATAATGTTAACAGCAGATATAAATATACATCCACCTGGCTCTAAAACAAGTAGTTTATATTCAAATTGAATTATAAAAGTGCGAGCATTGCAAACGGTATGGTGTCTTACTGTAGGATATTACAACAAGAGTGATGGGTAAAAAGGACTTCAGCAATGTTCCATTAAGGTAGCAGTAATTTGCTTTTGCCAATTTAGTTGTCACATGACTTTCAAGCAGGTCACAGTTTAAGGTCACATTGGTTGCCACAAGCTGTTCTTAATTTTGGTAAAATAAATCTAAAAATGTATCCAAAAATCCTTTTTAAAAAAAAGATTTTGGCACGGTGAGCCCCGTGCATGCTATTATTGGACTAGCATCGGTTGGGCCATTAAATTTAGGGGTGTGGATTGTTACAGAAATAAGTCACTATTTCTATTGGTGGCCATCTGAGCTAAAAGCAGCACAAATCATCCCTTTCAGTTGAACAGGCTCTGGTTAAACATCAGGGGATTCTGTCACTAGGATTCTTCATTGAAAGAAATGCAAGTCTTGTACGTCTGAACAGGAGGCTTCTAAGGGGCTGTCATAACCTGCTGATGTATTTTTAATTTTAATAGGAACAGAAGTGTTTTTTCAGCCTTCAATTTAGAGCTTTAATATTTTCTTATAACTGCCGTTCCCAGCTCATTATTTTTCAAATTTCTCTATTTTTGTAACGATTTAACCAAACAGGCAGCATTTCAGGAGAATCAAACTAACACCTCATTCAGTCAAGTAGGTGTGCGGACCACAAACTGTTTTCAGAGGTTAAAAAGATATAAAAATAGACGTATGGTCTGGCCCAACCACCAAGGTAAACGGAAGACTGTAAGGGCAGGGATTATGGGCTTAGCACACTCTATACATTTCTAGTTATTAACTTAAGTTGCCGTATTAGTCAGCAATGATTCCCTG
Source organism: Hymenochirus boettgeri (assembly GCA_019447015.1). Taxonomy (NCBI): domain Eukaryota; kingdom Metazoa; phylum Chordata; class Amphibia; order Anura; family Pipidae; genus Hymenochirus; species Hymenochirus boettgeri. The sequence goes on from CM033475.1 coordinate 29,778,278, forward strand.
AAGATATGTAACAAAGAAGAAGATTTTGATCCGTGTGAGAACCACAGAGCAGTGCACATTCCAATCTGGGTGGCCATATTGCGTGCGCTGCTCTGCAATCCATTCTTTTGTGAATCGCATGTGCTCCGATTATGGACTATTGTGCAAATCGCGTTACCGTCCGATACAGTGTGGCCTCAGCCTAAGAAAAAGATTAAATAGCATCCATAATTTTTTTCTCAGCTGCTTTGTCAGTGTGGTGTGTCACACATGAAGTAGAATAGGGTTGAAGCCAGGCAGCTTAGAAGAGGATCACAATAAAATCCTTTTCTTACAGCTGCAGCTCTGCAAAGGAATATTAGGAGGTAGGAATACCGACTCCTACTTCAAATACTATTATACTTTGCAGGGCAAAACAAAGTCATGATTCATACCCTTTAACAATTTCTTTTGTAACCCATATGACCTTATTTTCATGTCCTAAAACCACCTTTCAAACTTTTAGTAAAAGATCTGCACCAATTAAAGCTTGTACTAAAATGCTTTTCTTTCAACAGAACTTCAGATATGCATGATTAACCTTGTCCTTCTGCAAAGCATCTTGGGACATCTGGCCATAATATGAGGTTAAAGGTGGCCATACACTGTATTTATACCTGGTGATTCCAGCGGCATTCTGACAACCACCCCGGCTGATCATTGCAAAATAGCTGATTAAAACAAACTCACTCCCACATTTGCACTGGATACAGTTCAGGAGACATATGCGCTGCCCCCATCTTTGTGACTAGGATTACTTTACGATCAGTTAAGGCAAGGTATTTGCAAGGTGAGAAGACATTGTTCCTAAATCGCTCAATGCAACCAATATATTGATTAATCTGGTCGACAGAGCAATTACTCCTGACTGATTCAAAATCATAGTTAAAGGGTAACTGTGGTCTCGAATTCTTCCAAACTAGTAATAATTATTTAAAAAGCCTTCCATCGTACCTTCAAAATAAAACCTAAATCACACCTCTAGATAAAATTTGTGAGAAGGTATTGCTGGGAAGGATCAGCAGTATTACTTCCTGCTTGAACACTTCCTGTTTTTAGCCATGTGACCAGCCTCTGCCTGCATTAATAGGCTCCCCTTCTCAACTGTACCCCAGGTACTTCCTGATTTCCCCAGCATTAAGTCTTAACTGAGCATGCTTCTCCCCCGGGGCAGATGGGCGGGGCAGAGGTCAGGTGATGTCACTCAACCTACTGGAAGCAGGAAGTTTGAACATTCACCCCAATATAATCTCCCACAGACTCCAGTCAGAGATGTGATTGTCGGCTCTTTTTAAAGGAAATACTGCAGGCTTTAATTTAACCCTAACTTGTTTTGAGACCACAGTTGCCCTTTAATCCTGTGTTTCAGGCCTCCACTGAAACAGAGGCCCTGTGGAGGCCTCTGATAAGCCCAACAATGATACGTTTTCCCAATCTTACATTAGATTGTGATATTGATTGTAATAGGATTGTAGTACTTTCTAAAGTTGTTGATAAGCCCAACAATGATACGTTTTCCCAATCTTACATTAGATTGTGATATCGATTGTAATATGATTGTAGTACTTTCTAAAGTTGTTGATAGGCCAACAATGATACGTTTTCCCAATCTTACATTAGATTGTGATATCGATTGTAATATGATTGTAGTACTTACTGAAGTTCAATTAAAGGTAATGTAATCTCACAATCCCCAAACGAATTGAATGTCGAACAATATGTATGGTAAACATTGTACATCTGTCTATCAAAGCATTGGTTGGTGTTACCATCCTAATAACCCTTTGTAGAGTATGGCCACCTTTAGGAAGGCAGACTAAAAAATATTCAACTAAAACTTTGTAATCCTTAACATGTCTTTAGCAAGGAAAGAGTTAAAGTTGATATCTTCCTCTTTTGAAGATATTTATTAGTTTTGCTATACTCATTCCCCCAGAAAGCAGCTGGCTGACTGCCGGGTATCTGGTTATTTCAGGCAGCAAAAAGCTTTGGAGCTGCTCTGATTGCGTAGGAGGAAGCAAAGGTTATGAGAAAGTCTACACTCATAGCTCTTCCTCTTTTCAATGTCTCCAAGATGTGCAGTTAATCTGATATGCAAAACAACTCCTTTAATCTAGCAGTTTATTGCACTGCAATTACACTGGCGAACTAACAGGCTGCAAAATGGCGGAAAATAACAACATGTCTTCTCCACTGCTGGTCATGTTATAGGAGAAATTAAGTCATACACTCTCCTGGCAATCATGTGCAATCCGAGTTATCATAAGGGCTACTGTTCCCTATTTGATGTGTGTATAAAGCTTATTGAAATAGCCAGGTCTCTTGAGATTCCCGGGAAATATAATTGCTTGACCTAAATAAACAATTTGACCAAAGCAATTTGTACATCCCCATTTGTAGTTATAGGAATAAAACTTAAAGGGCATGTCCACCCCCAAAACTATAATCCCCCCAACTACTGGCCCCACCATGTAGTGTAGTTTAATCCTTACCTCACATCCCGCTCCCATAGGTTCTCCTGTAGTCCCCCCCCAAAGTCCCAAAAAATGGGAGCTAGCAGAGTCCATATAGGACACTGCCTGCTAGCTGGCCTCAGGTAGATTTTTGCCATGCGTACTGCAGCCTTCTTCCCCCCCCCCCCCTCCCTATCGCCCGCTCTCCCTCCCCACTCTCCTCCTCCGCTCTCACCCCCTCTCTCGCCCGGTCCGTGCGATCCTCCCTCCCCTGCTCTTCCTCTCACCCCCCCCCCTCCTCCTCCCACCCCCCCCCCCCACCCTCGCATCCCTCCCTCTCTAACTCCCCTCTCCCCCTCTCTCTCCCTCCCTCCTCCAACTCCATTCCTCTCTCCCACGCCTCCCTCCTCTCGTTTGTCTCCTCTCCCTCCTTCCCCCTTCTCATCGCCTCCCTTTCTACTACTACCCCCCATCCCCCCACTTCCCCTCCCCTATCATAAAACCAAACCCCCTCCCTTCAGTAATATTTTTCTTTCTTTTTTTTTTTGTTCTTTTTCCCTTTTTCTTCTTTTTTTTTTTTTTTTTTTTTTACTTTTGATTTGTTTTTTTTTTTTTTTTTTTTTTTCTTTTTTTTTTTTTTTTTTTTTTTTTTTTTTCTGTTTTTTTTTTTTTTTTTTTTTTTTCTTTTTTTTTTTTTCTTTTTTTTTTTTTTGTTTTTTTTTCTTTTTTTTTATTTTTTTCCGAATTTCCCCCATGTCTCCTCCCAGCCCCAAACCGCAATATTTTTTTTTTTTTTTTAGAAATCTACCCCCAAACTCTTACTTTAATTTTATACTTACCCTACCCTCTTCACACCTCTCCACTCTTTCCTCTTTCCTCCGGCGAAGTGAGCTGCCGGCAGCCGCGTCTGTGAGTGGCTGCCGCTCAGCCAATCACAGACGCGGCTGCCGGTCCCGCCCCTCTGCTTGCATTTCCTTGCAAGCAGAGGGCCGGGAGCGTGGCGGAGGATCGAGGGGAGGTAAGTAGAGTTTGGGGGGCTTTCTAAAAAAAAAAATATAGCGGTTGGGGCTGGGAGCCCAGGGGGGATCTTATATGAAAAAATAAATTTTAGGGTGGACATAGCCTTTAAATTTACTACATATGGCTAGCTTCTAGCATTCTATTTAAACGCCACAAATTAAGTCAACCCCAATGAATCTATAATTCTATGGGAGGTAGAAGCAAGTAATGCTAGGAGATATTAACATTCCAACTAAAGGTGGTCATACATCTTGCAGATATGACTAATCCCGTTGGATCCAGCCTAATATCGACAAGGTGTATGGACCAGAAATGTTGAACCAGAATGACCCTCGGCACTATAAAACTTCTGGCTGTTGGCAATCAGTTCCCTTTTCTGTATGTTGAGAGAGCCAATGCGTTTGTCCTGTGTACGGCATCACTACTGACTGACCCCTATACAGAGTAAAAGCAGTTGGTCACGTTTGAGAATGTCACGGCATCATTCACAAAGATAAAAGTCATTCTCTACCAAACTCCTGACTAAAGATCCATACACACTTCAAATTTACCAAACAACACCTGACGAACAAGATTGCCACAAATGTCCATATCAGCATGTGTGTAGCCAGTTTGTTAGGTGTTGTCATTGGTCCAACCCAGCGGATCAGTAAATGACACCTTACCGAACAGCTATACATGTGCAATTTTCGTCCAAAGCAGCCATTAGTCACATGCTCGTTGCCCGCTCATTCGTTAGGGAGATTTACAACAATATTTGTGATTGATGTCGGGCTTTAACACATCATTAAGGGCATGTTGAAATGCCTTTTCAGTGCCTTTATACTTTCGCAAAAAGCCCACACAAATTGCTACTATATAACCAGCAATTTGTGAATATTGTTTACTTTAGCTTTACATTAGAAGCCTTTCTGTTTATTATATTCCATGGTTGGTTTTTGGAGTTTACTGCCATCTGAAGTCATCGTTACAGAGAAGAGTCTAGGCACTAGACTGTTTAAAATAGATAATAATACTCCTTAGTTGGCCTATGTGAACATGTCATTTACTGTAGCCTTGTTCACCTGTCACCAGGCATGTAAAAGGTCCAGCTGGTATAATTTGCTCCTATAATTTCACATGGTTTACAAGTGACGAACTGCAAGGCAGGAAACTACATCATTTGCTGTCTTTACTAGGGCCCAATCAGTTTTACTGCCCTAGTTTCTAGCCTAGTGGTGGGGTGTGTGTCCTTTAAAAGGTCATAAAGCAATGTTCTTTGCACAAAGAAATACCTATGGTACAATTGGTTTTCTTTAGTGCTACATAAATGGGTGTAATTTCCTACTTAAAAATCTGCATTTAGGATTACCATACTAAAAATGGAACATAAATAAATCTAAAGGCACATTAGAACTCACCTTGCCATATCCCCATGACATTCGAGCGATGCAGAAGTGACCGCCTGACCCACTTGCTATGACAAAATGAATGAACCAGGCGGAACTGTTGCAGGAACATTCAGAAGGGGAGATACTGCCACCGCTAAAGATATTCAGGGAGATTCAATGAAAGTTCTTATCGTTTAAAATGGTGCTAATTTTGCACCCAACCAATCAGATGTTAGCTTTCAAATGTTAAATAAGATCTGTTTGGTTAGGGCATTCCTATGTACATTAACTACATGGCATCTGAGTTTGGCCCAGCTCTTAATAAACCAATGAAGTACTTGAAAACATAATGAATCGCACTCTGCTATTTCATTGCAGTTTTAAGATGGAGATGAGCTGGAGGAAGTACAGCCCTTGACCATGTGGAGTATGTGCCAGATAAAACCTGGAGGAAATACAGCCCTTGACCATGTGGAGTATGTGCCAGATACAACCTGGAGGAAGTACAGCCCTACAAACCATGTGGAATATGTGCCAGATAAAACCTTGAGGAAGAACAGCCCTACAAACCATGTGGAATATGTGCCAGATAAAACCTGTAGGAAGTACAGCCCTACAAACCATGTGGATTATGTGCCAGATAAAACCTTGAGGAAGAACAGCCCTACAAACCACATGGATTATGTGCCAGATAAAACCTTGAGGAAGTACAGCCCTACAAACCAAAAACTGGATTATTGTGCCAGATAAAACCTTGAGGAAGTACAGCCCTACAAACCACGTGGATTATGTGCCAGATAAAACCTTGAGGAAGTACAAAGCCCCTAACAAAAAAACCACGTGGATTCTGGGCCCGATAAAACCTTTAGAAGAACAGCCCTACAAACCACGTGGATTATGTGCCAGATAAATCCTTGAGGAAGAACAGCCCTACAAACCACGTGGATTATGTGCCAGATAAAACCTTGAGGAAGAACAGCCCTACAACCCATGTGGATTATGTGCCAGATAAATCCTTGAGGAAGAACAGCCCTACAAACCACGTGGAATATGTGCCAGATAAAACCTTGAGGAAGAACAGCCCTACAAACCATGTGGAATATGTGCCAGATTAAGCCAGGAGGAAGAACAGCCCTACAAACCCCGTGGATTATGTGCCAGATAAAACCTGGGGGGAAGTACAGCCCTACAGACCATGTGGATTATGTGCCAGATAAAACCTGGGGGGAAGTACAGCCCTACAGACCATGTGGATTATGTGCCAGATAAAACCTGGGGGGAAGTACAGCCCTACAGACCATGTGGATTATGTGCCAGATAAAACCTGGGGGGAAGTACAGCCCTACAGACCATGTGAATTATGTGCTAGATAAAACCTGGGAGAATTACAGCCCTACAGATCATGTGGAGTATATGCCAGATAAAACTGGAGAAAGTACAGCCCTAAAGACCATAAGGCGTATGGGCCAGATAAAAATTTGAGGGAGAACAGCCCTGCAGACCATGTGCAAGATCAAACATGGAGGAGGTACAGCCCCACAGACCATGTGGAGCATGTGCCAGATAAAACATGGAGGAGGTACAGCCCCACAGACCATGTAACCATAGGTGCACACATACACATCCTCACTCCAGCATTCACTAACAAACCTTTATCCCTGGGTGAACAACACGTACATACCTTTTTCTTGCGTATAACCCCCCCCACACACACACACTCACCAACAGAGGTACTTAGGTTGATATAGTCCCTTTCTATTGCTTTAAGAAGTCATTACAATATCTTACTTTGAACATGCACACCTAATTTTAAACATCTTGCTCCAAAAATAAATAATCCATCCCCTGTCCCTACAATGCAGCAGCCCAATCTATATTTTTGTAAAAGAATTACTGCACGGACAGGAGGGCATTGAAGGATAGAAAATGAGCCGGCCCCTCTAAGCTACCCAGAAATTGACCAGGAAGGGTAACATGCTTAACATATGTCCACACCATAAAGGGTCAGTTTATGGGGGGAAAAATTCTTACACTTGTGGGAACACATCTGTATGGTAGATTTTACTCCTAACTAAAGATGTGAAGTGTGGGAATATTATTCTTACACCACCAGTTTGATCCATATACTGTACATTAACTCAAGCTACTTATGAAGGCTTCCTTTAATGTATGGCCTAGATAATCTCAAGGAAATCTTTGTAACTGAGTTTTAAGATCAAAGCCCTTGCATCTGGGGGTATCAACTTGTTTTACCTACACATAGCTGGGAGAGCAAAGGATGCATTGTTTAGAGCGAGGCCTAGAAATGGAATTCTGTATTAATATGCAGAAAGCCTTATGAGTACTTAGACTGATAATCTACAGCTGTACAAAGCCGCATACTCTTATCTGGCCGACCACCCACATCAAAGCGTAAAATGTGAATGCTCCTCTAAAGAAACAAATGATATTCTGTTTTATCCTCTTTGATTTTCTTTTACATTTTACCTCATCTAAAGCAATGAATAATAATTACGGTAATATTACTTTGCATTCAACCTTAATGAAATCGACATATAACTTGATCCAGACAGCACACAGGAGATGCAAAGAGATCTGAAAAGCTGTAAGTGTTCCTACCAAGCACAAACCTGCGAGTCTTTGATCTCAAACCCCCACTGAAACCTTTTACGGATTGTCGTCTCCTAAATGGACAGTGGAATATTTGAAAAGATGATCAACCAATTAGATTATACTTTTTTCAGATCATAAGATCTGATTGGTTGATACAGATTAAGAACACAGGCAAACTTTTGAAACTCCTGCCTCAATACTGACGAATACATCGCCAAAGTAAAAAAAATAAAATATAAGAACATATATAAATCCTATTCTGCAGGCTGAATGACTAATGTTGTATTTTAAAGTATAAGGTGTGGGTGGCACGGTGGCTTAGTGGTTAGCAGTGGTACAGTGATAGTTGGGAAGAATTATAGTTTCCAGTATGGGCAATAAAAAAAAATCCCAGTGTACATATCCTATAAGCAGGCTTTATACGGCTCGATTTTTCACAATCAACCGATTTGTCCTGGTTCAAATTAACCACCTTGTGCCATCTATTTGCTGGATTCTAAGATGAAATCTGTGAAAGATATGGACTAGAAGATTATCAATCTGCTCCTATCGGTGACCGACCGATATGCCGTCAAACCGCCTGCTGATTTTTTTACTAAATTAGAAAAATCTATCCCGTGTATGGAATGAAAGAAAAAAAAGATAAAAATAAAATGACTTGATGTGTCCATCTACTCAACTGAAATATTAGAACTGAATATTAGCCTAATTTTCCCCTTTAACCTACTGACTGGTCCTGGCAGTGAATTGCCCTCATATGTGGTTCACACACACAGAACAATTCCACAGATTATTGAGGGATAAAAATAGAGAGAACGGTTTGTTAAAGGGATACAGACTGTAACTATGTCTCTCAATGTCCTGTACTGTTTCCTTCTGGAGATTAAAGTGCCCTTTGTGTTTGTCCAGAGTCCTTTGATGTTGGCTGTAATAAATGTAATGCTGGTCAGTGTGGTTAGTATAAAGGAGCCTTCCACTCACTGCCAGAAACAAGGGAGAAATCTTTTCTTTTTCCTGATAATCACATTCACTATGTTCTGGTTTAGAAAGGCAAAATTTTACTGTCTGACATCCTGCTATCCCAACCATTTAAAAAGGCCACATAATCAGAATGTTTGTAAACTATATACAAACTTGATGCCTGCGGCAGGTGAGATTGACGGCGGGTTCAGTGATGTGCTCCACGCTGGGCCTACATCCCCAACCGACAAGCCCCAGTCACTTACCTTGCTTGTGTGGTGTGTAAACTATATATATATAAAGCTAAAAAAATATATATAGTTCAGGACTTTATTCCAGGGAATTACCAAAACTTATTAAGAATGAACCTCACACAACCTTTAATGCAGTTTCTAAAGTCTTGTATAGATTCAAATGTCTCTATCCATTGGGGGCTTTCACGTGTTTTTGTAGGTCTGTTTTTCTTATGCTAACTGAAATTTGTTCTCAACAGTTGAGAGGGAGTAGAACAGTAGGTTTGATATTGCCGATAGTTGTTCCTTTCCTAGACAGAGGATGGAGGAGGCATAGTTTCTCAAAATCTGATAGATCCAACTGGCGGATGACCCCCGACTGAACGCAAACACAAGGCCGATTCTCGACCGAAACAGTAGTTTGTTGCGTGTAGCGCTCGGCCGTCGGGGGTCGTTGCTCGCTCGAAAATTGAGCGTGTGTACAAACCTTTAGTATAGTCTATATTCGATGATGAAAGTGATGAAAGTAACTGGGCACACCAGTCTTGAGTGAATAACTTTTTATGGTAACGTTTCGGAACCAGTGTGGTTTTTTTTGTTTTTTTTTTTTTTTTTTTTTTTTGGGGGGTTTGTTTGGGGGGATTTCTTTTTTTTTTGGCAACCAGTGTGGTCCTTCCTCAGACAAAACAATAAAAAACAACAATTGTTTTGTCTGAGGAAGGAACCACACTGGTTCCGAAACGTTACCATAAAAGTTATTCACTCAAGACTGATGTGCCCAGTTACTTTCATCACTTATTGACTGTTGGCCGCAGCGCTGGAGCAGTCAGCATTTCAGCTGTTAACATTGTGGTTTAGGTGTGCAGGATCCTAATCTACCATTTAGTATAGTCTGGGTTCAGTGTAACTGTGTGTGTTGTGAGTGTTTGAGTTGAGTTTGTACTCAGTCCCAAAGTTTTAGCGAGTGATGGGTAAAAAGGCTGGCTGTTTTGGGGATTTCCTGTTTTTTGGCTATTTATGGTGTGGCAAGCTACTAGTAGAGATGTAATGTGGGTTTGAATTGAATCCGGTTTCGAATCGAATCTGAGGGTTTCGAAGTCCCGATAAAACTTTCGGAACTCCCAAATTTCACGGAACCCGGAATTTCCAAACTTTTTATTTTTTATTGAAATTTCGATAATCATCGTAATCAAAAATAGACTATTATCGAAATCACAAAAATCTCCAAAATTATGAAAATGTCGATTTCGGTAACCCTCGAAAATATATGTCTATTCTGGCAACCCTCAAAATCGTAATATCGTTAACCTTCGAAAGTAATGATCGATTTCGGTAACCCTCGAAAGCAAGAAATGATTTTGTTCCCCTTCAAATTTGTAATATCGGTAACCCTCGAAAGCAGCGCTTGATTTTGGTAACTCTCGAAAATAGAATGCAGAAGCTCGAAAACAGCCCGATCGTGAGGAAAGATAGTTTTAAAATAAGTTTACTGGTTCCCCAGGCCATTCCCCCCAGGTCTCTGTGTCATTTAAAGTAACCTACTATTACTATTTGTCCCTCAAAATGGACAGAAACTTTCAAAAAAATTTCTCTGATAGACTTCTATGGGTTTGTTTCCAATTTTCTAAATTTCGTAAAAGGAACGAAACTCACCAGTTTTGAACATCTCTAGCTACTAGATGTACGAGTGTTGCAACAAGGCCTCCCTGGGATTTAGGTTTTTGCACAAGTTGTCTATGTCTTTTTCCAGCACATATGAACCTTAAGATCTGCTTTTGGATTGGGTCCAGCTAATTGTTATTAATCCAGATCATTAGGCAGCGAGATGATTAAAGGATGCGTGGCTGGATATTCATTTTAACCGCGTGAAGGAGCCCAAGCCAAGAGATATTAAATTTGTTCCTTTTATTTAAGTTATCAATAATACTTTCAAATAGTAGTGAGATTTGAATAATATAGACAATCAAATTGGAGTGAAACCTTCACTCCCAAGTATTTGAACCCATAATCTCTCAACTGAAAATAAAAGTTTAATTCTATAAACTTCTTTTGTGTAAAGGGGGAGATGATTGACTTTCAAGCAAGTGGAGGCCGCTACTGTATGTTTGATAAAAGAGGAAAGAGGTTGAGGAATGACTTCAGAGGAGATAAATAGGTTTAAAGGGCATATAAACCGGATTTATTTTTTAATTGCACATTACTGGAAACTATAATTCTTCACAACTAACACTGTACCATTTATATGTTGATATGCTCCCTATGCAATCTAAAGCACATACACTGTCAATTAAGTGAGTTATTCTTATTAACTCTTCTGCGACTGCAGTTAGGGATGACGATTGTTGCGTAAAAAATGCATTGTTGGAAATTCCCTCCCCCAGCGCTGCCTCAGATTGATTACTGAGCATGCTTGCCCTTACAGAAAGTTGTGCTGTATAATAGAGGCGTCTGAGTAAGAGGGGGATATGTAGACTATGCAAAACAAGTACTGGATTACAGTATTTATTTCAGTTTACATTACCCTTTAAAGGGCCTGTCCGTCCTCCACCCACAGCAGGATCCCCCTAAACCCTACTTTCACGATACTTAGCTTCCCGGCATTCTTGCAAGAGGATATTTACACTGAAGTCTACCACCCCTCTTTTTCAATCTGCCGCTCTTTCGGAGCTACTAGCTGTCAGTCATGGCCAACGAGCCACCTACTTTATGGCTGTGCAGCTTGTAAAGCCGTGAAATACTGCACGGCAAGGGAATCACAGACTTCAAGGTGAATGTCATCTTTTGGGAATGCTGGGAGGAAGGTAAGCAGGGTGAAAGGCAAGTAGGGTTTAAGGTCCTGGTTGGGGGGGTAACACGTTTGTCAAGGGGGTAAACCTGCTCTTTAATTTGCCAATCACATTTCTTTAGGCATTTACAGGATGGAAACGATTAGATCAACAGTCAAATACTGGGTAAAGGCAATAAACTGGATGTATTTAGTGACTTTCCTGTTTTAGGGGACACAGGTCTTTGTAAGTGAAGCTATGAACGTGTCCAAGGCAGTTTTAAGGGTCTTTCCATTTACTCTCTGCAGGATCCCATCCCATTAAATAGCTAATTCTTCAGCTGGCCTTCACCTGGTTAAGCAGCCATCTGCTATGACACAATAAAGCTACAATAAACAGACATAAAGGATACTATAGGAAAGAGCTTTATTTCCCCAGAGCCCACACTGGTTTGGCCTGGGAAGAGACGGCTATTAAGAATATTGAAGGCTAAAGTAAAAGTACTTTAGTTATTATCCGTCTGGCAAAGGAAATTAACCTTTAAGACAAAACAGCAAAACTGATGACAGCACCAAATTCTAGATATTAATGTCAAAAAATAGTGATAGTACTGTAGAATTTTAAGTCATTGATAAGATAGTAAGTTTAGTTAACATATAACAAAGATCTGAAACAAAACAATCCGATATCTGAAACATTCCTGCCATATTCCCCATCCTGGCTCATTGATTTTGTTTTTCAATATCGATTGCATAATGATCGGTAAATGATCAGGATCAGTAGGTAAATTTCTTAATGTATATCCTGTATAAATCAGTCCCATGTGAATGGAATCTTTTAACAACAGTCGCAATCCCAGCTAACACTGTTCGGATTTTAAAGCCGCCATTCTCCTTATTGACACATGTACTTTGCACACTTGAAAACATCTTGAAAACCAACTGCATAGAATGAAACCTTGTGCAATGCCAGGGAATCTGTGATTCAGACTCACACTCTGCAGTCTGAATTCCAAGATTATTTGCCAGATATGTTAAGTGATGTTGGTGTAACACGACCTTACACTTTAACGCAGAGGAGAGAAAAAAAATCCTAAAAATTCTTTATTCTTTAGCTCCTGAAATGGGCCTGTAATTTAATTTTAATTAGTCTAATTTAAACCAATCACCCCAAAATGTAAAATCAAAAATAATTTTCCGAAAAGGATACACCTAGTGGCTATTCAGCTATAAGGGGAACAAAGGCTAAAATAAAAACCAGATGGAATGTATTCTAAATACACTTTTGATGAGAGATACACAGTTTATACATTCCTTCGTTGAATATATCTAATGTCTATTTAGTAGATTTTTGACCTGGAGGTTCTTATCCGACATTCCCGCCTAGGCCATTCAATTCGCAATGCGAGACAATCACACACAAAAAACGAATGAGGCGGTTCATAGGATGTTGTACGAGTATCGGAAGGTGGGGTAGCCTTAATGTAGGCAAAATGCCCTCCACTTAACATAATAGCAGCCTGAAGGTACTTTAGAAGTTCAGGCTAAAAAGCAGTATCACCTAACAAAACAAAGAATGTAAAGAATGAAAATTTCCAGAAATTAGGGCACGGAAGTTCCTCCTTTATGTTTCTTTGCCCATTGCATGTTGGAGGGAAGTTCTGCTACATTTTATGGTTAGAATCAATTCATCTGTCTCAGAATGATTCAGTAACTGCATCATTCCCCAGCATTCCATAGCCAGTCTGTGCGTCACACAGGTTATTGTTTCCCAAAACAATGAGTAAGTCGTCTTAGCACTGGGAGTAATAATAATAATCTAACATTTCAACATTAAAAAGCTTAATGTGAAAACATCTTTCTTTTTCTAATTAAGTGGAGAAATATCCATTGATATAGATATTGCAGATAATTATAAAAACAGTCAGTAAAAAGCACCTTCTTTCTTAAAGGAGAACTATCGTGTGTATAAAGTTTTCTTAAAATCAGTTGAAATGAAAATTGCCTGGGACAGGGAGGTAGGATTGGTACTTTCTACCTCTTAATATCATTGAGGAACAGCATTTAGAATAAAACTTCTTCTGCCAGGCCTCCTTAATGCTTCAGCAATATCTTTAATACAGATGTCCAGGGCACTAACCTGGCAAATGAAAACTGTACGTGCTGTAGCTCCTCATGGAAACAATATTATTGGAAATAATCATTCCTACCACCCTAACCCAGGGACTTTTCATTTTTAGAAAGATAGTATAGTTGTCCTTTAAAAGGAGAGGGCTGCACGACGAGCACCATATGAACTGTCATATTCCTCTGGGCAAACAAAATTAGCACTGAACTGAGACTAAAGCTAGGTACACACCTAGCGATTTTTCCTCCTGACCGACCATTCAATACTTTTCGACCAATCGGCCAGGAGGAAGGACTGTCTGTCGCGGCAAAAGCAGCCGCGTCCGATAGTTACCGTGACCGATCGGACAAGGTTTTCCACCATGTCCGATCGTCCTTACGTCCGATTCGGACGAACGGTCGGACATGGGAGCATTCGGATGCAATAATTTTGGTCCGATCGACCGATACACTGAACTATCGGTCGATCGGACCAAATATCTCATCGTGTGTACTCAGCTTTACACACATCCAGCTCCCTGTCAAAAGCCAGACACAGACTGGGGGTCCAGTGATTCCTAGTTATGCCAATGCCTAAATGTCCTCACCCTGAGTTTGCCCCACATCCAGCACACATCTGGCCTGCTTTGCCCAAAAAGCCTCGTCCCCTCTCTCCCTCTTAGAGCCCCGCACTCAGTCAATGGGAAGATGCCCTCTGCAAGTAATTAAAGGGCTTGTCCACCCCTCCACATAAAAATCTTTGTTTACCATCAGGACCTCCCCAAAAATGTAAACACCACAATACTTACCCATCTCTCTGATGTCCCTGAAGAGAGGAATCCTTCATGACTCTAGCTGGCAGCTCCTACCTTTTCCAGAAGCCATGATAGTTACATTTCAGCCAATCACTGGCAGCTACTACTCAAACTGCCTCCTTTATGGCTGTCAGAGCTAGGAAAGAAGCAGATTTCAACTATCCCTATTCCCTACATAGAGATCCACTGGCAGACAAGCCATTAAATTCCATGCCTGCCCACCCCCAACCGCTATATAAGATTTATAAAAAACGAGGTAGAACTCTACTTATAGCTCTTCAACCCACGGCATTCTGATCTGGCTCTCTGCTTGCCAGAACTACAAGCAAGTGGCCAGACCGGCAGCTGAGGTTGGCTGAGTGGCAGCCAATCACAGCCGTGGCTGCTGGCGACAGAGAACTCCATGGGAGCATAGAGTAGAGTTTGGATTTTTTTTTTGACATCTAATATAGCAGTTGGGGGATGGGAAGGGATGGCCTACAAAATATAAAAATGGCGTGGAAATCTTTTTACGATGAGTGAAGAGCAGCCAGGGATGAGGGGGTGGGGGGCTCTTTCCCAGAATTCGGACAAGCACTGCAGGAGAACCATAAGTTGCAAATATGAAAGGTAAGGATTTTTTAAACTTTACAGTGGGGCCAGTAGTTGGTTAAATTTTAGTTTGGGGGTGGACATGCCCTTTAATTCAATGATGCAGATCTTTCCCGGGTTACAACTGAAATCTTCAAATCTGCCAAATCCATAAACAATCAATTTCTACAGTAAGACTAGTCTCTATAATATGAATAGGACAGCTCAGTGTTGGCAAAACTGTGGCACTGAGCCCTCTCTGTGGGAACCCATGCACAGCAGGGTTCACCAGAGTTTGTTACCAGAAATCCAGCGAGAAAGTTTAGCGGCTGTCTGTAGCAGAGAGGTCACAGGCAATAGCATTCAGCTCTGCTTGAGCCCTTGAATTGGATATCAAACTCCTGTGTAATAATACAAACCTACTTAGGGGCCATAGAGCAGCTCCTCAAAACCAACACCCTCAAAAAACAAGCCACTAGTCATATAGGTCCAACATCTATTAGAAGCTTTAGTGCTGATTAACCCCTATGAAGGATATTACCTGTGCTGACTATTCGATGCTGGACTTGTTTCTTGTTCTACTGAGCCGGATGTAGATTTTAGACACTGGGGACGCCCAGTGCTATTTTATATATGTATATGTATGGTGATGGATAAATTGGAGGGTGGTTATGCTGCTATATTCTATTTACGTGTAACTTATTCGGTAATGTAGGTGAAGGTTTATGAATAATTCGATGCCAATAAACTTATTTTTGTTGGACCTATATGACTAGTGCCTTGTTTTTTGAGGGTCTTGTTTTTGAGGAGCTGCTCTATGGCCCCTAAGTAGGTTTGTATTACTGGATACCCTTTAAGGCACCGCTAGATTTGTAGCGTGTTCATTTGGTCCTATTGTAGAAATTGTGACTGCGCCACACCAGAACAAATTGCATTTCCTGTGTAATAATGTAGGGGTTAGTGGTCACTGTTTTAGATCTCAAATAATCTATAATTGATTCTATCTAATATATTGGTCTGTGTCTAGTTGAGTTGTTTAACCTGTGAATTCAGGTTAAATGATCATGTTGACACTATGCAATAAAAAGTGGGGTTTTGGGTTGCAGTTTGGGCACTCGGCCTCAAAAAGGGTCGCCATCACTGGGATAGCCTGTCCTGGGTATCAGTCCTAATTTTATTTCACTAGAAGGGTATAAAACTGTTCTTCGAATTCTAACAAAGACCATATCTCTGTGGGTTATTGACAGTGCAAAATTTATTTTGCAAAATAAATAGAAGTTTCCCTTTAAAATGTCTTTCAGAGACTAGTCTGTTTAGAAAGCCCCAATGTTTCCTACACCAGTGCCAATTCTCCTGGTCTGTTTTGCAGAGCGCAGCAGAAATCTGGAATTTTAAATGAAATACATTTACACGCAGGACTTTACAGAACACTCTCTTCTCTTTATAAGCCACAGGCAAAGGATCACATACTAGGAAACTCTGACACACGAAAACCATTTACAAAAGAAATTTTTAGGCAAGATCACAACCCGTTTACCTGACTAAAAGTACAGAAACTGAAGTGTCCCTTTCTATGCGATTCCTCAAAAAAATACAGGATTATAAGGACAGGAAAATATTTTAGGCCACACAGCAATGCACCGGAATTGCGCACGCAAGAGGCATCTTTGCACTTAAAAAAAAAAAAAATATCACTTGTCAGTTAACTGCCCCAACCCTAACGGATATATACAACTGGGCTGATACAAAAAATGATTGTACGATAATCGACCGATTGTACATAAGCGATCATAACGGACACTGAGATCTTAGTGTTTAAGGCCACCATAAGCTGTATCCTCCCTCCATGCAGTCAATCAAGGCTATGAACCAATGATAAGCTGCAGTTTCCCCTGCTGCCCCCTTTGCACATGCTCAAGCTAATAAAAAGCTCTTTGAGCAGAGGGAGGAGGCGGATAACGTCTCCATAATGGAAGAGAATTTATTACATTTCTGGTTACAATTCCATGTAGTAGTTGGGGTTGTGGGGAGATAACCAACAAGTTAGCAGTTTTTTGTTAGACATGCCCTTTAACACAGTGTAACAGACACACAGGAGAGTTGCACCCTTTCATTCTTCTTTCTATTTGCTAATAATATATGCTTGCCAATATATATAATATATGTTAGGGTAGCACCTCCTCCTATCATAGGATACAAGATAAAAAAAAGTACATTTTGTACTGTAACCTTCATTCTTCCATAATAAAAGATGAGGCATCCCATAGTGTACTGGGGGCTAAATGCAGTCTAAATACAAAAAGTACATGCACTACTCCCCCCTTATTTAAAGGATATGTACACTGTAAAACCAACTTCAGATGTGAACATGTCCCGGCGTTGTTTGCGGGAAAGTGTGCATGTGTGATGTCATTGCGCTACGCTGCGTTTGGGGGGTAATCTACATTGTAGAACAAAGTTTTGTTAGTGGACATGCCCATTAAATGTATTTTTACATTAAATCACCCATCGCTAAAGTGTAAAACCCGCATCCCTATATTTTCAGTTGAACCAGTTAAAGGCAATTAGTGCACTAGGAACCATGGAATTACAAGTGCATGTTATTAAAAAAAAAACAAAAAACACACACACCTACTTGTTATATTTTTTAAAGGGAAAGTTCAGAGGAAAATATTTTTTAAATTCTTAGTTTGTATTTTGCATACCTTGTTTTACTACATATTTGTACCATTTTGGAAAACCAGTTGAATTTATACCCCTTGCTATTCCCTGGTGTTGACACTAGAGTGTGACATTTCAGATTCTGTAATGATCCTTCTCCTTCCTAGAATGCACACTACCGTGGAATGTTCCTAACAATAATTAATTTGGCTTGAAGAGACAAATTACTGTTCTTTCTAATTCTTCTTCATCCCTTTTTTGGACTGTTTTTCCTCCGACAGTCTTCGAGTTGGAAACATGAAATTTGGTACAGACGTGCTCAGCATATAGGGAAAGTGTGCTATTACCTAGCCAATGAATCCGCTGAAGCAGTATCAGCAAAGTTCGAGAATTATTTCCCCATTGTCTCTAATGGGAACAATCCTCAAATGGACAATTCAAGGTTTTATGGTCATGTGATGACTGTGTTTATGAACATTAAACTAACACTGATAGCCCCACATAGACACAGGTACAAATACCTACTGCATATGCACACTACCCACACGGGTGCAGACGTCCAGTTTCCCTACTTCCAAGGGACTATAGTAAGTCAAACCAAATAAGATGCAGAAAATTTATTCCAAACCAATTATCAACACAACGTTTTAGGGGTGCCCCCGAAACGTGTTGATGATTGGTTTGGAATAAATTTCACCATTCACCCTGGAGTGTAACACTGCATCTTATTTGGTTTGACACACACCTACTGACCTACCCTTCCATTTCTGTGGCAGTTATACTTAAAGGGTAACTATAGTCAAAAAACAAATTTTGATCAATCATCAAAAAAGTTTTATTGTCATAAATGCAAAAAAACAGGGTATCACCACCCTGAAAAAAAAAAAAGTTAGATTTGTAAAAGAAATGTTCTTACGCTCCTTTGCTCCCACGCCCTGGAAGTTGCAAACAAGGTGTGGACCAGCAGCTGTGTCTGTGATTGGCTGCCGGCTAAGCAGACAGCCACGGGAACAAAGTTGCTTAAATATGTTCCTGCTGCTTTTTTTTTTTTTTTTACAAATCTTACTTACCGGTTGGGGGTGGGGAGGGGATAAAAAGCTTTTTACACTACCTGAATGCCAGCCACGGAGGAATCGGATCGTTAGGGAGGGGGGGAAAGGGCTCCACTCCATGTCTCTATCCCTCCCAGAGGACCTTTTGGACAGGAAGACAGCTCCTACCCTACAATTTCCTGGACTTTGAAGAGCCACTACAGAAGAACCATAAGGAGGAGGGAAGTAAGGTAAGGATTTTTTTTTAACTGTACAGTGGGGCCAGTAGAGGGTGAATATTGAATTTTTAGTTTGGGGGTGGACATGCCCTTTAAAACTACAACATCTTCAAACATCTAGTGGGACAAAAAAGTTAGACATCCCTGACCGATATAATGAGCATGATGCAAGGATGTACAGTATTGCTATTAGCATATGAAGGCTTTATTCGTTTCCAAGTAGTTATACTGCATGAGTTTAAAGGGCATGTCTTCCCCCAAAACTCTTATTTTATGTTATTGGCCACAATTCTATTTTTAGAACAAGCCATCCCCCATTAAAATCCGTTCATCCAATTTGAAGATATAGAAGTTTATCCAACATGCCATTTGCAGACCAGGAGCACTGTGATCCAATCCGTGTCTTCAGGCTCCCTTGTCGCCTCCCTCCCACCATCCAGATCCATCCTTTGTCCCCCTGCATCCTATCGTGAAATCCTTTTAGGGTGTAATAGAGGACCCCTGCCCAGACCCAAACGCCGGATTTAAAAAAAAAAAAATTGTAGCCTTACTTACAGCTCTTCGTTCCTGGGGCGCTTTCTCGTGATGTCAGCCGCGTCTCTGTGCCAATCACAGATAGGGGGCCTCTATCACACCCTAAAAGGATTTCACGATAGGATGCAGGGGGACTGAGAAAGGATCCATATGGTGGGAGGGAGGGGGGGGCGCCAAGGGATGCTGAAGGCACAGAAAAGACACGGGAAAGGTGAGTCAGATGAGCTGCTCCTGGTCTGCAAAAAGCATGTTTGAATAACGTATGTATCTTCAAATTGGCTGAACAGATTATGATGGGGGATGGCTTGTTGTAAAGCTAGAATCATTGCCAACAACATATAAATTTATAGTTGTGGGGGTGGACTTGCCCTTTAAGTAATTGAAAATAATTAACTAGTAAAAATAGTGCACATTTCATTTCCCCACCACCAAATTTCTCCATCCCGTCCCAGCCGGCTACTTTTTCCTGCCACAGGGCTGGAAAGAAACCCTGGGAAGATCACTGCAGGAGAACCATTTGGAGCAGAGGAGTAAGGTAAGTATTTTTTTTACACTATACAGTGAGGCCAGTAGTGGGTAAAATTTTAGTTTTAGGGGCGGACATGACCTTTAAAGGGTAACTATAGTAAAACAAATTATGACCAAACATCAAAAAGGTTAGTTTTTTTATCTACACACCAACTGACCTACACATTCGTTCATCTGGTAGTCATATTTAAAGAGTAAGTAAAAATTGTGCTAAATTTGCCCCAACCAATCAGATATTATTTAACATTTGAAAGCTAACATCTGATTGGATTTTTGAACCCACCAACCAGATACAGGTACGCAAAAAATACAGCCTTCAAAGCCAAATTTAAGTTTAAACTTTCAATTTCTAGTTTCTACTGATTGGCTGTAATGCAACAAACATGCTCAGATCTCTACTGAGCAACTTAATCAACCCAGGCGCTGGGTCAAGGGAAAGACCATAACGGTCTCTATTAGGGATCCTGCAAACAGGAAGTCAGTACTATTTATACACAGACAAAATACTGAATGGGCAGATTAAGGTCATTAGAATAGAATACTGCTCTATTTCCTTAAAAGTATATGTATTTGCACTAAACATCCCCCTCACTATGTAAAGTTGGCTACACATTCATCCATGTACCTCCTTATGGTCAAAACAACTTGCCCTGATCATTTTAGGATTGTCATTATGCCCAGCCTGAAAATATTTCAGTAACATCTGCAGGTAAAACCACCGCTCTGCTGGACATGGGATTGGATCGAATGTTGAATCAATATGTCTCATCATTATTCTAATAGCACTTGACCAATCACAGAAAAATGTTGACTGGTTGCTATGAGCTACTAGATAAAAGCAGGAATGTTACAACATTTACTTATTATTAATGGTTTTGAAAATCAAAAAGAAATCCTGGTAATAATTCTAAAACCACACAAGGTTAGGCCTTCTATGACTGCATCACGAGAAAATACCACAAGCTCATAAATCAAAAGGAGAGAAGTTAAAGGATAACGCAAGATAAATTAACAATTTTGAGCATTACAGTAGTCATACATAGGTCCTTTCCCCTCGATCCGATCACCCCAATCAAATCAAAAAGTTGATCCTTGTAAGGCCTTTTGTTTGACAGACTGCCCGGCAATGTTGGACAGCCTATTGATCAGAAGCCAATAGGACCAGTTGGAAAAATTTCCCTTCATCAAATCAGCGGCAGCATTATCTTGAGCAGATTTTAAGCTGAAATATGCCCAAGGTGGAGAAATTCAATTAGAACTTTCAAATTGAAACAACAGGATGCACCATTGCGTAGTCTCATAATGTCTAAGGGCGGCTTTTAGCATCAGGTACATCATTTGTACACAACATCCTAGCAAATAATTATACGTTAAGATCAGTGTTTTCCACCAAGGAGAATCATACATCAAGTTCCAAGCATTTGATTCTGGACAACTCTGGCTAACAGTCTGCATTGGCTCTAATCTTGACATCACCACATTGTCACAATGGATAAGTTTATTTATTTTTTTATGAGAGGGTGATTTTCCTTAAAGGGCATGTCCACCCCCAAAACTATAATCCCCCCCACTACTGGCCCCATCATGTAGTGTAGTTTAATACTTACCTCACATCCCAGCTCCATATGGTTCTCCTGTAGTCCCCCCCCCAAAGTCCCAAAAACTGCCCACCAGGAGGATAGCAGAGTCCATATAGGACTCTGCCTCCTACCTGGCCTCCGGGAGAAGTTTGGCATGCCTACTGCAGCCCTTCTCCCCCTCCCTCCCGATTAGCATTCCCTCCCCCTAGTGTAAATCCCTTTATATGTAATATTGCCCCTGTCCCCCCAGCCCCAACCGCTCTATTTATTTAATCAGAAAATGCCCCAAACTTTACTTACCTCCCCTCTTTCCTCCGCCGAAACGAACTTCCGGCAGCCACGTCCGTGATTGGCTGCCGCTCAGCCAATCACAGACGCGACTGCCGGTTCCGCCCCTCTGCGCGGCAGAGGAAAGAGGGGAGGTAAGTAAAGTTTGGGGCATTTTTTGATTAAATAAATAGAGCGGTTGGGGCTGGGGGGACAGGGGGAGTAACATATAAAAAATTATTTTTAAGGGTGGACATACCCTTTAAACATTTGACAAGACATGACAGACACGGTTTAACATATTCCCTGCAGGAATCTGGGATTTAGGATGAATTAACATTCCCTCGAGGTTTAGCACAGTATATCTATTCCCATACATCTTTTCCTCTCCTGACACTGCTAAAACCCAAACATCCTGCAATGTTCTTACTGTTTTTACTGGAGAGTTAATGTAGTTTAGAAATGTTTTCTTTGTATTTAATTTCAAAGGTAAATAAACGCATTAAAAAAATTATTTCAATCCTGAGAAAATGTTTTTTTATTTCCTTTATTTAAAAAGTTGTTCGCTTCTAATCTTAAGCCTTTCTTTGTAGAACACAAAAGGGTTTTAATGAGATCTCAAGCCTATGAAATATTTTCCCCTTTCCCCCCCTTTGTACATGATACCGAACCAAAGATATACGGTACCAGTTTGAAACAACTACTTTCCAGACATAAAGTCTTCCAGGTACTTTTACACCCCTTAACCTCAAGCTGATTGGAGAATTCCTCTTAACCTTGGGGACTAACACTTAGCATGTCTTAACTCTCTGAGATTGGATTACCATGGATTGAAAGAAAAAGAAAAATGCAGCTAACCAACTGGCTCCTACATTCTTTTGCAAACACCGCATAATCAGCGGGGCCAAATTATCACCTGTCCTTTTATACTCTAGACCGCCCTATAACCAATTTTGTTACATCGTTCAGACCGTTTTTTATGGGCACAATTGGCCAAACTTTGAGTTTAAGTGCTTCATTAGAATTCCAGTACACTCCCCTGATCAAGGCCTTGCAGTTATACACCTCTATTCACAGCTGAAATCTCATCCGTTAACACAGCAAATATGAAATAAAAATAGTTTTATATTCATTTTTTTTGGCACCAAAGCAATTAGCTGCGAATTCTCATGAGTTGTTGAAAGTAAGCCTGCCCTAGCAGTAGTAATTTGATATAGTAATAACGTTCCTGTATTCTATTAACTTATCGAAGGCCTTGCAGTGTGTAGACACTGCAAGGCCTTGCGTGTGTCTTCACATCTTGTACAGCCCACAAGAACCTGAATAGACTAATTCATTCTAAAATACAATTCCCCTGAACTAGCCTAGAAAGATTACAGCAATTTATTGCCTGTTTCTCCGAGTGATTTCCAGCCATTGTATTTCTCATGATAGTCAAATTATTGGATAAAAGTCATTTGGACAAAGAAATCTGCTTATACAAACCAGCTTTACCAGGTGCTTCATGCAAAGGCTGGAAAGGGGGTCTACACCCATTATAGTGGCTAGGTGGCAGCCATTTGCCGTTTTACTGTCTTTTCTCAATTGTCAAATTTGTAGGACTATCATGGAGAAATGATCTTGGCAGATACAATAGACAGATCCATAAAATGGTTGGGTGCATTTTAAGCTACGTGCACACATACTGATCACTTTAACAGTCAGTACAAACAAGCTGTACACACTTTGGGAGCAGAGGACCTATGTTACACTGAGCTGCTGTACATAACAAGTCACCAAGACTAGGTAAACACAAGGAGATATTTCGACCCGACGGGCCATCACAGTATTTTGGTTGATCAGGACAAAATATTGTCTGTACTTTATTGACCCCATTGACAGATCTCGGTGGAACTTTTGTCCAAAACAGCCAAAAGTTTGATTGGAGGATTTAACACTAATGATAAACACGTTTGAAACCAGAACTTAACGCTCTAATGGTAAACAAGAGATCAAATGGATTTGGGATAGTTTATGCTGGAACAGCAGGCGTCCACGTCATACATCATTTAATACGACAAGCATTGAAATACCGAATGGCATAGGCCAAACTACTTTTCAGGTCCAACACGAACTAAGGTCTCTACTGGGGATAACTAACCATGTTACAGCAGAATGGTCCCATGTGTGTTTATTAATGAAAATAGTACAATATAAGGTTGGGAGAAATTATATATAATTATAATAGAACAATATAATAGTCATGATGGTATATCTTAAGTCAGACATACCCCTAGAGATCATGCCCGTCTCCCCCCTCCCCCCAAACAAGCATCCAATATAAAGCCAATACAGTCTTAAGGCTCGTACACGCACTCGATTTACGAGCGAGGAATGACCCCTGATGGCCGAGCGCTACACGAGACGAATGGCTGTTGTGTAAAGAGATGATCAATGCACATTCCTGGGCCCCATATATCATATCTATGCTAGTGCAAACAGTAAAAACATGGGGGTTTTAGTTACAATTTTATGCATAAAAGTCAAAAGCCTTCCAACCACGTCAAGGTAAACCCAGTATGGAAGGTCCTAACAGTTGTGTGTAGCGCTCGGTCGTCGGTGGTTGTTCCTTGCTCATAAATCGAGTGTATGTACGAACCTTTACTCCTACAGGCAGATCCAATAATGGATGGGCTCATTAATTTACTGTAATTTGGGCCACACCCCTCACTTTCTAAGCTGGGTAGACATTTTGAGATCCTTCCTCCTAACTGATTGTTCGGCAAATCCCAGCAGTCGGGCAGGAGGAAGGACTGTCGTCACCAAACAAATGTAGCTGCAACCGAGCGTGCAGACCGCATGATCAGCCATGGTTTTCGGACACGTCTAATCTTTGAATCAGACGAAGAACGGTAGGCAGTGGGTCGCAGAGGAATGAAGGAAGAATCCAATAAGTCGGCCTGATCGACCAAAACACTGAAATGATGGTCAGTCGATCCAAATTATTGGATGGTCTGTGCCCAGCTTTAGTGTCTTCATCAAGAAAAAAACATGGTTTATTTCTGATAAAGACACTCAATGAAGTGTCAAAATGATGATTAAAGAAAGAATAATTCTGAATACGGAGAGTGGCGGGTCTTCTCTACTTGTGGATCACATGAACACTTACTGACGCCCATACTAAGCTAGTCACACTACCTTGATGTTTGATTTGTTTTGAACATCAAATTGATTTTACCTGCCGACATTCCGACAATGTTTCCCAGACATTCCCACAATGTTGGGATGAACATTACGATCAGTCACAAAATGATGGGCGGTTGTCTGATGTCGCAGGAATGTCAGGAGATATGTTTGTAGTGTTTGGCCATCTTTAGTCAATGTACCTCCTGATGTAAAATATTAAAATAATATTAAAAACCTGTGATTAATGTTGTATTTTTGTTACACCAAATGGTTAAAGTGTATCTCTACTGTAAAAACAAAGTTTGGGTTTTTCAGTTTAATTGAAGAACGGGAGTTAAAGGAGCAACGTATGTCTTACCTCTCGTTCTTCAATTAAAGGGACAGTTCAGTGGAAATGATCAATATTTGTTAAATTGTTAGTTTGTGTAATGCCTTCTTAGTTATTCTACATATTCTCTCCCATTATGAAAAATCAGTTGATTTCATACCCTTTGCTATTCCTGCTGTTGACATTAGTGAACTGACATTTCAGGTTCTAACGGTCCTTCTTCTTCCCAGAATGCACCACATCCTTGGAATGTACCTAACAGTAATTTATACTGATTGGCTGTTGGATGGATCAAACATGCTCAGATCTCTACTGAGCAACTGAATCAACCCAGGCGCTAGGTCAAGGCAAGACCATGACGGTCTCATCTGGGGGTCCTGCAAACAGGAAGTCAGTATTTCGGTTGCATTTCTTTATGTACAGACAAAATGCTAAATAGGCAGATTAAGGACATTGGAATGAAAAAACACTGCTCTTTTTTCTGAAAAGCATATGTATTTGCACTGAACTTCCCCTTTAAACAATCAGGAGCCAGGAACGAAGGTAGGGAACTTACCCAGTATCATGCTCTTCCACTGTTCTTCTAACAGGTCCCAACTGAGCTTGCACTGTATGCACATGCACATACAGTGCAAACTTCGTGAGGATGTGTCAAAAGACATAGCTCCTTTACCTCCTGTTCAATTAAACTGAAAAACCCATACTCAATTTTGGTAGTGGAGATACCCTTTAATGTCAGAAATTTTTACAGTAAAAACGGACTCATAGCTTTATATATCGCATAAAAAGGCATCCACCCTTAAAACAAAAAAACTTTTAAATTGTTAGCTACCTGCCCCCAACTGATATATTTTGCACTTTTTTACCTGCACTACTAACCAGATAACTGTCTCTATTATGGCAGAGTGTTCCACTGTGCGTGCCACTAACCTCTCAGAGTAGCAGGGAGTGTCCGATACTCTTCATTTTTCTGGACTTTCATCAGGCCCTGCAGGAGAACCATATGGAGCAGAATAGAAAGGTATGGAGCACAGCTGGGGGGTGGACATTCCCTTTAAATATCTTTCATATGTGTACCCAGCTTTAGCCATCTGAAGCACTTTGTATCTTTCCCCCACTTTTATTTCTAAATTCCCCCTAAGATTGTAAGCACTTTGGGGCAAGGACTTCATTCCTAATATGTCAAGGCACATGAAACATATCTAACCATCAACACACACACACACACACACATATACCTAACCTATGTATGAAACCTTATCTGTATAATAACTTATCCCTATAATGTACAGCGTTCATTTTCCTAAATAAAATTACACATATACAGAGGATACTTTGTGCTGCCAGACACATTTATATATTCAATATTTAAAACAGAAATAACTGGAAGAACTAAATTCCCATTAAGTGAAGCCACTGCCTTTCCAAGCAAATGTCACCTCTGCCCTGCTATAAAACTACCTAATGTTCATTGACTTGTGAAACCTTTCAGCAGTCATAGGGTTAAAATCCAGTTTTCCAGGAGTTGGTATCATAAACCATCAATGTGTATAGAATTACTTTCCCCATATAGTGGGGGGAGGGTGTTTTTATATCCAAACACAGCCCAGAACAACCTCCTTACAGGGAAACAAAGGGTGCAGGCGCTAATTTAAACCAGCCTTCTACAAACCCACGGACAGTGTTACATAATATCATAATGTATTCTACTGGGTTAAAAGCTATTATGTAACATCCCCCACCAGTAGGGTATTTAAACAGGGAAAAGCCTGAACACCAGGCATAGAAATCCAATCACTAGGACAGGGATGACGGAAATACAACAATCCCGTAATTCCAAACATTTTATGGCTAAAGTTAATGATTTATGTATTTCCCGTATTCTTTGGCTGTGAATGGTGAGAGTTGTAGTTTACAAACATCTAGGAGGACCCTTTGTGATTTATTTACTTTGTGGCCCATAAAGAAAACTGCCCTTCCTGGGCCCCATTCACACTGTAGATTTCATTCAGATTTTACTCTCTACCAAGGAGTCTCTACCAAGGTCACGCAAGGTCATTTCCTGTGTTTTCACACTTTTTTTTCTCACATTTTTCTTTGAATTCCTAGTCTGTACAATTGGTCACGTTTATGTAGTTTACATTTATTATGGGGGTAAAAAAACTGATTGAAAGTGACTATTATGAGAAGTGATTTCTGGTTATTGCATTAAATTAAAATGACAGATTAATGACCATTCCTTCATTTGGTTCCTTAGAAAATTGTACTGAATCCATGGGAGATACCTAGTGTGATGTCATAAAGGAAGCCATGATGTTTGACATAAAGAGTTTATTTTAGGGCATCTACCATAAGTTAATATCGATTATAGTCATTTTTGTGCATGTTATGTTTTATGCATATATATCTACATTATTGCTTGCATAGAGTGAGTCATTCCCGAAGCCACATTCCCATCTAGAGCTGCTAACAGCAATTTTT
This sequence comes from Hymenochirus boettgeri, assembly GCA_019447015.1. NCBI lineage: Eukaryota > Metazoa > Chordata > Amphibia > Anura > Pipidae > Hymenochirus > Hymenochirus boettgeri. The sequence continues at coordinate 29,806,014 of CM033475.1, forward strand.
ATAGTGTAGGCAACAAAATCAAATGGATTCCTATTCTCCTACACATAGTGGGATAGGAAAAGTAAGACATAGCAATTAACACACAAAATTCACAACATGGAAACAATGTGCAGGGGCTTCAATATAGTATATAAATGCGGCTAAACTCATTGATACTTATTAAACAGATCACAAAACACGATTTGAATCGTAGCAGTGGGACATAAAAGAACAAAGATTTGTATTTGTTGTTCAATATTTTCTGCTGTTGGAAATGATGACAGTTGCCAAGATGTTTCACTCCACAATAGCCACATAAAAAAGGAAGCAATAATAATCTGCAAATCTCAGTGTCAGATGGGTTGATAAAAAGCCCTGCTTCTGCTATCACTTTTCCTTGTTTCAAACCCTGCGCAATATTTTATTTTATATATTTACATTTTATTTAAAATTATTTGTTTATATGCTTAATAAATCCAATTCATTATGGGCCAATTTTGGTTTCTTCGGTATTTTAGGTTTTGTCTTTTGATACTTTACAATAAAACCTAATGTCTGGTAAACAGGACGATACTGCACCAGGCGTTACGATATTTCAGTCGATTGGGTCGAAATGTCCCCAAAAATTTAGTTGTTGTAGTTTTTTGACCAATCTCTAAATTTTGTCTAACAGTGCAATGTTCAGTAAGCAGCACAATTGGACCTGACAAAATATTGTCGGTAACGCAACTCCTCCAATTTAACTTACTGGTATTATTATTGGTTAGGTTGGCCATGTGTATCAGGCCAAATACCCAATGCTAGGTACACAAGGGCCAATATTTTGACCTGACAAACAATATTTTATTAATTTGGCCTATCAGGTTGTTTCAACACTGGCAAAACCATGCCACAACGGACAAAAATACGATTTTGTGGTCTTCTATGAACCTGTTGATTAGGATGAAATATTGACCAAGCTTTACATTTATATCTAGTATTTGGCATATCTAAAGGACTTCCAGATGAGTTGACTGCACACACAGCCCTTAACTGCTTTAACTATTGCCCAGATAACACACAGTTATCATGCAAACAGCAATCATATTTGCATACAGCAACAATATTTGCATATAGTTTCCCACAATTCCTTTGATCACAGATAAAACTTGCTTGTTATATACCAATTGTTTATTTCATGAAACTGATGAACTGCTCCCCAGCCCCATTACATTATGTTATTCAGTTTGAAAGTGTCAGCAAATAATTGAATTTAAAACAGATCTGCATACCAAGTGCTTGTTACTATCTTCACTCAGTTATCCCTATGTAGCCTTTGTATCCTAGTATTTGGTCTTTCTGATGATTGAAATGTGGGCCCCTTAACCCAACCTTACTGTACTATCAGGGTCTGGGGCTGCTACTACGTCTATCCCACCCTGAGTTGGGGAGCCCCCTCCTAGGTGATCTCAGTGACCCCTACGGTGACCTGCTGGTATCATGTTAGAATCTCCGCTCTATTTCTTCCCCTACCCCACTAAACATAAATTTTACATAATACAAACTAAAATTTATGCTTGTCACATTACTGTCCCTCAATTTAAAAGGAATGTGTTAATCTTCTGATTTAAAAAAGGGAAACTAATTAAAAGGGATTGGGAAGAATATCAGGTCTGTGCTATACATTTTTTTTTATCTAACTGTGCCTTAGGGCAACGATTAATATAGTGAGTGCGTGCAATCTAAAAATTCCACATATGCCAAACGGGGGGGGGGTTAAAAAAAGAGAAATGTAACACGTAAAGCACGTACTAGCAGTACAATCTTGTGTATAGATGCTGCCACCTTCTGGAAACATTGTGTAATGAATGACAAGATGAGCACTTTTTTATGTTGAACTATCAATTTTTATGTAACAGCTACTAGTAATATTTTTCAGTGATGTTTATTGAATGCAGAAAATCCTTAAAGGGTATCTGAAATTTGAAATCAAATTTTCAAAAACATACAGCAAGATCCCACTACTTCAAAACTTTTTCAGATTTTAGATCTGAGCTGTAGATTCTGAGAAATCATCATTTGAAATCACAGCATTTACAGAGAAAGACCTGTCACTCCAGAAGCAGAAATTATACTATGTGACCCATTCCTGACTTCTTTGCCTGCCAGCACACTTTCTGCAACATTTAAGAGAATCAGCAGAGAAAAGAAAGAAGGGGGAGGGAGATGTGTAAGCAGAGCAGAGTCCATGGTGAGGCTGTGCAGAACTTATAAGTGTCGCAGACACTACAAGGAGCAGTGAGTAAGGGAGGGTGGGGGCAATTAGGACCACTCACTGAACATTAATAATTTAATAGTAAGCACAGATAAATGTGAGTACCACCATTTTACTTCTCTCAAATTGTAGTTTCAGGAAATGTAAAGTTGTTTTAGTGAGTATAGTGACCCTTTAACAAGACCAGTGTGCATTTTTCCGCTTATGAAATGTTTTGCTCATTGAATGCATGGCAAACCCCACTACCCGCTCCCCTAATAGTACCCAGGGTAAGGCCTAAACTGCTCGGTTTGCACTAGATCCCGTTCTTCTCATACCTCAGACTCACAGTGCTGGTCTGGCACTGCCTCCTCCCACAGTCTTACACTGTCTGGCCCATTGGCCAGTCTAGGAACAGTACTGATCTGTGAGAGGGGACGAGGCTTAAGTTGTCGCTATCAAAGGGATTTTGGATAATTGGTATTGTGGACAATATACACAGTTAAATCCCATAAAACCCCAAAACATTTGCCTTAGATAAGGGAAAGAGATTCATTACGATGCTGTTGCAAGTAGCCAACCAACATCTCATATATAAAAAAAAAAGCTGGAAAAGAGCAAAAAATTGATTCCCAGAAGTATTACCACCAGTGTCTGTCTTAATGGATAAACCCCATCAAGACAGCAACTAGTAAGCAGTTATCTCAACCTAAAAGATCGTAAAATGGCCTTTAAAGGGCATGTCCACTCGCCCATGGCCCCACTGAAGTGTTAAAAGATCCATAAAGGTTCTCGTCTGCTCCTTATGGTCGTCCTGCAGTGCCTGATGAAAATCCAGGAAAATGAAGAGTAGGAGCCACTCTGTGTTTTATCCGTATCTGACACTTCCTGTTCCTCTAAGAGGACTCTGGTATGCAGAGTGGAGCTCTTCCCCCCCTTCGACACATTTGGCGGCTGCAAATATATTTAGGGGGAAAAAAGCTTCATTCAAGGTAAGGCAACCCCCTGCCACCCTAAACAATATGTTTAAATCTTCTAAAAAAGTCCCGAAATTTACTTACACAACCTCGTTCCCTCGGCTACTTCTGCAGACCGGCAGTCGCATCAGTGATTGGCTGAGTCTCTGCCAATTACAGAAAAGGCTAGTGTTTAGGGTGGGAGAGGGTAGCCTTACATTATATACAAGATACCCTTTAATTCTTACCATTGTCTCTGGCAAATGCAAGTTACAAGAAAATGCAATAAAACAAGTACTAACACTGTCAACCACAAATGGACACATTTAGTACGCACCGTCCTATTTCAGGATCAAAAACAAATTATAACATGTATGTATAAATGATTAAATCAGGGGTGCCCGAACATGGGACAGGCTGGGGGCCACAACAAAGGCACCCTGGGCTGAAACCGCCCTGATCGCTTAGCTCTGCCCCAGGCTCGCCCATAACCACCCGTCAGGTCCTGAAGTTTAAAAAGAAGAATTTTGGAAGCAATACTAGGTAGAATTTTAAAGATTCTATTTACCGATTATTCAGCATCCCAAATATGTGGGACATCATACTAACAATATAATAAGTATACATTTATCTGACCACAAACATATATTAGTTATAAATAAAAGCCTACATATTGTAAAAAGAACTATTTTGTACTAAAACCCATTGGGGAGATGTAACACTTACCCCTCCATTCTCCTCTTCCTTTCAGATTCTTGTGATACAGTTCTCACTTGATGCGAGTTACTGCATTGCAGGAATGAGGCAGGTAAGGAGCGTGGCGGGTAAGGCCGCTTTTTAAATAACGTTCTTATTCACTACTATTACGTAGCGCAAAAACAAACTTTCCCTTTTTTACATCGGGCACCTGTGCCGTTAATAGAAAACCGTTCAGGCCCCGCATATAATAAGTTTCACCCACGCAGACCCGATATTACATCAGGAAGCGTGGTTTAACTTATTATGTGGAGCCACAGAGAAACTGCCAGCTTGTTTTAGTGAAAGATTTCTTTAATTTGGTGCTGTTGGATTAGAAATTAAAGGGCCTGCAGTGATATTTGGCCAAGCTGACTTTGCTTGTCTACAGATGACTGCAAGATTGCCCATGAATACATACAAGCAATCAAGAGCAATCACATTGGGATTACAATTAATGGTTATTTCTATTTAAACAGTGTTCTGGTCACTTTATAAATATCTGAATGTTAGCAGTAAGCACAGGTTCTAAAATATTCCTTATATTATTCATTATATATATATATTCATTCTCTAGTTTGTTTCTTGTAATAGTCGGTTATGAGATGTTGTGGGTGGGAATGAATGAAAGGCCCCATTTCAATGCTAAAAAAGCTGTAATAGGGATACTTACACATTTGAATGTCACCCTGAAGCTGTAGAATTTGGGGGACCGGAATGGTTAGAACCACCACATCAAAGACTTCAGGGGAACCAGATTTCCTGCATACCTGCCACTTGCCATCACTGATGTTGATGTGTGTCACATGACGCTCATAGTAAACGTCTGCGCCTGCTTGGACAGGAGTTACAGTTATCAATTTCTCTTGTAAAAGAACAAAGCCAATAGAACATCCATATTTATATATCTACAACATTGCTAATAATGGTTATTGGTAGAATGTAGACGCTTTATGCCTTATGGGGAATAGGCAAGCTTTATCCCCCAAAGAAAATCCTACCAGGGGAGAAAGCAAACTATTTTATTTTATCTAAATCCAATGATTGAGCCACATCAGGTAACTTTCCAGCTATGATAATAAACTAATTAAAGTTTCCTCATAGATTCTTAACTGCCCTCTCAGAGCCTGGGAATAGAAAAGTAAAGCACAACACACTCTTGTCAGCAATCCAGGATGGATCTTATAGGCAACAGCTGGGACCAGATGGGCAATTTGACCAGTAAACCTAAACAAGAATGTAGAAGAAAGTTCTGTTTGGGGCTGCCAATGATAGTTCTGTCACTAGGGGGAAGGATACAGATACTGTTTAACCCTTCATTACAAGTGACCGCTCTTTCTAAGTATATTGACAGATACAGCTGGCGCTGAATACAAAGCCAGATAAAATTGCAGACTGCATGTCATTTACAGCCAATAACTATAACTGGGATCTTCCTTATAAACGCAGCAGCAACTTAATAGGGGGTTAACTTGGATATTCCCCTAATTTCAGCCAACATGTGCCAAAAAATATATACCATGTAATTAATTGTTAGCTAATCCTCACCATAAAACCAAACAAGCAGGTGCTGTAATACGCTACTGTCCTGGAAACCTCTTCTCCCTAATTACATTTGGAGAGATTCATGAACAGCCCTGGAAGCTTCCCCTACTGGAATGTAATATCATGATTGTGGCTCTCTGTGAATTCCAGATTTACTACCACAATTGCTGTATTAAAGGGGAACCATACAAGTGCCCTCAATTAAAAAAAAAAAAAAGAAAAAGCACACTCCTAAGTTTAAAATTACTCCAGTATCATGGTTCTAGCTGCAGTCTATCAATATTTTTAAAGGGTATGTCCACCCCCCAAACTAAATTTTGGTATCTGGTAGAAAAAATGGCTATAAACCTCGACCTGGTGAGGTTTATAGCACTGACAGTTCCCCCGAAATATACTTACCAGCCTTTGTTTCCCTGCTGCCTTCTGCTTAACTTCCATGCCTTTTCAGAGCACAGAAGTCAAGCAGGAGGTGCTCGACCGGCATCCGCTCCTGCTTGACTTCCTGCTCGGAAAAGGCACGGAATTAAGCAGAACTAAGGTACATTTTGGGGGACCTGTCAGTGCTATAAACCTCATGAGGTCGAGGTTTATAGCCATTTCCTACCAGATACCAAAATTTAGTTTGGGGGTGGACATACCCTTTAACAAATTAAAGAATGGAACGTTCTGCTTACACAGAGCTCTGACATAACCAGTACTATTGCTCTGCCCTCTCACCGCTGGATTGTGCATGCCCACTTGTATCCTACTGCTGGGACAGAGCATCATCAGCTGCATCATAAGCCCTGCCCATGAAGAACAGAAATTGATAGCAGGCCTGTAACTAGCTTCAGAAAAGATCAATTTGCGGTTGGTGCTTATGATGACAGATACATGCCTGTCACAGAGAGAGTGCAGACTAAGAACATTTTCAAGCCTATAACTTTGGATTGGCAACAGCTAGAGAAATCCTGTGCACAACCAATGCTATCCAATTCAAAATCAGGCCAGTGTGGGTTTTACAATAATTTCTGCAGGTTCTAAAACATTTGGAATTAACAGTGCACTAGCTGCAGTTCCCTCGCTCCACATCCTTCCAAAGTAGCACAAACACATTTCACAACTATAGGCACAAGGATGTGTTACCTGACTGACTGAGGAAATGTTTTACCACTGATGAAATTCCATTGGGCGCAATCAAATTGTAAGATCCATTTTTCATCACCATTCCTTCCACAACAGCGTTTAGTGGTTTGAGAACGCCTTCAGCTAGCAATTCATCATAAAACCTGTAGAGGAAAAACTCAAGCTCATGTCAACAGGGCTATGAACCGAGAGCTATGCATGCACATAGAAGACAGAGTCTGTCGGGACCTGACAGACTACGCGGCGGAGGAGCAATTGATCGGGTAACTTCCTTAAAATCTCTCCTGGCTCCTGATCGGGAGGTAAGACCGCTCCTTTACCTCCCGTTCTTCAATAAAACTAAATAGCCAAACTTTATTTTTTCAGGGAAGATACCCTTTAACCAAGGGTTAATGCAATTAAAGACAACTAAAAGCAGTTGCAGCATTCCGCAAAAACTGCGTTGTGCAACTGCCGCAACCAATGTACTGAGCCAATAACATCTCTTTAAGGGCTCATTCACACTATGGACATTTTTTAGTGTTAGAACACAACACATATGGTATGCGATAACGCAGAGGCTTTTATTTTTCTATACAATCCAATATGTCCTGTTCCCACTAGTGTGTTATGTTGAATAGTGGTGTGATAACGCACAGCTAGATGCATTTTTAGGCGTTGTGGATGCCAGCGGACATCAATACAAGCCAATGGGAGAGTTGAGAAAATTGCGCTTTGTACAATCTCTAGCAAAGTAAGATGCATTGAAGCGCAGTAACGCACAAAAAAACACGCAAAAAACGCTCACAACATTGCATGGTAACACATATGAGTTATCATACGTTTTACAGCATGTTGTAGTGAGAAAGAAGCCTAAAACAGAATGTTTAACTCACGAAACAAAATTCAATTAACCGAACCAAGTACAGTCTTTTAAGAGGAAGCTCATCTCCAAAAAGAAATAATTGCAGTTTTTAAAACCGGCAAAATGATAAATTCCATTTACAATTGTTTTCTCTTATTTAATGGTATTCAAAGTTTATTCGATCATTTCTCACCATTCTGCAAATAAGAGGCAATTTTAACACTGGTTTAAATTTTAGCAGAAAAATATCTGTTAATAGAGCCAGAAGCCGTTAAGACATGAAGATCTTATTGGATCTTAATGAAAGTTTTGTGCTATATAATAATTAGGTGTTTTAAAGCATTCTGGGTAAATGCAATCTGTATAGGTCACCTATTCAACTATGTAAAGCAGATATTCGTCGTGGGTGTGCATCATGGTCTGTGCCAAGATCGGACGTGTGTATGAGCCTTAAAGGTCATCTAAAGTGAAAAACACAAACTGCCCCATTGCAAAGTTAAATTCATGTACTCTGTGCTGCCTTTCTCCTACCTCTGTCAGTGAATTTGTTTTTCCATGGTGTCAGACCTCTCTGCAGCACTCCACCTTTCCCCCTCCCCATTACCTCCTAAAGCTTACCCCGACAAGCTTATCATGTGCAGCAGGAGTTAAAAGTTCAACATCCTGAAAAACACACCCTTGCTCAGTGGCCAATAGAGAGCAAGCTGTCCTGGAGACACGGAAGAGAAGGGTGAACAGTAGTTTACTGCTGCAATACGATCTCTCTCTTTGTGACCCATCAACAATTAGTGAAAGCTATCAAGAAGGGGGGTCAAGTGCAGCCTTATCTCTGCAGTCAAAACTACCTCTCTCCCCCTGCTAATGTTCTTTTTGTAACAGAGCAGGGAGGGCCTTGAACAGGGAAGAGGGTGATGTCATAGGGATTTGATTGACAGTACAAGTAGGAGTAGAGGAATGCAATCACCTCTTTTTCTAATTTGGACACAGAGGGAATCTGAAGAAAGTGAAGACACTCTGGGGGTTGGGGAGAATTATAGAACGCATGGAAGGAAAGGAAAAAAAGTTAATTTCCCCCACTATAGATTCCCTTTAAGGCCAAGAGAAAAAACTGAAGCAAGAAGAGGAGTATTATTACCACATTGCATATCAGACAACCAACCTGACTATTGCACTTTCTGCCTACCCTGATAGCAAAGAGTTAACACCTAATCTGGATTATGGGAATCAACTGGCAGCATTAAAGAGCATGCCTGCCCTTTAAACAAAAAAGTCACATGACACTTACCTGCCCCCAACCCCACCTGATATTTTCAGCACATTATTAGATGTATTATTAACCAGATATTTAAGTATAAATATTGCCCCCATTCTGGCAGAGTAAGCTGGCCCCTCCTTCCATGCAGCCAATTATGGCTGTGACTGCTGACATTACAACCAATGATTGACTGCCGTTTCACCTGTAGCCTCCACTGCACATGCTCAAGCTTCTAAAAAGCTCATTGAGCAAGCAGAGAGGAATCAGATAACTTTCCCAGAAAGGAATAGAACTTATTGAATATCTAGTTACAAATACATGTCATAAACTGGTAAAAAAAAAAAAAAAAAGCCACCATTTTTTTGTTTAAAGGATGGACATGGCCTTTACTGCAGTCAAAGAATATAGCCAAAATAGCTTTGTGGTTTATAAAGGAATAGGATTTTCTAGGGTTACCTGGATACAATACAGTCATTGCCAAGATGTGGTTATTTATTAAAAAATATAAATATTGAAATCTTACATTTTGTGTTTTGCTGCATAAGATGGTGTAACTGTGATGTATTGAGCTCCCAAATCCACTGTGCATTTCGGATCAGTCGGGCAACGGCTTGTAGACATACGACCTCCTGAAAAACAGTGATTTTTAACCATCTTTACGGCTGTTATTAATTTAAAAATAAAGTAATAACTGATATAATATTGGTAGCTTAGTGCTGGATTCTTATACTGTATAGCCCATCAATCCATCTACATAAAATGTATATGATCTCCTTGTATGTGCCAAAGCTCGTTGTGCAAGGCCTCCTGTAAATGGATAAATTCTACATTTCTATGGAATGTTTAGTTATTTATGTAAAAAAAATCAAATTATGCCCAACTTTATTAAGCACTGATTTGTCCTCACAACCTACTAAGCGCACACTCCAATAGTCAAGATAAAGTCAATTAGAATTTACTAAGTCAAACTCCCCACACCCATTAGGATTTGAACTTTAGCCCAATTGATTCTGTAAAAGACGCATCTACTTAACGCATATCTGCAGTTTCTAAATACCTTCTCAAAATATTGGTAAGATGCATAAATAAACGTGGAGCAAGTATGTGTACTTCCATTATCTGAATTGATAAACTTTTAGATCAATAGTGTTCAAAAAAAGACAAATAATCTGGACAAACAAGATTAAAGATTCTTCTGATCACTTTAATGTCAATAACTTTATCAGCCACAATAAATATATTTTTCCTTGCTAGAGTCTAGCTTTCAGGGACTATTAATCAGTGTTCTCCAATCCCAAGCTACTGCACAGAGCAAACCATCAAGGGGTCACAGTGGTTTTGTCGGCAGGTTGCTAAAAGATCTGAGCAACTCCACTCAGCCAAGCAATTCTGATACAACTTAATGACCATACAACTTTAAAGCGGTTATGTTTGCACCAGTTGAGCCTCTGTTATAGAACCGACTACACGACCATTACTTTGGAGTCCTGCAAGTACATTAAACTCATCCTGGGCTTTATTTTGTCTTTGTAGTTATAACCAACAGCTTCTGAACATGGCAGCTTTGCCTTATTAACGGCTCTAAAGTGGTTTTGCAGTTGCCATTTGAGTGAACTAAAAATGGATAATATAGTATATGGATAAAATGGATAGATTAAATTGTCATTAAATGCACAGGTTGGACACACCATTTAAACAACCCCTTGACTTTGGGCCTGGTAAAGGGGAAGGGGTGCTAAGATTTGTCTGGTTTTAGAACTGTTAAAGGGGTGGTTAGCAAGACTGGTACTAGGACTGGTAGCTAAAAAGTATTGATATTCTGTCTGCACTGGAATAAATATAGGATCACCCTAAACAGTACCTTCGGTCCTCCATGTTATTTTATGGATTGCCGATAAATTACCAGCAGAGAGACAGCGAACATGGAGATTTTGACCCATATGTTTTTTGGTAGTAGGACAGATACTGAACCAGATAGCAGGACTGAAACTGGTACAGTCATTGTGACTGGTACTTAGACTTGGTTCTGGCAAAGGTACAGGTAACTGGGGCAGGTTCTGATTAGGGTATTTGAGAATGGTTCTGGTAAGTGTATTTAAATTGTTATTGGTACAGAGACTGGTTCTACTAAGAATAATTAGGTTGTTACTGGGACAGACTGGTTCTAGTAAGAATAATGGGACTGAGACTGGTTCTGGTATGAGTACTGAGACTTATTGGGACTGAGACTGGATAGAGTCCTGATATTGTTACTGGGACTGGTTCTGGTAAGAGTACCAAGATGGGACTGGGACGAGTACTGGGACTGGTACTAAAAAGTGTACTGAGATTATTACCGAGATTTGTAGGAGTATTAAGATTGTTACTGGGACTGGCAAGAGTAGCACGATTTGTTACTGGGACTGGAAAGAGTAGTGAGATTGTTACTGGGACTGGTAAGAGTAGCAAGATTGTTACTGTGACTGGCATGAGTACAGAGACTAGGACTGGGTCTCGTAAGAGAGTCGAGACTGGTACATGTACTTGTAACAAGATTATAACCGAGACTGGTATGAGTACGAAGACTAGGACTGGTTCTCATAAAAATACTGAGATTGCTACTGGGACTGGTTCTAGTAATAGTACTGGGGTTGTTACTGGTCCTGGTAAGAGTACTGAGATTGCTACTGGTTCTGGTAAGTATACTGAGATTATTACTGGTTCTGGTAGATGCCGAGATTATTACTGGTTTTGGTAAGTGTCGAGATTGTTACTGGTTCTGGTAAGTGTACTGAGATTGTTACTGGTTCTGGTAAGTATACCGAGATTGTTACTGAGACTGGTTCCTGTAAGTGTACTGAGATTGTTACTGGTTCTGTTAAGATTACCGAAATTGTTACTGGTTCTGGTAAGTGTACTGAGATTGTTACTGGTTCCAGTAAGGGTATTAGATTGTTACTGGTTCTGGTAAGAGTATTGAGATTGTTACCGGTTCTGGTAAGGGTATTGAGATTGTTACCGGTTCTGGTAAGGGTATTGAGATTGTTACCGGTTCTGGTATTGAGATTGTTACTGGCTCTGATATTGAGATTGTTACTGGTTCTGGTAAGTGTACAGAGATTGTTACTGGTTCTGGTATTGAGATTGTTACTGGCTCTGATATTGAGATTGTTACTGGTTCTGGTAAGTGTACAGAGATTGTTACTGGTTCTGGTAAGGGTACTGAGAGTGTTACTGGTTCTGGTAAGGGTATTGAGAGTGTTACTGGTTCTGGTAAGAGTATTGAGATGGTTACTGGTTCTGGTATTGAGATGGTTACTGGCTCTGATTATTGGAGGGTTTTACTGGTTCTGGTAAGGGTACAGAGATTGTTACTGGTTCTGGTAGGGTACAGAGATGTTACTGGTTCTGGTAAGGGTACTGAGATTGTTACTGGTAAGGGTACTGAGATGGTACTGGTTCTGGTAAGGGTACTGAGATGGTACTGGTTCTGGTAAGGGTACTGAGATTGTTACTGGTTCTGGTAAGGGTACTGAGATTGTTACTGGTTCTGGTAAGGGTACTGAGATTGTTACTGGTTCTGGTAAGGGTACTGAGATTGTTACTGGTTCTGGTAAGGGTACTGAGATTGTTACTTGGTTTTCTGGTAAGGGTACTGGAGTGTTACTGGTTCTGGTAAGGGTACTGGAGTGGTTACTGGTTCTGGGATTGAGAATTGTTACTCTCCCTTGAAGAGGAAGAAGACGGAAGGGGGGAGGGAGGAGGAGGGCTAAAGAGGAGAGTTTGGGTGGGAGGGGGATGTTACTGGTTCTGGTAAGTGTACAGAGATTGTTACTGGTTCTGGTATTGAGATTGTTACTGGCTCTGATATTGAGATCAGTAACAATCTCAATACAGAACCAGTAACACCATCTCAGTTACCCTTACCAGAACCAGTAGTAACACCTCAATACCCTTACCAGAACCAGTAACAATCTCAGTACCCTTACCAGAACCCGTAACAATCTCAGTACCCTTACCAGAACAGAAACAATCTCAGTACCCTTACCAGAACCAGTAAAAAATCTCAGTACCCTTACCAGAAACCAGAACAATCTCAGCCCTACCAGAACCAGAACAACCACACCCTACAACCAGAACAACCAGTACCCACCAGTAACAATCTCAGTACTACAGAACCAGAGTAACAATCTCTGTACCCTTACCAGAACCAGTAACAATCTCTGTACCCTTACCAGAACCAGTAACCATCTCCATATCAGAGCCAGGAACCATCTCAATACCAGAACCAGTAACCATCTCAATACTCTACCAGAACCAGTAACACTCTCAATAACCTTACCAGAAACCAGTAACACTCTCAGTACCCTTACCAGAACCAGTAACATCTCTGTACACTTACCAGAACAGTAACAATCCATGATAGTCAATTATTGTGATAAAAAGTCTTCTGGAGACTAAGAGAATCTGCTATATACAACCAGCTTTAACAGGTGCTTCATGCAGGCTGGAAAGGGGGTCTACACCCATTATAGTGGCTATGTGGCAGCCCATTTGCCGTTTTACTGTCTTTTCTCAATTGTCAATTGTGGACTATCATGGAGAATGATCTTGGCAGATATCAATAGACATGAATCCATAAATGGTTGGGTGCATTTTAAGCTACGTGCACACATACTGAATCACTTTAACAGCAGTACAAACAAGCTGTACACCTTTGGGAGCAAGACGCTATGTTACACTGAGCTGCTGTACATAACAAGTCACCAAGACTAGGTAAACCAAGGAGATATTTCGACCCGACGGGCCATCACAGTATTTTGGTTGATCAGGACAAAATATTGTCTGTACTTTATTGACCCCCATTGACAGATCTCGGTGGAACTTTTGTCCAAAACAGCCAAAAGTTTGATTGGAGGATTTAACACTAATGAAACACGTTTGAAACCAGAACTTAACGCTCTAATGGTAACAAGAGATCATGGATTTGGGATAGTTTATGGCTGAACGCACAGGCGTCCCTCATACATCATTTAATACACAAGCATGAAATACCGAATGGCATAGGCCAAACTACTTTTCGGTCCAACAACGAACTAAGGTCTCTACTGGGATAACTAACCATGTTACAGCAGAATGGTGTCCCATGTGTGTTTATTAATGAAAATAGTACAATATAAGGTTGGACAAAATTATATATAATTATAATAGACAATATAATAGTCCATGATGGTATATCTTAATGTCAGACATACCCCTAGAGATCATGCCCGTCTCCCCCCTCCCCCCAAACAAAGCATCCAATATAAAGCAATACAGTCTTAAGGCTCGTACACGCACTCGATTTAGAGCGAGAATGACCCCTGATGGCCGACGCGCTACAAACGATGGCTGTTGTGTAAAGAGATGATCAATGCACATTCCTGGGCCCCATATATCATATCTATGCTAGTGCAAACAGTAAAAACATGGGGTTTTTAGTTACAATTTTATGCAAAAGTCAAAGCCTTCCAACCACGTCAAGGAACCCAGTATGAAGGTCCTAACAGTTTGGTGTGTAGCGCTCGGTCGTCGGTGGTTGTTCCTTGCTCATAAATCGAGTGTATGTACGAACCTTTACTCCTACAGGCAGATCCAATAATGGATGGGCTCATTAATTTACTGTAATTTGGCCACACCCCTCACTTTCTAAGCTGGGTAGACATTTTGAGATCTCTTCCTCCTAACTGATTGTTCGGCAAATCCCAGCAGTCGGGCAGGAAGGACTGTCGTCACCAAACAAATGTAGCTGCAACCGAGCGTGCAGACCGCATGATCAGCCATGGTTTTCGGACACGTCTAATCTTTGAATCAGACGAAGAACGGTAGGCATGGGTCGCAGAGGATGAAGGAAGAATCCAATAGTCGGCCTGAATCGACCAAACACTGAAATGATGGTCAGTCGATCCAAATTATTGGATGTCTGTGCCAGCTTTAGTGTCTTCATCAAGAAAAAACATGGTTTATTTCTGATAAAGACACTCAATGAAGTGTCAAAATGATAATAAAAAAGATAATTCTGAATACGGAGAGTGGCGGGTCTTCTCTACTTGTGGATCACATGAACACTTACTGACGCCCATACTAAGCTAGTCACACTACCTTGATGTTTGATTTGTTTTGAACATCAAATTGATTTTACCTGCCGACATTCCGACAATGTTTCCCAGACATTCCCACAATGTTGGGATGAACATTACGATCATCACAAATGATGGGCGGTTGTCTGATGTCGCAGGAATGTCAGGAGATATGTTTTGAGTGTTTGGCCATCTTTAGTCAATGTACCTCCTGATGTAAATATTAAAAAAATATTAAAAACCTGTGATTAATGTTGTATTTTTGTTACAACACCAAATGGTTAAAGTGTATCTCTACTGTAAAAACAAAGTTTGTGGTTTTTCAGTTTAATTGAAGAACGGGAGTTAAAGGAGCAACGTATGTCTTACCTCTCGTTCTTCAATTAAGGGACAGTTCATGGAAATGATCAATATTTGTTAATTGTTAGTTTGTGTAATGCCTTCTTAGTTATTCTACATATTCTCTCCCATTATGAAAATCAAGTTGATTTCATACCCTTTGCTATTCCTGCTGTTGACATTAGTGAACTGACATTTCAGGTTTACAACGGTCCTTCTTCTTCCCCAGAATGCACCACATCCTTGAATGTACCTAACAGTAATTTATACTGATTGGCTGTTGGATGGATCAACAATGCTCAGATCTCTACTGAGCAACTGAATCAACCCAGCGCTAGGTCAAGGCAAGACCATGACGGTCTCATCTGGGGGTCCTGCAACAGGAAGTCAGTATTTCGTTTGCATTTCTTTATTAGCAGACAAAATGCTAAATAGGCAATTAAGGACATTGGAATGAAAAACACTGCTCTTTTTTCTGAAAAGCATATGTATTTGCACTGAACTTCCCCTTTAAACAATCAGGAGCCAGGAACGAAGGTAGGGAACTTACCCAGTATCATGCTCTTCCACTGTTCTTCTAACAGGTCCCAACTGAGCTTGCACTGTATGCACATGCACATACAGTGCAAACTTCGTGAGGATGTGTCAAAAGACTAGCTCCTTTACCTCCTGTTCAATTAAACTGAAAAACCCCATACTCAATTTTGGTAGTGGAGATACCCTTTAATGTCAGAAATTTTTACAGTAAAACGGACTCATAGCTTTATATATCGCATAAAAGGCACCACCCTTAAAACAAAAAAACTTTTAAATTGTTAGCTACCTGCCCCCAACTGATATATTTTTGCACTTTTTTTACCTGCACTACAACCAGATAACTGTCTCTATTATGGCAGATGTTCCACTGTGCGTGCCACTAACCTCTCAGAGTAGCAGGGAGTGTCCGATACTCTTCATTTTTCTGGACTTTCATCAGGCCCTGCAGGAGAACCATATGGAGCAGAATAGAAGGTATGGAGCACAGCTGGGGTGGACATTCCCTTTAAATATCTTTCATATGTGACCCAGCTTTAGCCATCTGAAGCACTTTGTATCTTTCCCCCTTACTTTATTTCTAAATTCCCCCTAGTTGTAAGACTTTGGGGTCAAGGACTTCATTCCTAATATGTCAGGCACATGAAACATATCTAACCATCAACACACACACACACACACACATATACCTAACCTATGTATGAAACCTTATCTGTATAATACTTATCCCTATAATGTACACGCGTTCATTTTCCTAATAAATTACACATATACAGGATACTTTGTGCTGCCAGACACATTTATATATCAATATTTAAAACGAAATAACTGGAAGAACTAAATTCCCATTAAGTGAAGCCACTGCCTTTCCAAGCAATGTCACCTCTGCCCTGCTATAAAACTACCTAATGTTCATTGATCTTGTGAAACCTTTCAGTCTAGCATTCATAGGGTTAAATCCAGTTTTCCAGGAGTGGTATCATAACCATCAATGTGTATAGAATTACTTTCCCCATATAGTGGGGGAGGGTTTTTTATATATCCAAAACAGCCCAAGACAACCTCCTTACAGGGAAACAAAGGTGTGCAGGCGCTAATTTAAAAACCAGCCTTCTACAAACCCACGGACAGTGTTACATATCATAATGTATCTACTAGGGTTAAAAGCTATTATGTACATCCCCCACCAGTAGGGTATTTAAACAGGGAAAAGCCTGAACACCAGGCATAGAAATCCAATCACTAGGACAGGGATGACGGAAATACAACAATCCCGTAATTCAAACATTTATTTGGCTAAAGTTATGATTTATGTATTTCCCGTATTCTTTGGCTGTGAATGGTGAGAGTTGTAGTTTACAAACATCTAGGAGGACCCTTTGTGATTTATTTACTTTGTGGCCCATAAAGAAAACTGCCCTTCCTGGGCCCCATTCACACTGTAATTTCATTCAGATTTTACTCTCTAACAAGGAGTCTCTACCAAGGTCACGCAAGGTCATTTCCTGTGTTTTCACACTTTTTTTTCTCACATTTTTCTTTGAATTCCTAGTCTGTACAATTGGTCACGTTTATGTAGTTTACATTTATTATGGGGGTAAAAAACTGATTGAAAGTGACTATTATGAGAAGTGATTTCTGGTTATTGCATTAAATTAAAATGACAGATTAATGACATTCCTTCATTTGGTTCCTTAGAAAATTGTACTGAATCCATGGGATACCTAGTGTGATGTCATAAAGGAAGCCATGATGTTTGACATAAAGAGTTTATTTTAGGGCATCTCCATAAGTTAATATCGATTATAGTCATTTTTGTGCATGTTATGTTTTAATGCATATATATCTACATTATTGCTTGCATAGAGTGAGTCATTCCCGAAGCCACATTCCCATCTAGAGCTGCTAACAGCAATTTTTATAGTGTAGGCAACAAAATCAAATGGATTCCTATTCTCCTACACATAGTGGGATAGGAAATAAGACATAGCAATTAACACACAAATTCACATCACAACATGGAAACAATGTGCAGGGGCTTCAATATAGTATATAAATGCGGCTAAACTCATTGATACTTATTAAACAGATCACAAAACACGATTTGAATCGTAGCAGTGGGACATAAAGAAACAAAGATTTGTATTTGTTGTTCAATATTTTCTGCTGTTTGGAAATGATGACGTTGCCAAGATGTTTCCACTCCACAATAGCCACATAAAAAAGGAAGCAATAATAATCTGCAAATCTCAGTGTCAGATGGGTTGATAAAAGCCCTGCTTCTGCTATCACTTTTCCTTGTTTCAAACCCTGCGCAATATTTTATTTTATATTTACATTTTATTTAAATTATTTGTTTATATGCTTAATAAATCCAATTCATTATGGCCAATTTTGGTTTCTTCGGTATTTTAGGTTTTGTCTTTTGATACTTAAATAAAACCTAATGTCTGGTAAACAGGACGATACTGCACCAGGCGTTACGATATTTCAGTCGATTGGGTCGAATGTCCCCAAAATTTAGTTGTTTGTAGTTTTTTGACCATCTCTAAATTTTGTCTACAGTGCAATGTTTCAGTAGCAGCACAATTGGACCTGACAAATATTGTCGGTAACGCAACTCCACTCCTCAATTTAACTTACTGGTATTATTTATGTGTTTAGGTTGGCCATGTGTATCAGGCCAAATACCCAATGCTAGGTACACAAGGGCCAATATTTGACCTGACAAACAATATTTTTATTATTTGGCCTATCAGGTTGTTTCAACACTGGCAAACACCTGCCACAACGGACAAAAATACGATTTTGTGGTCTTCTATGAACCTGTTGATTAGGATGAAATATTGACCAAGCTTTACATTTATATCTAGTATTTGGCATATCTAAAGGACTTCCATGAGTTGACTGCACACCCAGCCCTTAACTGCTTTAACTATTGCCCAGATAACCACAGTTATCATGCAAACAGCAATCATATTTGCATACAGCAACAATATTTGCATATAGTTTCCCACAATTCCTTTGATCACAGATAAAACTTGCTTGTTATATACCAATTGTTTTTTCATGAAACTGATGAACTGCTCCCCAGCCCCATTACATTATGTTATTCAGTTTGAAAGTGTCAGCAAATAATTGAATTTAAAACAGATCTGCATACCAAGTGCTTGTTACTATCTTCACTCAGTTATCCCTATGTAGCCTTTGTATCCTAGTATTTGGTCTTTCTGATGATTGAAATGTGGGCCCCTTAACCCAACCTTACTGTACTATCAGGGTCGGGGCTGCTACTACTCTATCCCACCCTGAGTTGGGGGCCCCCTCCTAGGTGATCTCAGTGACCCCTACGGTGACCTGCTGTGTATCATGTTAGAATCTCCGCTCTATTTCTTCCCCTACCCCACTAAACATAAATTTTACATAATACAAACTAAATTTATGCTTGTCACATTACTGTCCCTCAATTTAAAAGGAATGTGTTTAATCTTCTGATTTAAAAAGGGAACTAATTAAAGGGATTGGGAAGAATATCAGGTCTGTGCTATACATTTTTTTTTATCTAACTGTGCCTTAGGGCACCGATTAATATAGTGAGTGCGTGCAATCTAAAAATTCCACATATGCCAAACGGGGGGGGGTTAAAAAAGAGAAATGTAACACGTAAAGCACGTACTAGCAGTACAATCTTGTGTATAGATGCTGCCACCTTCTGGAAACATTGTGTAATGAATGACAAGATGAGCACTTTTTATGTTGAATGAACTATCAATTTTTATGTAACAGCTACTATTAATATTTTTCAGTGATGTTTATTGAATGCAGAAATCCTTAAAGGGTATCTGAAATTTGAAATCAAATTTTCAAAAACATACAGCAAGATCCCACTACTTCAAACTTTTTCAGATTTTAGATCTGAGCTGTAGATCTGAGAAATCATCATTTGAAATCACAGCATTTACAAGAAAGACCTGTCACTCCAGAAGCAGAAATTATACTATGTGACCCATTCCTGACTTCTTTGCCTGCCAGCACACTTTCTGCAACATTTAAGAGAATCAGCAGAGAAAAGAAAGAAGGGGAGGGAGATGTGTAAGCAGAGCAGAGTCCCATGGTGAGCTGTGGCAAACTTATAAGTGTCGCGAACTACAGGAGCAGTGAGTAAGGGGGTGGGGGCAATTAGGACCACTCACTGAACATTAATAATTAATAGTAAGCACAGATAAATGTGAGTACCCACCATTTTACTTCTCTCAAATTGTAGTTTCAGAGAAATGTAAAGTTGTTTTAAGTGAGTATAGTGACCCTTTAACAAGACCAGTGTGCATTTTTCTTCCGCTTATGAAATGTTTTGCTCATTGAATGCATGGCAAACCCCACTACCCGCTCCCCTAATAGTACCCAGGGTAGGCCTAAACTGCTCGGTTTGCACTAATCCCGTTCTTCTCATACCTCAGACTCCACAGTGCTGGTCTGGCACTGCCTCCTCCCACAGTCTTACACTGTCTGGCCCATTGGCCAGTCTAGGAACAGTACTGATCTGTGAGAGGGACGAGGCTTAAGTTGTCGCTATCAAAGGGATTTTGGATAATTGGTATTGTGGACAATATACACAGTTAAATCCCATAAAACCCCAAAACATTTGCCTTAGATAAGGGAAGAGATTCATTACATGGCTGTTGCAAGTAGCCAACCAACATCTAATATAAAAAAAAAAGCTGGAAAAGAGCAAAAATTGATTCCCAGAATATTACCACCAGTGTCTGTCTTAATGGATAACCCCCATCAAGACAGCAACTAGTAAGCAGTTATTCTCAACCTAAAAGATCGTAAAATGGCCTTTAAAGGGCATGTCCACTCGCCCATGCCCCACTGAAGTGTTAAAGATCCATAAGGTTCTCGTCTGCTCCTTATGGTCGTCCTGCAGTGCCTGATGAAAATCCAGGAAAATGAAGAGTAGGAGCCACTCTGTGTTTTATCATCCGTATCTGACACTTCCTGTTCCTCTAAGAGGACTCTGGTATGCGAGTGGAGCTCTTCCCCCCCTTCGCACATTTGGCGCTGCAATATATTTAGGGGAAAAAGCTTCATTCAAGGTAAGGCACCCCCTGCCACCCTAAACAATATGTTTAATCTTCTAAAAAGTCCCGAATTTACTTACACAACCTCGTTCCCTCGGCTACTTCTGCAGACCGGCAGTCGCATCAGTGATTGGCTGATTCTCTGCCAATTACAAAAAGGCTAGTGTTTAGGTGGGAGAGGGTAGCCTTACATTATATACAAGATACCCTTTAATTCTTACCATTGTCTCTGGCAAATGCAAGTTACAAGAAAATGCAATAAAACAAGTACTAACACTGTCAACCACAAATGGACACATTTAGTACGCACCGTCCTATTTCAGGATCAAAAAAAATTATAACATGTATGTAAATGATTAAATCAGGGTGCCCGAACATGGGACAGGCTGGGGGCCACAACAAAGGCACCCTGGGCTGAAACCGCCCTGATCGCTTAGCTCTGCCCCAGGCTCGCCCATAACCACCCGTCAGTCCTGAATTTTTAAAAAGAAGAATTTTGGAAGCAATACTAGGTAGAATTTTAAAGATTCTATTACCGATTATTCAGCATCCCAAATATGTGGGACTCATCCTAACAATATATATAAGTATCCATTTATCTGACACAAACATATATTAGTTATAAATAAAAGCCTACATATTGTAAAAGAACTATTTTGTACTAAAACCCATTGGGGAGATGTAACACTTACCCCTCCATTCTCCTCTTCCTTTCAGATTCTTGTGATACAGTTCTCACTTGATGCGAGTTACTGCATTGCAGAATGAGGCAGTAAGGAGCGTGGCGGGTAAGGCCGCTTTTTAAATAACGTTCTTATTCACTACTATTACGTAGCGCAAAAACCAAACTTTCCCTTTTTTACATCGGCACCTGTGCCGTTAATAGAAAACCGTTCAGGCCCCGCATATATAAGTTTCACCCACGCAGACCCGATATTACATCAGGAAGCGTGGTTTAACTATTATGTGGAGCCACAGAGAAACTGCCAGCTTGTTTTAGTGAAAGATTTCTTTAATTTGGTGCTGTTGGATTAAGAATTAAGGGCCTGCGTGATATTTGGCCAAGCTGACTTTGCTTGTCTACAGATGACTGCAAGATTTGCCCATGAATACATACAAGCAATCAAGAGCAATCACATTGGGATTACAATTATGGTTATTTCATTTAAACAGTGTTCTGGTCACTTTATAAATATCTGAATGTTAGCAGTAAGCACAGGTTCTAAAATATTCCTTATTATTCATTATATTATATATTCATTCTCTAGTTTGTTTCTTGTAATAGTCGGTTATGAATGTTGTGGGTGGGAATGAATGAAAGGCCCCATTTCAATGCTAAAAAAGCTGTAATAGGGATACTTACACATTTGAATTCACCCTGAAGCTGTAGAATTTGGGGGACCGGAATGGTTAGAACCACCACCATCAAAGACTTCGGGGAACCAGATTTTCCTGCATACCTGCCACTTGCCATCACTGATGTTGATGTGTGTGTCACATGACGCTCATAGTAAACGTCTGCGCCTGCTTGGACAGGAGTTACAGTTATCAATTTCTCTTGTAAAAGAACAAAGCCAATAGAACATCCATATTTATATATCTACAACATTGTCATAATGGTTATTGGTTAGAATGTAAGACGCTTTATGCCTTATGGGGAATAGGCAAGCTTTATCCCCCAAAGAAAATCCTACCAGGGGAGAAAGCAAACTATTTTATTTTATCTAAATCCAATGATTGAGCCACATCAGGTAACTTTCCAGCTATGATAATAACTAATTAAAGTTTCCTCATAGATTCTTAACTGCCCTCTCAGAGCCTGGGAATAGAAAAGTAAAGCACAACACACTCTTGTCAGCAATCCAGGATGGATCTTATAGGCACAGCTGGGACCAGATGGGCAATTGAACCAGTAACCTAAACAAGAATGTAAAGAAAGTTCTGTTTGGGGGCTGCCAATGATAGTTCTGTCACTAGGGGGAAGGATACAGATACTGTTTAACCCTTCATTACAAGTGACGCGCTCTTTCTAAGTATATTGACATATAAAGCTGGCGTTGAATACAAAGCCAGATAAAATTGCAGACTGCATGTCATTTACAGCCAATAACTATAACTGGATCTCCTTATAAACGCAGCAGCAACTTAATAGGGGGTTAACTTGGATATTCCCCTAATTTCAGCCAACATGTGCCAAAAAATATATACCATGTAATTAATTGTTAGCTAATCCTCACCATAAACCAAACAAGCAGGTGCTGTAATACGCTACTGTCCTGGAAACCTCTTCTCCCTAATTACATTTGGAGAGATTCATGAACAGCCCTGGAAGCTTCCCCTACTGGAATGTAATATCATGATTGTGGCTCTCTGTGAATTCCAGATTTACTACCACAATTGCTGTATTAAGGGGAACCATACAAGTGCCCTCAATTAAAAAAAAAAAAAAAAAAAGCACACTCCTAAGTTTAAAATTACTCCAGTATCATGGTTCTAGCTGCAGTCTATCATATTTTTAAGGGTATGTCCACCCCCCAAACTAAATTTTGGTATCTGGTAGAAAAAATGGCTAAAACCTCGACCTGAGGTTTTATAGCACCAGTTCCCCCGAAATATACTTACCAGCCTTTGTTTCCCTGCTGCCTTCTGCTTAACTTCCATGCCTTTTCAGAGCACAGAAGTCAAGCAGAGGTGCTCGACCGGCATCCGCTCCTGCTTGACTTCCTGCTCGGAAAGGCACGAATTAAGCAGAACTAAGGTACATTTTGGGGGACCTGTCAGTGCTATAAACCTCATGAGGTCGAGGTTTATAGCCATTTCCTACCAGATACCAAAATTTAGTTTGGGGGTGGACATACCCTTTACAAATTAAAGAATGGAACGTTCTGCTTACACAGAGCTCTGACATAACCAGTACTATTGCTCTGCCCCTCTCACCGCTGGATTGTGCATGCCCACTTGTATCCTACTGCTGGGACAGAGCATCATCAGCTGCATCATAACCCTGCCCATGAAGAACAGAAATTGATAGCAGGCCTGTAACTAGCTTCAGAAAAGATCAATTTGCGGTTGGTGCTTATGATGACAGATACATGCCTGTCACAGAGAGAGTGCAGACTAAGAACATTTTCAGCCTATAACTTTGGATTGGCAACAGCTAGAGAAATCCTGTGCACAACCAATGCTATCCAATTCAAAATCAGGCCAGTGTGGGTTTTACAATAATTCTTTGCAGGTTCTAAAACATTTGGAATTAACAGTGCACTAGCTGCATTCCCTCGCTCCACATCCTTCCAAAGTAGCACAAACACATTTCACAACTATAGGCACAAGGTGTGTTACCGCCTGACTGACTAGGAATTGTTTTACCACTGATGAAATTCCATTGGGCGCAATCAAATTGTAAGATCCATTTTTCATCACCATTCCTTCCACAACAGCGTTTAGTGGTTTGAGAACGCCTTCAGCTAGCAATTCATCATAAAACCTGTAGAGGAAAAACTCAAGCTCATGTCAACGGGCTATGAACCGAGAGCTATGCATGCACATAGAAGACAGAGTCTGTCGGGACCTGACAGACTACGCGCGGAGGAGCAATTGATCGGGTAACTTCCTTAAAATCTCTCCTGGCTCCTGATCGGAGGTAAGACGCTCCTTTACCTCCCGTTCTTCAATAAACTAAATAGCCAACTTTATTTTTTCAGGGAAGATACCCTTTAACCAAGGGTTAATGCAATTAAAGACAACTAAAAGCAGTTGCAGCATTCCGCAAAACTGCGTTGTGCAACTGCCGCAACCAATGTACTGAGCCAATAACATCTCTTTAAGGGCTCATTCACACTATGGACATTTTTTAGTGTTAGAACACAACACATATGGTATGCGATAACGCAGAGGCTTTTATTTTTCTATACAATCCAATATGTCCTGTTCCCACTAGTGTGTTATGTTGAATAGTGGTGTGATAACGCACAGCTAGATGCATTTTTAGGCGTTGTGGATGCCAGCGGACATCAATACAAGCCAATGGGAGAGTTGAGAAAATTGCGCTTTGTACAATCTCTAGCAAGTAAGATGCATTGAAGCGCAGTAACGCACAAAAAACCACGCAAAAACGCTCACCACATTGCATGGTAACACATATGAGTTATCATACGATTTTTACAGCATGTTTGTAGTGAGAAAGAAGCCTAAAACAGAATGTTTAACTCACGAAACAAAATTCAATTAACCGAACCAAGTACAGTCTTTTAAGAGGAAGCTCATCTCCAAAAAGAAATAATTGCAGTTTTTAAAACCGGCAAAATGAAAATTCCATTTACAATTGTTTTCTCCTTATTTAATGGTATTCAAAGTTTATTCGATCATTTCTCACCATTCTGCAAATAAGAGGCAATTTTAACACTGGTTTAAATTTTAGCAAAAAATATCTGTTAATAGAGCCAGAAGCCGTTAAGACATGAAGATCTTTTGATCTTAATGAAATGTTTTGTGCTATATATAATTAGGTGTTTTAAAGCATTCTGGGTAAATGCAATCTGTATAGGTCACCTATTCAACTATGTAAAGCAGATATTCGTCGTGGGTGTGCATCATGGTCTGTGCCAAGATCGGACGTGTGTATGAGCCTTAAAGGTCATCTAAAGTGAAAAACACAAACTGCCCCATTGCAAAGTTAAATTCATGTACTCTGTGCTGCCTTTCTCCTACCTCTGTCAGTGAATTTGTTTTTCCATGGTGTCAGACCTCTCTGGCAGCACTCCACCTTTCCCCCTCCCCATTACCTCCTAAAGCTTACCCCGACAAGCTTATATGTGCAGCAGGAGTTAAAAGTTCAACATCCTGAAAAACACACCCTTGCTCAGTGGCCAATAGAGAGCAAGCTGTCCTGGAGACACGGAAGAGAAGGGTGAACAGTAGTTTACTGCTGCAATACGATCTCTCTCTTTGTGACCCATCAACAATTAGTGAAAGCTATCAAGAAGGGGGGTCAAGTGCAGCCTTATCTCTGCAGTCAAAACTACCTCTTCTCCCCCTGCTAATGTTCTTTTTGTAACAGAGCAGGGAGGGCCTTGAACAGGAAGAGGTGATGTCATAGGGATTTGATTGACGTACAAGTAGGAGTAGAGGATGCAATCACCTCTTTTCTAATTTGGACACAGAGGGAATCTGAAGAAAGTGAAGACACTCTGGGGTTGGGGAGAATTATAGAACGCATGGAAGGAAAGGAAAAAAGTTAATTTCCCCCACTATAGATTCCCTTTAAGGCCAAGAAAAAACTGAAGCAAGAAGAGAGTATTATTACCCACTTGCATATCAGACAACCAACCTGACTATTGCACTTTCTGCCTACCCTGATAGCAAGAGTTAACACCTAATCTGGATTATGGGAATCAACTGGCAGCATTAAGAGCACATGCCTGCCCTTTAAAAACAAAAGTCACATGACCTTACTACCTGCCCCCAACCCCACCTGATATTTTCAGCACATTATTAGATGTATATTAAACCAGATATTTAAGTAAAATATTGCCCCCATTCTGGCAGAGTAGCTGGCCCCTCCTTCCATGCAGCCAATTATGGCTGTGACTGCTGACATTACAACCAATGATTGACTGCCTTTTCACACCTGTAGCCTCCACTGCACATGCTCAAGCTTCTAAAAAGCTCATTGAGCAAGCAGAGAGGAATCAGATAACTTTCCCAGAAAGGAATAGAACTTATTGAATATCTAGTTCACAATACATGTCATAAACTGGTAAAAAAAAAAAAAAAAAGCCACCATTTTTTTGTTTAAAGGATGGACATGGCCTTTACTGCAGTCAAAGAATATAGCCAAAATAGCTTTGTGGTTTATAAAGGAATAGGATTTTCTAGGGTTACCTGGATACAATACAGTCATTGCCAAGATGTGGTTATTTATTAAAAAATATAAATATTGAAATCTTACATTTTGTGTTTTTGCTGCATAAGATGGTGTAACTGTGATGTATTGAGCTCCCAAATCCACTGTGCATTTCGGATCAGTCGGGCAACAACGGCTTGTAGACATACGACCTCCTGAAAAACAGTGATTTTTAACCATCTTTACGGCTGTTATATAATTTAAAAATAAAGTAATAACTGATATAATATTGGTAGCTTAGTGCTGGATTCTTATACTGTATAGCCCATCAATCCATCTACATAATGTAAGATATCTCCTTGTATGTGCCAAAGCTCGTTGTGCAAGGCCTCCTGTAAATGGATAAATTCTACATTTCTATGGAATGTTTAGTTATTTATGTAAAAAAAAATCAAATTATGCCCAACTTTATTAAGCACTGATTTGTCCTCACAACCTACTAAGCGCACACTCCAATAGTCAAGATAAAGTCAATTAGAATTTACTAAGTCAAACTCCCCACACCCATTAGGATTTGAACTTTAGCCCAATTGATTCTGTAAAAGACGCATCTACTTAACGCATATCTGCAGTTTCTAAATACCTTCTCAAAATATTGGTAAGATGCATAAATAAACGTGGAGCAAGTATGTGTACTTCCATTATCTGAATTGATAAACTTTTAGATCAATAGTGTTCAAAAAAAGACAAATAATCTGGACAAACAAGATTAAAGATTCTTCTGATCACTTTAATGTCAATAACTTTATCAGCCACAATAAATATATTTTTCCTTGCTAGAGTCTAGCTTTCAGGGACTATTAATCAGTGTTCTCCAATCCCAAGCTACTGCACAGAGCAAACCATCAAGGGGTCACAGTGGTTTTGTCGGCAGGTTGCTAAAAGATCTGAGCAACTCCACTCAGCCAAGCAATTCTGATACAACTTAATGACCATACAACTTTAAAGCGTTATGTTTGCACCAGTTGAGCCTCTGTTATAGAAACCGACTACACGACCATTACTTTGGAGTCCTGCAAGTACATTAAACTCATCCTGGGCTTTATTTTGTCTTTGTAGTTATAACCAACAGCTTCTGAACATGGCAGCTTTGCCTTATTAACGGCTCTAAAGTGTGTTTTGCAGTTGCCATTTGAGTGAACTAAAAATGGATAATATAGTATATGGATAAATGATAGATTAAATTGTCATTAAATGCACAGGTTGGACACCCACATTTAAACAACCCCTTGACTTTGGGCCTGGTAAAGGGGAAGGGGTGCTAAGATTTGTCTGGTTTTAGAACTGTTAAAGGTGGTTGCAAGACTGGTACTAGGACTGGTAGCTAAAAAGTATTGATATTCTGTCTGCACTGGAATAATATAGGATCACCCTAAACAGTACCTTCGGTCCTCCATGTTATTTTATGGATTGCCGATAAATTACCAGCAGAGAGACAGCGAACATGGAGATTTTGACCCATATGTTTTTTGGTAGTAGGACAGATACTGAACCAGATAGCAGGACTGAAACTGGTACAGTCATTGTGACTGGTACTTAGACTTGGTTCTGGCAAAGGTACAGGTAACTGGGGCAGGTTCTGATTAGGGTATTTGAGAATGGTTCTGGTAAGTGTATTTAAATTGTTATTGGTACAGAGACTGGTTCTACTAAGAATAATTAGGTTTGTTACTGGGACAGACTGGTTCTAGTAAGAATAATGGGACTGAGACTGGTTCTGGTATGAGTACTGAGACTTATTGGGACTGAGACTGGATAGAGTCCTGATATTGTTACTGGGACTGGTTCTGGTAAGAGTACCAAGATGGGACTGGGACGAGTACTGGGACTGGTACTAAAAAGTGTACTGAGATTATTACCGAGATTTGTAGGAGTATTAAGATTGTTACTGGGACTGGCAAGAGTAGCACGATTTGTTACTGGGACTGGAAAGAGTAGTGAGATTTGTTACTGGGACTGGTAAGAGTAGCAAGATTGTTACTGTGACTGGCATGAGTACAGAGACTAGGACTGGGTCTCGTAAGAGAGTCGAGACTGGTACATGTACTTGTAACAAGATTATAACCGAGACTGGTATGATTACGAAGACTAGGACTGTGTTCTCATAAAAATACTGAATTGCTACTGGGACTGGTTCTAGTAATAGTACTGGGGTTGTTACTGGTCCTGGTAAGAGTACTGAGATTGCTACTGGTTCTGGTAATATACTGAGATTATTACTGGTTCTGGTAGATGCCGAGATTATTACTGGTTTTGGTAAGTGTCGAGATTGTTACTGGTTCTGGTAAGTGTACTGAGATTGTTACTGGTTCTGGTAGTATATCCGATTGTTACTGAGACTGGTTCCTGTAAGTGTACTGAGATTGTTACTGGTTCTGTTAAGATTACCGAATTGTTACTGGTTCTGGTAAGTGTACTGAGATTGTTACTGGTTCCAGTAAGGGTATTAGATTGTTACTGGTTCTGGTAAGAGTATTAGATTGTTACCGGTTCTGGTAAGGTATTGAGATATTGTTACCGGTTCTGGTAAGGGTATTGAGATTGTTACCGGTTCTGGTATTGAGATTGTTACTGGCTCTGATATTGAGATTGTTACTGGTTCTGGTAAGTGTACAGAGATTGTTACTGGTTCTGGTATTGAGATGTTGCTGGCTCTAATTTAGATTGTTACTACTGGTTCTGGAGTGTTCAGAGATTGTTACTGGTTCTGGTAGGGTACTGAGAGTGTACTGGTTCTGGTAAGGGTTGAGAGTGTTACTGGTTCTGGTAAGAGTATTGAGATGGTTACTGGTTCTGGTATTGAGATGGTTACTGGCTCTGATATTGAGATGGTTACTGGTTCTGGTAAGGGTACAGAGATTGTTACTGGTTCTGGTAAGGGTACAGAGATTGTTACTGGTTCTGGTAAGGGTACTGAGATTGTTACTGGTAAGGGTACTGAGATTGTTACTGGTTCTGGTAAGGGTACTGAGATTGTTACTGGTTCTGGTAAGGGTACTGAGATTGTTACTGGTTCTGGTAAGGTACTGAGATTGTTACTGGTTCTGGTAAGGGTACTGAGATTGTTACTGGTTTCTGGTAAGGGTACTGAGATTGTTTACGGGTTCTGGTAAGGTTACTGAGATTGTTCTGGTTCTGGTAAGGGTATGAGAGTGTTACTGTTCTGGTAAGGGTACTGAAGTGGTTACTGGTTCTGGTATTGAGATTGTTACTGGCTCTGATATTGAGATTGTTACTGGTTCTGGTAAGGGTACTGAGATTGTTACTGGTTCTGGTAAGGGTACTGAGATTGTTACTGGTTCTGGTAAGGGTACTGAGATTGTTACTGGTTCTGGTAAGGGTACTGAGATTGTTACTGGTTCTGGTAAGGGTACTGAGATTGGCCATCTGTCAGTTGCATGGATCATGGGTAGCTGACCCCCATTAAAGTTTAGAGGTGACTGTATAGGAGCTGGTGTCCCAGGGATAAGGGGTTCTATCAGGCCCAGCCCGGCTGTGTTTCGTTACCTGCGCCCCTGTTTGTCCCACACCGCCAGTTGCACGTTCCCACCCAGGCGCTGCCAGAAGGTAGGAACACAACTGCCGGTAAGCCCAGCGCCCACAATCGTACCCTGCCCGCCATGACACCGGAAACGTAGATCTACACAAACTCTGTAGTCAATATATACCACGCTCATCATCCAATCATCTTGTATACATGGTCCACGCCGCAGCCAATCATGCTTGAGGAGGTTAAAGCCGAGATTTGGAATGTTACCCGGTGTATGGCCGGAGAAACATCTGTCTCAGACTGAGGCATGATATACAACAGGTTACAATGGACATTGCAGACTTCCCTAGATGATCTGGTTATAACCCCAACAACCATTAGGCAGGGATGTCAAACTTATTGCCCCTTTAGATGTTTGGACAATTGGCAACTCCAAACATTCCTGCTGCTACCCAGGGAATGCTGGGATTGTAGTTTCAAATATCTTGAGGGCGGCGGGCCACACTGTTTGAAATCCCGCACTGGGCGAGTGAGTGTCACACTAGGTGCTGGAAAATCTAAAAACCTGCTATAACAGTGCCCAGATAGCCAATGATCATTGTTCTACAGCTGGGATATCGTGCCCATCCTGCAGCCCACCAGATGTTTTGAAAATGGGTTACCGTGACTTTAAGGCGAACACAAAACCTTGGGGGTTTCCTGCGCCAAGGGGGGAGAGAGGGGGGGGTCCCTAATGGGTCACCACTGAACAAGCCCAGATGTAATAGATGTGATCTAATCTATAAGGATCATATATAATAATATTATATATTCTCTAATTGCCATGATTATTATGGCAGTTATCCAGTACAGGAATTATCCTTTACTTTTGTTATAAGTATATTCAGGCAGGGTACACACAACATATTTTTCGGCCAACCGACCTATATTTCTGCCAACTATCTGAGGTGATTTCGTCAGCGGCGGTGAATGATGTCAGTAGCACATTGGTTTAGATCGAATTAAAGGGCATCGCAGTATATAAACAATATGTAACAGTCTATATAACATCTATGTAACAATCTATATAACAGTCTATGTACAATCTATATAACAGGTCTATGTAACAATCTATATAACAGTCTATTAAACAGTCTATGTAAACAAGCTTATATAACAATCATATAACAGTCTATGTAACATATATAACATCATGTAATCAGTATACAATCTAGTAACGTCTATGTACAATCTAAAATCTATATAACAGTCTATATAACAATTATTAACAGTCTATGTAACAATCTATATAACAGTCTATGTAACAAGTCTATATAACAATTATTAAACAATCTATTAACATATATTACATCTATGTAACAATCTATATAACAATCTATATAACAATCTATATAACAGTCTATGTAACAATCTATATAACTGTCTATTAACACTCTATGTACAATATCTATGAAAGGCTATATAACATCTATGTAACAATCTATATACCACATCTATGTAAAAGGCTATATAACAGTCTATGTAACAGTCTATATAACAGTCTATGTAACAATCTATGTAACAGGCTATATAACAAACTATGTAACAATCTATATAACAATCTATGTAACAGGCTATATAACAATCATATAACAGTTCTGTTATAACAATCTATGTACAGTCTATGTACACTTATAAACAGTCATTTAACAGGCTATATAACAATCTATGTAACAATCTATGTAACAGGCTATATAACAATCTATATAACAGTCTATATAACAATCTATGTAAGTACAGTCTATATAACATCTATGTAACAGGCCTCTATATAACAATCTATGTAACAAATCTATATACAATCTATGTAACAGGCTATATAACAATCTATATAACAGGCTATATAACAATCTATGTACAATATATAACAGTCTATGTAACAATCTACATAACAGTGTATGTAACAGTCTATATAACAGTATATGTAACAATCTACTGTATATAACAATCTATATAACAGTCTATGTAACAATCTATGTAACAGTCTATATAACAATCTATATAACATCTATGGTAACAATCATATATAATAGTCTATGTAACAGTCTATGTAACAAGCTATGTTAACAGTCTATCTTAACAATTCTATATAACAATATAAAGTCTATGTAACAATCTATAGTAAACAATATATAAACATATACAATCTATATTAACAGTCTATATAACAATCTATGTAACAGGTAACAATCTAGTGTAAACAGGCTATGTAAGTCTATTAAAAATCAGATAAACAATCTATATAACAGTCTATGTAAACAGTATATTATAACAATCTATATAACAGTCTATGTAACAGTCTATGTTACAATCTATAGAACAATATAAAAATCTATGTAACAGTCTATATAACAATCTATATAACAATCTATATAACAATCTATGTAACAGTCTATATAACAGTCTATGTAACAATCTATATAACAGTCTATGTAACAATCTATATAACAGTCTATGTAACAATCTATAAAACAGTCTATGTAACAGTCTATGTAACAATCTATATAACAATCTATATAACAGTCTATAACACAATATATAAACAGTCTATGTAACATCTATAGTAACAATCTATGTAACAGTCTATGTAAACAATCTATATAACAATCTATATAACAATCTATATAACAGTCATATAAACAATCTATATAACAGTCTATGTAACAATCTATATAACAGTCTAGTAAAATCTATATAACTCTATAACAATCATATACAATCTATGTAACAGTCTATGTAACAATCTATAAACAATCTATATAACAATCTATATAAACAGTCTATAACAATCTAATAAATCTATGTAACAATCTATGTAACAATCTATGTAACGGCTACATAACAATCTATGTAACAATCTATATAACAATGATGTAAATAACTATAACAGTCTATATAACAATCTATGTAACAGCTATATAACAGTCTATGTAACAATCTATGTAACAGGCTATATAACAAACTATGTAACAATCTATATAACAATCTATGTAACAGGCTATATAACAATCTATATAACAGTCTATATAACAATCTATGTAACAGTCTATGTAACAATCTATATAACAGTGTATTTTTACAGGCTATATAACAATCTATGTAACAATCTATGTAACAGGCTATATAACAATCTATATAACAGTCTATATAACAATCTATGTAAGTAACAGTCTATATAACAATCTATGTAACAGGCTATATAACAATCTATGTAACAATCTATTATAACAATCTATGTAACAGGCTATATAACAATCTATATAACAGTCTATATAACATCTATGTAACAATCATATAATAACAGTCTATGTAACAATCACATAACAGGTATGTAACAGTCTATATAAACAGTATATGTAACAATCTCTGTATATAACAATCTATATAACACATCTATGTAACAATCTATGTAAATCTATATAAAACAAATCTATATAACAGTCTAGATAACAATCTTATATAATCAGTCTATGTAACAGTCTTATGTGTTACTGGTTCTGGTAAGTGTACAGAGATTGTTACTGGTTCTGGTAAGGGTACTGAGAGTGTTACTGGTTCTGGTAAGGGTACTGAGATTGTTACTGGTTCTGGTAAGGGTACTGAGATTGTTACTGGTTCTGGTAAGGGTATTGAGAGTGTTACTGGTTCTGGTAAGAGTATTGAGATGGTTACTGGTTCTGGTATTGAGATGGTTACTGGCTCTGATATTGAGATGGTTACTGGTTCTGGTAAGGGTACAGAGATTGTTACTGGTTCTGGTAAGGGTACTGAGATTGTTACTGGTTCTGGTAAGGGTACTGAGATTGTTACTGGTAAGGGTACTGAGATTGTTACTGGTTCTGGTAAGGGTACTGAGATTGTTATGGTTATGGGAGGGAGATTGTTTATGGCTCTGATATGAGATTGTTAATGAGTCTGGTAAAGGGTACTGAGATTGTTACTGGTTCTGGTAAGGGTACTGAGATTGGCCATCTGTCAGTTGCATGGATCATGGGTAGCTGACCCCCATTAAAGTTTAGAGGTGACTGTATAGGAGCTGGTGTCCCAGGGATAAGGGGTTATATCAGGCCCAGCCCGGCTGTGTTTCGTTACCTGCTCCCCTTGCTTTGTCCCACACCGCCAGTTGCACGTTCCCACCCAGGCGCTGCCCCAGAAGGTAGGAACACAAACTGCCGGTAAGCCCAGCGCCCACAATCAGTACCCTGCCCGCCATGACACCGGAAACGTAGATCTACACAAACTCTGTAGTACAATATATACCACGCTCATCAGCCAATCATCTTGTATTACATGGTCCACGCCGCAGCCAATCATTGCTTGAGGAGGTTAAAGCCTGAGATTTGGAATGTTACCCGGTGTATGGCTCGGAGATAACATCTGTCTCAGACTGAGGCATTGATATAACAACAGGTTACAATGGACATTGCAGACTTCCCTAGATGATCTGGTACTATAACCCCAACAACCATTAGGCCAGGGATGTCAAACTTATTGCCCCTTTAGATGTTTTGACAATTGCAACTCCAAACATTCCCATGCTGCTACCAGGGAATGCTGGGAGTTGTAGTTTCAAAATATCTTGAGGGCGGCGGGCCACATGTTTGACATCCCTGCACTGGGCGAGTGAGTGTCACACTAGGTGCTGGAAAATCTAAAAACCTGCTATACAGTGCCCAGATATGCCAATGATCATTGTTCTACAGCTGGGATATCGTGCCCATCCTGCAGCCCACCAGATGTTTTGAAAATGGGTTACCGTGACTTTAAGGCGAACAACAAAACCTTGGGGGTTTCCTGCGCCAAGGGGGGGAGGAGAGGGGGGGGTCCTAAATGGGTCACCACTGAACAAGCCCAGATGTAATAGATGTGATCTAATCTATAAGGATCATATAATAATATTATATATTCTCTAATTGCCATGATTATTATGGCAGTTATCCAGTACAGATATATCCTTTACTTTTGTTATAAAGTATATTCAGGCAGGGTACACACAAACATATTTTTCGGGCCAACCGACCTATATTTCTGCCAAAATATCTGAGGTGATTTCGTCAGCGGCGGTGAATGATGTCAGTAGCACATTGGTTTAGATCGAATTAAAGGGCAATCGCAGTATATATAACAATCTATGTAACAGTCTATATAACAGTCTATGTAACAATCTATATAACAGTCTATGTAACAATCTATATAACAGTCTATGTAACAATCTATGTAACAGGCTATGTAACAGTCTATTTAACAATCTATATAACAATCTATATAACAGTCTATGTAACAGTCTATATAACAATCTATATAACAGTCTATGTAACAGTCTATGTTACAATCTATATAACAATATAAAAATCTATGTAACAGTCTATATAACAATCTATATAACAATCTATATAACAGTCTATGTAACGGTCTATGTAACAATCTATATAACAATCTATATAACAGTCTATGTAACAATCTATATAACAACCTATATAACAGTCTATATAACAATCTATGTAACAGGCTATATAACAATCTATATAACAATCTATGTAACAGTCTATATAACAATCTATATAACAGTCTATGTAACAATCTATATAACAGTCTATGTAACAGTCTATCTAACAATCTATATAACAATCTATGTAACAATCTATATAACAGTCTATGCAACAATCTATGTAACAGTCTATATAACAGTCTATATAGCAGTCTATATAACAATCTATGTATCAGGCTATATAACAATCTGTATATAACAATCTATGTAACAATCTATATAACAATCTATGTAACAAGCTATGTAACAATCTATGTAACAATCTATGTAACAATCTATGTAACAGTCTATATAGCAGTCTATATAAAAATCTATATAACAATCTATGTAACAATCTATTTAACAGTCTATGTAACAATCTATATAACAGTCTATGTAACAGGCTATATAACAATCTATATAACAGTCTATATACAATCTATATAAAAATCTATATAACAATCTATGTAACAATCTATATAACAATCTATGTAACAATCTATATAACAATCTATGTAACAATCTATATAACAATCTATGTAACAGTCTATATAACAGTCTATATAAAAATCTATATAACAATCTATGTAACAATCTATATAACAGTCTATATAAAAATCTATGTAACAATCTATGTAACAGTCTATGTAACAATCTATATAACAATCTCTATAAAAATATATATAACAGTCTATGTAACAATCTATATAAGAATCTATGTAACAGTCTATGTAACAGGCTATATAACAACCTATATAACAGTCTATATAACAATCTATGTAACAGGCTATATAACAATCTATATAACAATCTATGTAACAGTCTATATAACAATCTATATAACAGTCTATGTAACAATCTATATAACAGTCTATGTAACAGTCTATCTAACAATCTATATAACAATCTATGTAACAATCTATATAACAGTCTATGCAACAATCTATGTAACAGTCTATATAACAGTCTATATAGCAGTCTTTATAACAATCTATGTATCAGGCTATATAACAATCTGTATATAACAATCTATGTAACAATCTTTATAACAATCTATGTAACAATCTATGTAACAATCTATGTAACAATCTATGTAACAATCTATGTAACAGTCTATATAGCAGTCTATATAAAAATCTATATAACAATCTATGGAACAATTATGTAACAGTCTATGTAACAATCTATATAACAGTCTATGTAACAGGCTATATAACAATCTATATAACAGTCTATATAAAATATATATAACAGTCTATGTAACAATCTATATAAGAATCTATATAACAATCTATATAACAGTCTATGTAACAGGCTATATAACAATCTATGTAACAGTCTATATAACAATCTATATAACAATCTATGTAACAATTTATGTAACAATCTATATAAAAATCTATATAACAATCTATATAACAATCTATGTAACAATCTATATAACAATCTATGTAACAATCTATATAACAATCTATGTAACAGTCTATATAACAGTCTATATAAAAATCTATATAACAATCTATGTAACAATCTATATAACAGTCTATATAAAAATCTATGTAACAATCTATGTAACAGTCTATGTAACAATCTATATAACAATCTATATAAAAATATATATAACAGTCTATGTAACAATCTATATAAGAATCTATATAACAATCTATGTAACAGTCTATGTAACAGGCTATATAACAATCTATATAACAGTCTATATAACAATCTATGTAACAGGCTATATAACAATCTATATAACAGTCTATGTAACAGTCTATGTTACAATCTATATAACAATCTATGTAACAAGCTATATAACAGTCTATATAACAATCTATATAACAGTCTATATAAAAATCTATATAACAGTCTATGTAACAGGCTATATAACAATCTATATAACAATCTATATAACAGTCTATATAACAATCTATATAACAATCTATATAACAGTCTATGTAACAGTCTATATAACAATCTATATAACAGTCTATGTAACAGTCTATGTTACAATCTAAATAACAGTCTATATAACAATCTATATAACAGTCTATATAAAAATCTATATAACAGTCTATATAACAGTCTATGTAACAGTCTATATAACAGTCTATATAACAATCTATGTAACAGTCTATGTAACAATCTAGAACAGACAGCCTGCACTGAGTAGGCAGTGAGGGGGGATTTCAGTCACCAGTAATCCCCCCCTAAATATGCCCCTGCGTGCATCAGCTGAAAACTATGTAATACGTCGGTAGCTGCAAGTTTTGCAGGTTTTTTAACACCAGCTACCAGGAGCTGCTATAGTGCATCGATGGGGAGATTGCACTAGGGAGCCAATAGAAGCTCCTGGTAAATTGCCCTGACAGTCTTTTAAAGGCCACTCCCACATTAGTTTACCTTCATTATATTTTCCTTGCCCCTAGACTTTTTCTGGTACATGATATAATAACATGTTATGAGTAATGTTCCTCCTTTTATTATAAAATATAAGTATATCATGTATAGCAACCTGGAGCAGACGTTCCAGGGGACCTATGTCTGTGTCAGGTGTGAGTGGGTTGCCCGTTTGGAAGCTGAGGTGGATAGTCTAAGGGGGCAGCTTGCAGCATTGCAGGGATTGGCAAATCTGGGGGGACAGGGAAGGTTGAGGGGGGAGGTAGTTTTGTTAGGGTTATTAGGGTAAGTGAAGGACGGAAGGGTAGGGTTGCTTCTTCCCAGATTGGCGATCCCAACAGATTTGCCGCGTTAGGTGATGAAGTGGAGGAGGGCAGCTCGGAATTAGCATGTATGGAGCAGGCTAGTCCCTTGAGCACCCAGGGGACTGCCATCTGTAATACAAGGGAGGAGGAACTTAGGATCAGGAATGCTAGGCAGGTGGTAATGGTAGGGGACTCCATTATAAGGAAGGTAGATAGGGTAATCTGCTGCCAAGACCCTACATGCCGAACTGTGTGTTGCCTGCCTGGTGCTAGGGTACGGTATGTGGTGGATCGTGTAGACAGATTATTGGTGGGGCAGGGTGTGACCCGGCGGTCTTGGTTCACATTGGTGCCAATGACAAAGTTAGAGGAGGAGGTGAGGTCCTTAAACATGATTTCCAAGAGCTAGGGGCCAAGTTAAAATTTAAGGACCTCCAGGGTAGTGTTTTCAGAAATACCACCGCAGCCACGTGCTATGTCAGGAAGACAGTGGGAGCTTAGGAGCATTAATGCGTGGCTAAGAGCGTGGTGTAAGGAAGAAGGGTTTGGGTTTATAGAGAACTGGGCAGACTTTGCTGTCGGCTACAGGCTCTTTAGTAGGGATGGGTTGCAGCTCACTGATAGCGGTG
Organism: Hymenochirus boettgeri; assembly: GCA_019447015.1. Lineage (NCBI taxonomy): Eukaryota > Metazoa > Chordata > Amphibia > Anura > Pipidae > Hymenochirus > Hymenochirus boettgeri. The sequence continues at coordinate 29,845,030 of CM033475.1, forward strand.
CAGCTGTTTTAGAGGAGAAGATGGCTAGAGGGTTGGAGAAGATTTTAAACTAGGTTTGGGGGGGGGAGGGTATTAGCAGTCTCACTGGGATAGATAGCCTAGGAGGAAAGCAGGGTGTAGATAGGCCAGTGGTGGGTGGCAAGGGGGATGGGGCTAGCATAGGGGATAGGGCGGCATGTGGATTAAAGTGTATGAATAAATTACAGGATCATAATCTAAAATGTATGTTTGCAAATGCGAGAAGCCTGGCTGACAAAATGGGTGAATTGGAAATAATGGCGTTGAATGAAATTTATGTAATAGGTATAGCAGAAACGTGGTTGAACAGTTCTCATGACTAGGCTGTAAATTTAGAAGGATATGCCTTGTTTAGGCAGGACAGAGAAAAAAGGAAAGGGGGAGGAGTATGTGTTTATGTTAAAAAAGAATTGAAGCCAAATTTAAAAGAGATAACTGGCGATATGGATGATAAAGTGGAGGCAATATGGGTGGAATTAGGCAACATGAAAGGGGGTAATGTCATTGTTGGTGTCTGCTAAGTGAGACAGCTTCATATGCAGTTGGCAAAGGCTGCAAGTTTGCGGAGTGTGCTCATTATGGGGAACCTTAATTACCCTGACATTGATTGGTGTAGTGGAACTACCAACACAGAAAAGGGCGATGAGTTCCTGAATTTGTTGCAGGATAATTCTCTCTCACAGGTGGTTGAAGTTTTTACTAGAAAAGGAGCTTTGTTGTATCTGGTAATAGCTAACATCGTGGAGCGTATTATAGATATAAAGGTAACTGGAGGCTTAGGGAATAGTGACCATGAAATAGTGGCGTTTGCAGTATGTTATCTGAAGGAATTAAAGGGCATGTCCACCCCCAAAACTATAATCCCCCCAACTACTGGCCCCACCATGTAGTGTAGTTTAATCCTTACCTCACATCCCAGCTCCATAGGGGTTTCTCCGTAAACCCCCCCCCCAAAGTCCCAAAACTAACCACCAGGAGGATAGCAGGGTCTGCCTGCTATCTTGCCTCCGGTAGTAATATTGCCATGCGCACTGCAGCCCTTCTCCCCCCCCCTCTCCCTCCCGTTCTACTATCCCTCCCCCTAGTGCAAAACCCCTTAATATGCTGCTCCCCCATGTCCCCAGCCCCAACCACATATTTTTTTTTTCAAAAAGCTCCCCAAACTCTTACTTACCTCTCCGCTTTCCTCCGCTGCACTGAATGACCGGAAGCCGCGTCCGTGATTGGCTGCTGCTCAGCCAATCACAGACGCGACTGCCGGTCCCGCCCCTCTGCTTGCATTCTCGCAAGCAGAGGGCCGGCAGTGCGGCGGAGGAACGAGGGAGGTAAGTAAGAGTTGGGGGGCTTTCTGAAAATATTTATGCGGTTGGTGGCTGGGAGACATGGGGGAGCAGCATATTAAAAATCAATTTTAGGGGTGGACATACCCTTTAAATACAGGGCGATTTACCGAAAGCCACTATCGCTCTGGGTAAATCTCCTAAACACGATTCAATATTGCATTTGTGATTGTGGGTAAATCCCGAAAAGGGATTTGCTCACAGCGTGAAGTAGCACTTAAGTAACGCAAACGCCATATTGAATCGGGAGCGCCAGCTGCACGGGTGTCCTTTCCTGTGCAGCCAGCGCTTCGCTATCAGTAAGCGTGAGTTTAACTCCAAAAAAGAGCACAGTGGCTCTCTGTAAATGAGGCTGATAGTTTCTTAATATGTAAACATTGTTAATGTAATCCTGTAACAGTTGCTAACCTTATAGGAAAAACAATATTGCTGTATAGATCCTTGTTCTTTTCTGTCCTGTGTACATTGCGTGAGTAAGCTCAGTGGGTAGTTCTGTGGGAAGTAGTAAAGTGCATCATTGATTAATTCCAGTTTGTGCTACAGTGTGTCCTCTATCACTCTCTGTGTGATCAGTTTCACACCTGTCCCCATACTAGTTAAGCAGGGTACACACACAATGCCTACAAACATTTGGAGTTGGCATTGGAACCGCTTGTTACAAATGGAAAATTTCCCTCGGCCGTGGTACTAGTAAAGGGAGTCGCCCACTATCACTGGGTGTATAGCTGTCATGAGCGATCTCCCTATACATTATGTAGGGAGAAGGCTTGTGATTGTCTATAGACAGTCTGAAAGCTGGGTACACACAGCACAGATTTCTAAAAGGTGACAGACAGGATCTGCAAGATCCTGTCTGCCATCTTTCAAAGATTGCATACACCAGTCCCGAGCGTTCCCTATAGGGAGAACGCGGGACTGTGTGTTTCCATCGGCCGCGCTAGACTCCTATAGGGAGTCTAGCGTGGCCGATGGAAATTGGCCTTTCCCGAACGAGCGTACGGCCGACCCGATGTTCGGCGGCCGCGCGCTCGTTCGGGAAACAACGTACACACAGTAACGATAAAGCCCCGATACCGTCGGATCCGACGGTATCGGGGCTTTATCGTTACTGTGTGTACCCAGCTTAACACTTACTTTTTATGGATGCATCTTGGATCTATTGGACTTAATCCCCTTTCAGACTTTCACTCCTTGCACTTTCTGTTGACCTCAAGGTGCCAGATCTACAGGTAACTAAAAGCCAATTTAATGGGAGGGTTGGGGGGGGGGGTGTAGGTCCTTGGTAGCTGTAAGCCCCCTATAAAAATCACCCATGGGTTAGACTCGCAAGTTGCCCAGTTACTTCAGCAGTGAGTATAGCTAGGTTCTTGCATCTAATCTGATTTTGACAATGTTAGAGCTTGTGTGGACACAGCCTTATTGGATATTAGCACAACATTCCAAGATTTCCAACAAACATTATTCATTAATAATGATTCATATGGGAAATGTTGCAGGAACATTGGCAGATCAAAACGGTTCTGTGCTCCACATTATGATTGATTCCAAGTTTATGTTAAAATAAATATTGAGCTGTATGGGCAGCATTAGACAAAATAGTGTGCACAAAAACAACCCATGGCATATATGGCCTCTGAGGAAGTGACTCGTACGTCAAGAAACGCGTAAGGCGGTGCCTTATCCTGACTACACTCCTCTCCTGTTTAATGTACTTTTACGGTTCCACTCCGTTGAGTGTGTTTTTAAGATTTTGTATAATAAAGACTATGTTGTATTACGTACGGTGTAGCACGCTATATCTTGGGCTTTCATAAGTATTGTTGGTGCGGCTCCCAGCTGTAGGACCGTTCTTAGTGTTGCTCCGTACGTTCCGGTCGGCAGATGTGTGCTCCCATTAGGTCTTACTCCTTATGTCAAGATAACAGGTGGGGGTGCTGAGGAATGTAATGCAGACAGCAGATTGTGGAAGGTACTGCTGTATGAACTGGAATGTTTATGGTGCTGGGCAGCTGAGATGCTAATCAAGTGCCTAAAGATGGTGACAATTCTGAAAAAGGACTAGAGCATAATAAAAAAAAACACCATTAGTCCTATAGCTCTCCTTAATACTGCTGTCAATGTATTGGCAAATCTCCCAGGCAGAGGAATATCTGACTAATTCTCAGATGAAGGCGACCTATGAACCCAGACGGAACGTTTTCGGTTACATTATGACACCTGTCACCTTTATTTACATATCTACGTACATCTGGGGTTTGCTAAATGTTATTGCAGTAAAACTTGGTTTGAAATCTCAGTTTGGGTTTACAGTGAAGTTTATTACGTTTTCCTTGAGGCAAATAAAATATCAGGATTTCCAAATGGAAAAGGAACTTCACTTATATCGTTATAAGAACTGTTGATGACAAACTAAATCAAAGATTCCAGCATTTAACTGAATACATATTTGTAAAGGCTTTTGGAATTTCCAGTGTAACAGCTGAGCTCGTCAGGATAGGAAGTTCTATGGAGTCGGAGACTCATTAATGAAATTGTTATATGATTTTTGTCTTGCAACTTCTATTAAGAAGACGGTGACTAATTTGGAAAATGGGAAGGCAGACAATGAATTAACAATAGATAGAAACCGGTGGTGGTTAAAACCACTTTTTGTTATTCATTTTTATTGAAGAACGGGAGGTAAAGGAGCAGTGTCTTACCTCCCATTCTTTAATAAAACATTCAGGAGCCAGTTAAGCAACTTGCCCGATCGCTCGCTACTCCGCCGCATCCTCTGACAGGTCCAACGGACCCTGTATTCTATGCGAATGCGCATCGCATACTAAGTCCGTTGGGACCTGTCAGAGGAGGCGGCGGAGGAGCGAGCGAGCGATCAGGTAAGTTGCTTAACTTCACTCCCGGCTCCACGTAACTGTATGTAGCACATTTTCCGAACGATCGTGAGGCCAAGGAACATTCACCATCGGCCTTGTGGTCATTTGGAAATGTCACCCGAGTCTGGGGGAATTCTGCAGTCCCCTATGCTTTACGCTCAGGATAACGCTCAGGACTGTGTGTAGCGTGCTCGTTAGAAAATAATAGAATCTTGCAGTTGTAATAACAACAGTCGTAACAACCACCACCCTCATGACCGCAGGGGGGCCCAGGAGGTAAAAGGGCCCACAATCTGTGCAGCAAAGCTCCGCGATCAGCTGTTTTTAAACATCTGAAAGCAGCCATGTATGAAGTAAACATACACATGATCAGCTGTTTAAAAGACCAAACCGGAAGTTCATTTATGGTCTTTTAACGTGTATCTTTACTGCATACTGTTTAAAATCAGCTGATCGCGGAGATTTGGTGCACCATGGAGGGGGCATGTCAAGGGCCCGGCCTCCAATCTTGTGGGGGGCGCCTCCTGACCTTTTTTTTTTTTGCAGCTGCTATTGTGCAAGTGGGTACCCAGCTTAAACCACCACTCCCACACTCTGTATGAGAATTGATCATTTGGGGTACCAATACATGCAATTATTGCTATCAGCTCATTATTCTAGGATAGGGAGCAGACAATGAACTAAAGCTGGATACACACAGTACCGATAAAGCACCGATACCCTCGGATCCTACTTTTCCGAACGAGTGTGCGGCCGCCGAACGATCGGGTCTTGCAGATCCTGTCTGTCATCTTTCAAAAATCTGTGTTGTACTGTGTGTACCCAGCTTAACAGTAATCAGCAAATCCTGAATGACTTTTTATTGGCCATTTGGGTCACCTGCTTTATGTGAACCGTGCCAGGCTTTATTCAGCCTTGTTGATGAAAGATCCCTGGTTGTACAATAGTAATAAACAATAAACATAACCATATGGACCGTTAATCAACCAACCAGATTTTCATTTCTAAAAAATGAACAACCAATAAATCAAGTTTATTTGCTTAGCAAACGATTCTGCCGCAAAATAAATTCTCATTCCAGGAAGTAGAGATTTTAATCGGAGAACCCGGCAGTTGGTCATTAAATAGTAATTATATAGTTGGCTGCATTCTCTGTTCATTTTTCATTTTGAGAATTGAAAAAGAAATCTGGAATGACTGGGCATTTTCAGCTTTTCTTCTGTTCTTGTGTAAGATTGAATATGTTGGTTCTCAGTTCTCTGAGATTCTGTTTCTTAGAACAGTTATACAATATTATAATGACCAGTAACAGGTTCTAAATAGTAACCATGATAGCGAAGCGATAGTGTTAGGCATCTCTTAGTTGTATGGATGTATAATTGTATTTATAAAGCGCCACTTGTGTACGCAGCGCCATACATGATAAAACACAGAGTATACAAACGGGGATACGTGCAAGCAATTATACAAATAAATACAAATTAAATAAAGTTTCATACATAAACTAATCGATATATTTAAATTATGGATGTATAGATAAGTGTGGTGTGGCTTGACACGCTAGGAATGATATACCTGCCCTGAAGAGCTTACAATCTAAGTTGGTGGGACAACATACAAATACAGTACATGTGGGGGAATCGGTACAAAGTTCTTGATATGTCCAGCAATCAATTATTGTGCAGGTGTTCAAAAAGGTAGGATTAAAGTTAAAATTTAAAGTATTAATGGATGTTATCTAACAAAGTGAGAGTGGGAGAAAGGTAAGGAGCAGCAAGAGAGAATGGAAAAAGCAGTGGTTGTTGGGGGTTTGTGGAGAAGATTTCCTTGTGAGGAACAGAGGACGTGAATTAGAAGGAAAGAGAAAAGTATCTCCCTATATTATCACATCTCATAATAGTAAGTGACATCCTGTGTAACTAAAGGTGAGTTAAATTTAACCTTTAATTGGTATATGTAAGAGGATTAAGTTTATGGTACACCCCATAATAAAATTTGTGTTCAGTACTTATTTGTTTCCTGCAAGACTGTATTCGTCAGGAACACTTCCTGTTCTGCAGTGGGAACCTATGTGCACAGCTAAGACTAAGAATGTTCCTGTTGTTTTCCAGATATTCCCTACAATAAAAAGGATTGCTTCGATCCTACCCTACCCTCGCACTTTGAACTGATTTTTCATATGTGTAACATATACATTAAAACTAATAGCATACATTGAAAAGAATGTGAGAGCTGACAAGTAGGGGGAAAGAAAGGGTATACACACCTAATGGGATACGTATTAGCTTGAGTTATCCCAGTGCAAAATGCACCTAAGGTGAAAACCTCTCTCCACCATAGGCGGGCTCTATAATATGTAGAGCAACCCTTCTAGCGTATCAACGCTTCCCCTATCCTGGGAGACACATCGGCATAGGTTCCCCCTTTCCCAATAAGTGTCGGTTCTGACAGAAGTTAAAAAACCAGAAGACCATAAGGACATAATATAGCAACAATGTATCAGAGCACATACCATTTAGTTACACTGGTTTAGGTTGAGAAACCTGCATTACGCCCCTCATTGTTTTATCATGAGGAGGGTCAGGTTTCAAACAACCAGAGTCCAATATGGTCAAGTTTAAAAACAAACAGGGAGATTCAATAAAAGTTCTTATCCTTTAAAATGATGCTAATTTTGCCCCAACCAATCAGATGTTAGCTTTCAAATGTTAAATAAGATCTGATTGGTTGGGGCAAAATTAGCAACATTTTAAACGATAAGACCTTTTATTGAATCTCTCTGAAAGTGCGTTTCATCCTACTAGGAGGACTTAAGGTGGCCATACATATACCCGATATGACTTACCTGACCAAGCGCTCACGCAACGTTTGTTCAATCCTGCCGGAACCGTCTCTCCCGATCTTCTATGCGGTTGCAAAATGAATGGGATTTTGTGATCGCATGTCGGTCACATAGAAGATCGGGAGAAGCGGTTATAGGTCGGGTATATGTATGGCCACTTTTAGTCAGAGTCAAATTTATCTGAACAGAGAGCATGGCCAGGAACATAAGAGGCCAAGAGATAGGCAAAATAGTGCAGCAGATTAAAGAGATTTAAAGGTCAAAAAGGGGTATTGAATATTATTCTTTCTGAGAGAGTGCTTGATTGCTTGTTGTGAGAGGGTGTGTGAGTGCCTGTATGATCAGGGGCACACCTACCACGAAGCAAAGTGAAATGTTTTCTCACAGCGTGCTTCTGTGGTCTCCTAGAAAGGCGGCAGTTAGTGGTGCGTGCAGGAGTTCTTTCACGTGGCCATTCAGTGTCTCTGTGGGCAGTGCTGGGCATATCTTATTTACAAGTCCATGTGAGCTGGGCATAAGGGCATCTCATATGTCACAATCTGTGTGGGTTGGAGATTATTATTATTATATGTGCTAGTCTGTGTTGGCTGGGCATGGAGACATGTTATATGTACCAGTCTATGTGGGCTGGGCATCTTATATTTACCAGTCTGTATTGTGAACAATTATAATTATCAGTCTGTGTTGTGGGCACTTATATTTACCAGATCACTAGCCAGTATAAAGTAAACCCTCCAGTTCAACAGCCAGTGTAAAGTCTGCCATCCAGTTCACCAGCCAGTGTATAGCCAGCTCTTCAGTCCAACAGTCAGTGTAAAGTAAGCACTCCAGTTCACCAGCCAGTGGGGGTTTTAGTAACAATTTTATGCATATAAAAGAAAAGCATTCCAACCACATCAAGTTAACCCCAGTATATAAAAACATAGAAAAGATAATCATTGCACATTCCTAGGCCCCATACAATATCATATTATATGCACACTGGCATACTTTATAAACAAAGGGGTTTTAGTATACATTACTGTGATCACATGAATGAAAAGCCTTCCAACCATGTGAAGGAAACCCCAGTCTGGAAGGTCCTAACTTCTAACCTTTTTTACTTAAATTACCATTAGCAAACTTCATTCTTACACACTGGATCCATATAACAGGCTTTCTCACTTCACTTGGATCAAGTGTGTAAGAATGAGAAATGCAAAAGTTTGCTAATCGTAATTGAAGTAAAAAAGGTTAGAAGTTAGGACCTTCCAGACTGGGGTTACCTTGACGTGGTTGGAAGGCTTTTCATTCATGTGATCACAGTAATGTATACTAAAACCCCTTTGTTTATAAAGTATGCCAGTGTGCAGATATGATATTGCATGGGGCCTAGGAATGTGCATTGATTATCTTTTCTGTTTGTATAAATGATTGACCAGATCAGTAGCACTTCCGCTAAATGTAGTTGTAAATTAGCCTAATTGGAGTGCTTCCACAATTCTTGTATAGTAACCCTAGTATATAAAGTTCTAACTAATTACCTTGGGTAATGTATAAGGGCTGACACCCCTTGCTTAGTCAGTGGGGTCAGAGTGTGGGTTGTCGCTGGGGTTCTGACACCTGTTTTTTCAGTTGCTGGCTGTTTCCATAAGGCCTTTTCTCTTTTTTTTCATCTTCCTGACCAGTTTGAATAATTTAGGTGGGAAGGGAACAACTGTCTTGTGGTCTAAGTCTATCCACATCACATTACCAAAAGAAGCTGATTTCCAATGGAGGGAAGCCTAAGTATTTTGACTGATGGGGGTGAATTTGCTCCATTTCTAAAGAGACTAGCACAAGTGCAATAGTAAGACAGTGGATTATAAAAGCCATATACAACGTGCACCTAATGGCAAAATATACCAAAATGAAAATATCTACAGTACACCTAATAATACAAAACAACTTCAATCACTTGGCAATAGCTATTTTAAAAAAGTAGAAAAGAGATCTTAGGATAGAAAATAGTCCTTTAAGGACACGATCACCCCTCAAATTAATTTATTATTATAAATAGGTTTTTCAGCCCCCTAATCACAATAGGAAGCTGACAGATGTAGGACTGTTTTACATCTATCGAAATTTTCTTCTCCCTCTTCCCTTTCTTCTCTCCGTGCTCTTTTACAAGCTTGCACACGCTTAGAGGAGGCAACTAGGAGAATAGCATTCAGTCATTCACACAGCCAATTCTGCTGATTGGCTGTGATGGATGGGTCAACTGAATCAACCCAGGAGCTGGGTCAAGGACAAGTGGTTAAGGTCATTGGTATGGATAAATACTGCTGAGTGCTCTATTTTCTTAAATGTCTATGTATTTGCACTGAACTTCCCCTTTAAACCTGTAAATCCAATACAGTTCATCATGTGAATCCTCCTCTGTCTGTAATTCCCATGGACACACACAGAGAACCAAACCAATAACTCCTCAGCAGCGATCACCAGCACATGGAAACACTGAACGTTCCAAAATGTCACATGACCTCTAACGTAAAGTGATTAGGTGACAGCATCCAATCATGATTGGGCTGACAACTCCTTAACTGTACTTCTCACCCTGTTATCTCACTGTGAGTATGTAAGAAGCTACACGACTGGCTGATTGGATTTCTAGTGCCACGCCTCCCTCTTACTGTGTATGGTGTGACATTTCTCTGTGATCTGATTGGTCGGCTGCTTCCTGTTCCTTCTGTCACTTGGACTGCTGTGCTGGTTGGATGTGAGTGTGAGTATAACTTTCCTCCTGGAAACACTAAATACTTATAATTATACTGAATTATACAAGGAATTCTACTAATGTGCAGGGAGCTGTGTATAGCAATGGCCTGGAATGTGTATGACAGTGCTTCCACTCCCAGCAGCCTCTCCAGGCAGTTATGGCTCTTCTTAGCCAGAGTGTCTTTAGTAAAACCGGTACGGTAGCTCTGTAAAATTATAATATATTATACTGTCTAATAAAGTGTTGTCAAATGGTGGCCCTTTAAATGTTTGAAAACTATAACTCCCAGCATTCCATGTCAGCAGTATGCTGGGAGTTGTAGTTTTCAAACATCTGAAGGGCCACAAGTTTGACCTTTCTAATTTAATAAAATATTTATTTTTAAAAGGAAATGTCATCAGGTAGTGGCATGTCGTATGAATGCAAAATCCTTGTAAAAGTTTATAGTGCATATTGATTAATATTAATATATTATTCACATTACCCAAAATCATTTTTTTTTCTAAAAAAAAACAAAACGTAAAGTCAGTGAAAATATTTTTTACTTAATTATTGAGGCACAACCCAGACTTGCAGTCACGCAGTTTGGGAAACATTTAGGGAAGCTATGCTAATGGTATTAAAGCTGCATTCATTCTGCCTTGTGGTTTTAATGTGTGGCTTGTGATTTTTCACTGATGTAGTAGTTCTGTCAGTTAAGCTGGCCATACACAGATCAATTTTGTTTAGCAGTCAAACGATCACTGTTCAGCTTTTCAGTCGATAGACCCCTAATAGATTTTTCAGACTGCGTATTGATCATTTTCAGACTACAAGTATTGCATAACCCTGCCCTTTTCTTTGCAGTATAGGTAACTAATTATCTTGATTATTTTTATACAGTTCCAACATGTGGCTGTTGATTGCAGTGGTGGCCCTTATCCCAGGGGTGGCCCATGCGGATGATGTTTCCAGAATATTCAGAAATGATCCTGTTTCTGACATTCTGTATTTTGCAGATCCTGAAGCCACTATGAATATTGTAAGTTTATTTTTCATCCTCTGTAATCCATAAATGGTTTCATAGTTGTTAACCAGAGTCTGTACTTTGGTGAATAGATCACTGACCAGATCACTCTATGATCAATTCTTTTCTTATAATCCCTTAATAATTTCCCCACCTTTTGTTCTGTTCTGATTATCTAAATCTCTTTATCACAGGCCAACTCAGGACCAGGACCCCCCCCCCCCCACACACACACACACACCCTAGTTTTGTAATACTTTTCTTCCAATGCTCTTGAGCAGGGGTGGGCAATTAAATTTCACATGGGGCCTCATTAGAAACTTCTATTGTCGTGAAGGACGGCACCAATAGGTTCAACTCGGTTCTTATTATAGAGATTGCAAAACTGAATTTTATAGTTTAAATACACCTATTGTGTTGTTTTTGTTCTTTTTTTTAGTTGCAATATTTTAGATCTCTTTCATCAAAATAAATAAAGCAATTGATCAGGTAATCATTTTATTTTTATAAATTAAACTTAAAAATAAATAAGTTCTCCAGCCTGAGACAATCAATATAAAGATTTTTTGGGTACAGTCAGGGGAAGCCTCCGGGCCTTACTTTGCCCAGGTCTGCTCTTGAGCATACTTGCCAACATGATCCATTTTCGGCAGATTCAGATTCCCCTGGTGCTGTTGTGAGCTGGTTAGCTGTCTGCCATTGGCAGTGACTCCACTTCACCGATGAACGCTATGCGAAAGATGACGGGATGTTTAGGCGCATCGGATTAAATGGTATAATGAAACTTAGATTTGGGGGATCCAGGCTAAGAAATATATATTTCAGTTTAGATGGTGGAGATACAGTTTAAGCTTTGTACAAACTAATGTGCCTGCCTATGAACGTCCGCTTCAGCTGTCGTACACGTGTGGCGACTCCAAACAGTATAATTTGTGATCCACCACGCTGGATCATTTAATGATGCCGGTGCGACCTGCCACGCTTGTATGGTTGTCGGCTGCTTCTGACCAACACGATGGTGCATCCTATCGGTATCGACTGGGAAGTAACATGTGAACTACACAACCTTGCTCTATCTTTCTTGAGTAAATTGCAGCTTGAAATATAATGAAGTTGCCGAGCCCCATCCTTCTCATAGTGTAAAAAAGGCTTCATGGCTACTACCAAGCTCTGTCTGTATCAGGATCGGTAGATAAATCCCATTTGGTAGCTCCAAGCAAAATATATCTACAGTGTGTGAAATGTAAGTGAAAACGATCCTGTTAGCATGTCTTTCACAATAACATTCAGCATGCAATATCCAGTTTTGTCCATCCACACTGTATAGCGATTGTCACGTTGGTCTGATCCATTTGTGTATGTTGCTTTAAAGAGATGTCGAAAGCTTTAATTTTCATCAAACATTGAAATCATGTGATGTTTCCTCTTGTGACCAGAGGGAGAAGGGGATTTTTTGTATAGTAGGGAAGTGAGGTGGGTGTGTGTGTGTGTGTGGATCATATGTGTGTCTATAAAAACCTGCTTTGTGAGTAGGAATGGGCTCTTAAAGGAGAACTAAACCCAATTTATTATACTCCAGAATCTGAAAACAACTTCCCTAAAAACCCCAATAAGCTATAAAATCCCACTTCAGTAAATTGTATTAAAGTAAATGTAAGCCTGTTAAGAACTGGACGAAGTATGTGTGTGTATGTACAGTGTCAGACCACACCTTCTGACCTCAGTCACATGCTTCCTTGCTTTATCTGTCCTGTAAAAGGATTGGCTAGAAATTATTAATGGGGCTAGAAATTATTAATGGGTGTGACCAACTGTAACAAGTTTCTGCCATAGCTAAGGACTGAGCATGTGCAGAACATAATGGTCTTTGACCAAACTGTGTGATACTAGATGTGAAGTAAAGCACAAACCATATGTTATTTAGGTAAATTTCCCAGTGCCCGTAACAAAATGAGAGGTAAGACAAAGATTACTGGTTTTATATTCTGCCTTTCGGTTTAGTGTTTTCTGTGGCTGTAGTTGACCTTTAACATAATTCTCACTTCAAAAAACTTCAAACTAAAACATCTCTCTCCTTAAAGGGCATGTAATACAAAATATGTAAAGATGATCTTAAACAGGCTGTCTCTATAGGTCTCTTTATAGGGGATGTTCAGTGCAAAAGAGCAGTATTTTTCTATCATAATGACCTTAACCTGTCCATTTAGTATTTTGTCTGTTTATAAATAAATACTGACTTCCTATTTGCAGGACCCATAATAGAGACCGTTATGGTTTTGCCCTTGACTCCTGGGTTGGATTCAGTTGCTCAGTAGAGATCTGAGCATGATTGACCCATCCAACAGCCAATCAGTAGAAATTACTGTTAGGTACATTTCAAGATAATGTGCATTCTGGGAAAAAGAAGGAACATTAAAAAACCTGAAATGGCAGCTCACTAATGTCAACAGCAGGGAATAATAAGGGGTATAAATTCAACTGATTTTTACAAAATGTAAGAGAATATGTAGAATAATTAGGTATGCATAATACAAACTAAAATTTTAAAATAATTAGATTTTCCTCTAAACTTTCCCTTTAAACTATTTGCTTTGTCCCACCTCTTTGATGTTACATAGAGATGCTACTGGAATCTGGTGCATCTGTCATTAGCAGACACTATCCATATACTGGATGGAAATGGACAGTGACGTTGTGATAAGGTTTTTCACGTTAGACTTTCCCAGGGATACTGAAGTTTCTTTTCTCTTTACAGAGTGAACTGATCCGATACAGAGGATATCCCAGTGAGGAATATGAAGTGGTTACTGAAGACGGCTATTTCCTCAGTGTAAACAGAATACCGCACGGGGTTAAATATGTATCTGAAGGTAGGTTTAAGAATGATCTGTGTGAACTTATTGTGAAACAGCAAAATGACTTTCACAGCCTGCGGCCTGGGCTTTAATGATTACCCTACAGGTAAAGCATCCATAATAATGACCATAATTAAATTGTCTACAGATATTTACTAAACCATAAGAACACAATGTCGGGGAGCGATGCCTTCTATCTACTGTACTCCACCCTTTATTGAGACAGAAAAGGTTGCTTGGCCACTGTTGAGCAGCCTGTCTATACCTGAATCATTGGAACGATTGTTTGAAAAGACATTGATCTTACATATCTACCTAGCTTAACGCATTGCTACAAAATGCATTTTTGGGATAAAATGTAGGATTATTTCCTTGTGAAACAAAACAAGCCATATTTGTATAGTAGGACATTTATAAAACATCTGGGATACCAATAGCCTAGGATGGTTCTGTTAATGAAGTAGGCATTTACATGGGTTTTAGGTGAAGGTCTGTTTTCCTCCTGACATTACAATCAATTTTCAAGATTTGTTTTATTTGCTGCGTAACTGTGCTCTGGGTAACTAATAAAACAGCACCACCTACTTGTAAGCAGCGCATGTACACTCAGCTCAGATTGTAATTATTCGATACCACCAGGACCTCAGCTGTGCTGCTTCCTTACTCCCTTGGCTATGAATATGGCTCTGAAAAACCATAATAAATATAATGAATGTTCATTCCAGAAACTAACATGAGGTTTCCTTGCGGTTAGGACAGTATGTCCATGTCAGGGTGAGAATGAATTCTTGGAAATAACAGATGATTTAGAAAAAGCGTATTTGACTTTGGCCCGTGTGACTATAAATGTAGAAACTACAGTCGCTGAACTAAACCAATAAATTGTGTATTCTAGCTGTTCGTCGAGTGGATCGTGTTTATTGAAAACAAGTAGTCCATTTTAAAACATACAATATGTGTTGGCATTGCGCAAACTTCCAACATTTTGTTCCTTTTTCACAGAATGTTTGGATTTTTCAGTTTCAACGACAGTGGATGGTTAAACGGTAGAAAACCAGAGTCTTTCCAATACAGAGAATCGTTGGCGTGTACATGTGTTCTAAACACATGGAACATGTCAGGCTGTGTTATCGGGGATCAAATCCCTCTTGATGCATTTGTTTAATATTTCAAGCGTTTTACAGTGGAAACAGATGGAAACATTGAAGAAAATTAGAACATCAAAGTAAATGAGCTCCAGTCCAACTCTTTGATGGGTGTTTATGTTTTTTTTTTATTATTCTATTTTTAGGCCCAAGGCCTGTGGTTTATTTGCAGCATGGCTTGCTTGCAGATGGAAGCAACTGGGTCACTAATCTTGAAAACAATAGCCTGGGATTCATCCTTGCAGATGCAGGATATGATGTGTGGATGGGGAACAGCAGAGGGAACACATGGTCAAGGAAGCACAAGACACTTTCCCCAGAGCAGGATGAATTTTGGGATTTCAGGTATGAGATCAGTGTGGCCTGGGACCAGTGTCCTGTATCCATGTTCATTCTATAGGGAAACCTTTTAGTTTAGTGCCCTGGATTCCTGTTCTTCACAAATCTGCAAATAATGCAGCACAGAGTTTACAATTAACACTATATTGTCCTCCACTGGAAGCATTGGTGGACCACATTATGCCCTTCCCACCCTATGCATATCATTTGGCAGGATCCATTAGAAGTTGAATTTCATCATGTGAGTTTCCGTGTCTGGGTCAAACTGATACCGTGTCATTTAATATCAAGAGAATATTATCACATGATTTCACACTGGGACCAACATGCTATTCACTTCCTGTTCTCAGCTGGAAATGGAAGATTTCATTCTGCAGAAGTGACTTCTAATCTGTTAATAAACAATAGTATATTTACTGACCGCCAAATCTTCTAAGAGCAGCCAGTGTTTACTGTATACATTACATTTGTATTTTAGACTCCAGTCCAGTACATTTTTAGTAATACGCACTCCAAGTAATACAGTCACAAAAAGTGAACTAATCCTTTAAAGTAGTTTACCGGGAGGTAAAGGACCTATTCCTTATCTTCCGTTCTTCAATCCCTCGACCAGGAACCAGGAATGAGGATAAGTATATTTACCACGTGCATGATCAACCTCCAGCTCTGATGACAAGTCCCGACCGCTTCCTGGTTTAGTGTAACTATAGCGCACATGCGCGCGATAGTTAAACTAAGCCCAGAAGCAATTTTCAATGGAGCTGGCGGTGGATCGTGCACGTGGTAAATATACTCACCTTCATTCTTGGTTCCTGGCCGAGTGATTGAAGAACGGAAGGTAAGGAATAGGTCCTTTTCCTCCCGGTCTTCAATCAACACATTAAAGGAATAGTTCACTTTTTTGTGCGATCTATTCCTTTAATATGTAGTAAGAAGATCTGTTATATTTTGTACTGGAATATCTCTCAAAAACTGCAATTAAACCATCAAGAACAGGCCTGCAGCACTTTGTATTGTTTCTTACAGAACAATAAAGTAATAAACTGAGTGTGTCACAGACTTGAATAAACTTTTATTACAATTGGAAGAGAAAACTGCACAATTGCTGTTTTGTAGCTGCTGGGCATATTGCTCCTTTAAGCCTTTCAGAATAGAACAGAACAGACTACAGAAATCAAACATGCAGATGTTCCTGGTGTATATATATATATATAATATTATATATTATATAATACATCTTCTCCTAGTTTTATTTCATTATTTTATTTTATGCTTATTAATTTACAAATAACTAAAATATAAAGAGCCACTGTGAACAGAAAATAAAGGGCAATCATATGAAAGCTCTTGCACCGTTACTTATTCCAGTCAGTACCAATGACAAGACCAGAGATCCTCAAACTTCAGAGGGAGGTCAGGGAATTCTGGGAGTTGTCGTTTTCATAGTTTGGGGACCTTTGGTAAAGAGGCAGAGACCACTAATGAATGATGTTGGAATGCTAAAGTACAGCTTCGTAAAAATTCGGACCATCACATCATCTGAAGGTGCCTATACACTTGAATGTCGAACAATATGTATGGTACATCTACGTACAATTAACATACATCAAAGTATTGGTTGGTTTAAGATCGCAATTATGATCGTAATAACCTTTTGCAGTGTATGGCCACCTTTACTGCTGCAGGGAGAATGGTGGATAAGGAATTGATTGAAAGGTAAGTCATATTTCAAGCATTTTAGGCCAGATTTTACCTTATAGTAGAATCACATGTATCTGACCAAACAACAGTAGAATCATTTAAAGTGACTCCCGTCTCTACTGAGCATGTGACACATCTCACAGTGTTGCAACTCAGAGGTGCTGTATTTTGCAGTATTGTCCATCTGTCAGTCTGAATTACACAGCCAACATGCATCTGAATAAAGCTAGCTAACACGGATCAGTTTTTTTTTAATCTATTCAATCATTTTGAATAAATCGGTCAAAAAAGCCAGACCGTATGTCGGCCGCAAAGAAGTTTTGGAAAGGCTGTTCCTCTGAAATTGATTGAATGTCGCAGGATCAGTCTTATGGTAAGCTGTAATGTATGGGCACCTTTAGATGGAACAAGGTGATTCATCAGAATCACCACTATAGATTTTAAAGGACAACAATACCAAAAAAAACAACATCACCCCCATTACATGTCCACACTTCCAGCAGCTGAAATCACTTACTCACATTTACAGCTGCCCTGCCCTCCCTTAGATATCACACAGCAAAGATGAACGCTAAAAGCCCGCCTTATAGACGGCCCAGGACCATGAATAACATAACATAATTGCTGGGATACAGCCTACATAATTAAGCTGATCAAGAGTTGGTGGAGGAGTGTTTTCTCGCATGCTAGCTTTGAGTGACAGTTACAGGCAGACAGAATCGTTACGCCCCCTTCACAGCATGGCTAATTGAAGGCAAAGAGAGGCTCAAAATCAGGAAATAAATGTATGGGGATGGCTGCATTCCTTTACTCGTTTTAAAGCAACTAAAAAAAGTGCATTGAGGCAATACAGTTATCCTTTAAATTAAAGGTAAACTATTGGCCAGCCAGTCAATCTGTGAGAAGGAATGGTTATTCCTACCTCCCAATATTGTTTCTGTGTGTCTTCCTTCTGGCTTCATTTAGTGCCCTGGACTTTACTGTATTAAAGATAGTGCTGAAGCCCGAAGGAAGACTCACAGAAACAATATTAGAAGGTAGGAATAACCATTCCTTCCCCCCTGCCTCAGGTACTTTTCATTTTAAATGTTTTTTTTTTTTTTAAAGAAAAACTTGATACACATTATACAGTAGTTCTCCTTGAAGAACAGATCTTGTGGAAAGTAGAAATGTGTGTTTCTTTTCAGCTACGATGAGATGGCTAAAAAAGATCTTCCTGCTGTAATCAACTTTATCCTTAAGAAAACTGGACAAGAACAAATCTTCTATGTTGGACACTCACAAGGAACCACCATTGGTAGGTACTTGTGTATAAATGGCAGTAACTATCAATATGCGATGATTTTAGAAACATGTCCAGCCCTCTCTTGAAAGTATCTAATGGACCTTCCTTTGCCGTTCTCACTGTAAAAAAAAAAAAAACAAAAAAAAACATTTCTGCACATTAAAGGTTATCTCCACCCTAAAACCAAAACTTCTGATAAGGTAGGGAATACGCCTTTACCTAAACCTCGGTTTAAAGGGTATCTCCACTCATAATATTAACTTTTAGGAATCCAGTTCTATTGAAGAACGGGAGGTAAAGGAGCTGTGCCTTACCTTCCGTTCTTCAATAGAACAAACAGGAGCCAGGAGAGAAGGTAAGAAACGTACCCGCTCGCTCGCTCCCCCGGCGCTTAGTCTGACAGGTCCCGACGGACCTTGTCTTCTATGCGCATAGATCGGGACCTGTCAGGGAAAATAATACTTTTATGTACCCCTCTTTATGTAAGACAATATCTTGCTAGTTCTAGCTTTTACTGTCTGGTACTGTTTGCTAAGTCTGATATATAGAAATTCTAGATTCACAGACCCATTTTTAATATAGGCAGCACAAGGATTTTTAAACTCCAATTGCATCATCTTAGATTTATCCACATTGATTTGTACCTGCCAATTTGCTGCCCATTTTGACTGTTTGTTAGATTTGCCTGCTGCCATAGAACATTATCTTTATTTTTCAGCGCCCCACAAAAACCTTCCTTTAGTCAGTGAACTGTAGTCTTTAGTTCAGTTTTGGATTGGTAAATTTTGGTAATAGAATAGCCATATATTGTATCAGAGTGAGCACAGGTCAGTCCTTGGTGTCCAGAATGTATCCTCACACATATGAAACGGATTTGTAAGGTTAATCAGAGAGGTATCCAATAAGCAGAGAACCCCTTCTAACTTGATAAAGGATTTCTGGATCCGAAACATGTTGTACGGTTAATAAATAGCACTCGGCAGACAGCTTTGTGTGTCCATTAGTCCTACCAGGATCTTCCAATGTACTGTTAATTAGAGAACCCCTTCTAACTGTGACTTGCAATGGCATGTTCCATATAGTGCGTGTGTTCCATATAGTATGTGTGTGCTACACATTTGTTTTTTAGTTGTAAACTAAAAGAATTAAATCTTTTTCAGCGTTTATTGCCTTTTCAAGCATGCCACAACTTGCCAACAAGATAAAAATGTTTTTTGGCCTGGCTCCTGTGGCTACTGTCAAATTCTCCAACAGTCCCCTCGCTAAACTGGGTGTTTTCCCTGAGTTCCTTGTCAAGGTATGATATTACATTTGTACCCTACAGATCAGTAGCAGAAAGCGTAATGGACCATGCACATGAAACTTGGGCTTATTTGATAAGAGGTGCTAAAAATTTTGCCTGTGCTGTTTATCTGTGGCAACCAATCGGATGTTACCAAATGTTTTCTAATTGTAGTTGTCCAGTTGAAAGGAATCATGTGATTGGTTGCTGCAAATTTTTGCAACTCTTATTAAAAAAGTTCGAGAGCGCACATTCCTATGAGTTGTATTAAAGGCGCACACTCTGGAATTTACAGAGAGATGCAGCAGTAAAATGTGGTGTTAAATTCGTGCTATCGCAAAAGACAGCCATGCAGCTGCCACAAGCTATTCAATGCCAGCTTAGCAGCTTTTTTTGTGTGACTACTCATAGGATGGCACATGGGGTAAAATGCCACTGTAACGTGAATGTTTTACTCTTGATAATATTATAGACAATTGTTGGGAGTGACCACTAGATGGTTCCTTTTAGAGAAAGAATAGTTTGTCCAAAAACTTTCCCCACCCGACTTTACCGTTAAAATTCAGCGACTGGGCAAATGGCGATCTCATTGGATTTTCTCTTTTTCTTTCAGGATTTATTTGGTAAGAGGGAATTCCTTCCTCAGACTTATCTGATCACTTGGCTTGCCACCCATTTTTGCACACATGAGCTGGTGGATAAGCTTTGCGGCAATGTATTCTTCCTTCTGTGTGGATTTAATGAGAAAAACTTAAACATGGTATGTATGAGGTAACATCTGATTGGTTGCTGCAAATTAGCAGCACAGGCAAATGTTTGCTCTACTTATTAAAGGAAAATTACACTCACCTTCTCCCTGATCCATAGCTGCATAATACCCAGGGTGATGAGCTAAATTGCTAAGTACTCCACAATGCAGCCAATGGGAAGACATGCCTCCTTGCAGAGTGTGTCTTCCCATTGGCTGCATCGCGATCTGTCACTTACAGGGTAAAGCTAAGTACACACTTTCCTATTCCTTCTCCATACCGACCATTCAGCCCTTCTTACCAGTCAGCCAGGAGGAAGGACTATCGGTCACGGCAAAAGTAGTCGCGTCTGACATTGGATGGTGTGTATCCAGCTTAAGAGAGGAGGATCGGAGCAGATCACCGTAGAAGACTTTGAGTAAGTATTGCAGGAGTTAGGGGAAGTACCCAGGATGAGGACTTAGCGATTTAGGGTAATATGCAACTATGGAGGAAGAGGGGGGTGGGGGGAGTATAATCGTCCTTTAAATGATCCTGTAAAGTTTGCCTTGTGGGTAACCTGGCTCTGCTTCACAACTAAACCAAATAGAGGTTGGGACTGTACAGAGACCAGCCGTAGCATTGCACTTTGTTTTATGTTGAGCAATATTTAATACCGTTTGTTTTTCTTGCACATTTCAGAGCCGTGTCAATGTCTATTCTTCTCATTGCCCATCCGGCACGTCTGTACAAAACATACTGCACTGGGGTCAGGTAAGTGGTTTGAAAACTTCTGATAACTGAACACAATGGTGACTCCTTGTTGAATTTCAAACATTTTAACCCTAACCATTAAGGAGCTACTATCAATGTAATGTGTTGGCATTATTTACACAATATCTGTATTTGAGTTGCTGATAATACAGTGTATATAATATATATATATATATATATATATATATATATATATATATATATATATATATTACATACAATAGGTGTGGTACCACTCAACTTGAAAAAGGTCAAAACCACGACCGAAACTGTATGCACTGAGAATATGTGTGAATAAAAAGTTTTTTAAAACATGAAAAAGAAGACCTTATGTGTGCACTGATTACAATCAAATATATATATAAGCTTGATAAAGGCCATTGAACCAGGGCCGAAACGTTGCTATTTTTTGCACCTTGCACTTGCTCAAAGTTAATAAAAACTTATTCACAAGACCTGTGGAGCGCTGGTCTTTATCTATATTATTGCTATATATATATATATATATATATATATATCCTCCATTCGTCTCACACGCACGCTGTCTTCATCCGGTGCCTAGGTGATTCACAGAAGGATAATCACTGCAATCAAGGGATGAGGCACTCTTAGGACTTATAACAAAATAAACTTTTATTTAGTGCATCAGTGCATCAACAATTTGCGGCTATAGTGTTAGCCACCCTGAGGACTATAGCCGAAACGCGTTGATGCACTGATGCACTAAATAAAAGTTTATTTTGTTATAAGTCCTACGAGTGCCTCATATATATATATATATATCACTTATATAAATATATTTATATCTCCATAGGAGATTGCATTGAGTGTATAGGAGCTACCAATGTGGTGGGGGGTATAGGATATTACATATAGGAAAGGTGTATATGTATGTGTGTACTATCTCACATATATAAAGTATAGCACTGACTTATATTAGGTACAACACAAAATATACAAAATTCATAAACTTACTTACAGTGCTGAGATCCCTATTTGAACATGGTTTGATCAAAATGGGAGATTAAACCACACCCCTGTGTCTGCTCCATGTGAAAGGAAATGTAAACCAAAAAAAGTTTCTGTCTGCTACACAGGATGTGATGTGCATTGTAATGGACATATACACCAAGGCTCCTTATATGCCACCTCCAGCCTGCAGGTGGTGTCAGTGATTAGTCATCCTCTATAGCTAGGAGGATAGAAAGTGAAAGTAGATTTTGGTGTGTGCTTTGGAGTGATATTAAATGTAACGTAAGACCCTGTGCGTAAGACCCTGTGCGTAAGACCCTGTGCGTCGTATAAGACCCTGTGCGTAAGACCCTGTGCGTAAGACCCTGTGCGTAAGATCCTGTTACCACCTGTTGGGAGGACATATTATTGGACAGACAATTTACCTTATTGGATATAAACTCTGAGGCAACAGATAAGTGTACACCAACTTACAAGGACACATAATATACAGGCCTGGTCAATATTCAAAGTGGTGCACCATAGACAGGGACACCCCTGATTACTGCACATGTTATGTGGGGAACCTGTTTATGTGAACTGTCTGCTTTGTGCCAGACCACCAGAGTAACCCACTGTGTGCCGTGCTACCCATAATCCTTCCATAAAGCAGTGATCTGGTACAAATTGGTAGCAGCGGTGCTGGTAATACCATTTATTCTCCCTGTTTTCTTTGTATGTTTGTTCTCTGTATTAAGCTATGGAGGCTACTACTGATAGTATTGATTTAAATCCTCCTGTCCTTGTACTTGCAGATGAAATTCCCCAATTAGACTTAGTAGCTCTACCAGGCCCAATTGCCAAACCTATTTTTAAACCTGATCCATTTGATAGGGTAACTAGGGAGTGGACTGATTGGCTAGAACAATTTGAATTGGCAGCCATTATTAATGGTTGGGATGAAGATGCTCGCTTGCAAGTCCTTAGCGCTTTGCTTAGTGGTACAGCCAGGCAGGTATACCAAGGATTTACTGTAATACTGAAATAAAAAACAGTTATCAGTTATTAAAAATTGCTCTGAAGCAATTTTTTTTCAATTAGATCTGTATGAAAGAGTATATAAAGGATAAATCAATTTCTTTAGGTAAACTGGGAATAGGAAATATTTGTTTATACGTTAGATTATTAGGGCAATGCTATAGTAATAACATGATGCTGTGAGGTACCTTCTGTTATAATATATCCGGTACCATCACCCCTTGCCGTGGTGAATACTAATAAGTGTTAACCTAGCATGTTTAGTTTCAACCAAACAGTGTGGCAGGATTGCCTGGGTCTACTCTCAGACCTGCAGGATTATCCTATTTGGTTCCTCTGGAAACTGGTGACTGTCTGCGTTTAAAATATACCTGTGTAAAGATTCTTTATCCACTATATCCACACATACCAAAACATACACACGCATAATTTCAATTGTGCACCAACGGGCACACTTTTGCTAGTATATATATATAATGGATACACATAAATCAACCTATTTCTCTTTATTATTTTTCTGTAGGCAGTAAAGTCTGGAGAACTGAAAGCTTTCGACTGGGGCACTAAAGGGAACATGGCTCATTATAATCAGGTACGTTTCAATGATATTGTTCAATCTGATATGTTGATGTGGGATAATGTTACAAGCCTAGTTTGTACCGTACATTTGTTATTTGATTTGTCGCTTCATATTTAAGGGGAACTGTGTTCTCCATACAAGTGGCCTTTATTAAAAAGGGAACACTACCTTTACAATGACTACAGCTTCTAAAGCAGTATAAAGGGTGTTTTGTCTTGCTAGTACTGTGAGCTGTGACATCACCAGAAGTTTGGGGTCTGTCTCCAAGTTTAAAGGACAACTAAAGCCTCAAAACAACATTGAATTAGAAGGCAGATCTCCTTGTTATAAAAGCAGTAATCAGTGTCTCTCCTCTCATTTTAATATGGTTGTTCAGAAATTTAACTTTCTAACATGAAGTGTTTGTTTTATTTCGCAACATCCCAGTATCACACAGTGTGGTCACTGACCATTATGTTCTTTACACATGCTCAGTCCCAAGCTACTGCAGGAACTTGGTACAGTTGCACCCAGTCACACCCACTAATAGCCTCTAGCCAATCCTTTTACGAGAATAGGCAAGGGAGCATGTGACTGAGATCAGGGGTGTGGCCAGTCACTGTACATACACACAGTTATTTCATCCAGTTCTACAAGTGGTAACATTTACTTTAATGCTATTTTACAGTTTATTGGTGTTTTTAGAGGGGATATGTTCAGATTCTGAAATGTAAAAATTTGGGTTTAATTCTCCTTTAAGGAGAGCTAATAAGCACCGTCCCATAACTTCTAAATCATTTTTACAGCTAGCCACAATTCTTAAAAGAAAACATTTTATTTCCCTAAGGAAAGGATAGAGAATGATTGCAGGTCTGTGAATAGCTTCACAAAAGATCTATTTTTGGGGGTGGGACTTCTTACAGAGAACATCATGTGACAGTTACAGAGACTCAAACAGACAGGCCAGGCCACAAACTCTAACTTTACAAGCCTTTAACTTTAACAAGTATGTGTATGGAGGCAACATACAAGTTTGGTTAGGCAAACCTGGGGTGTTTCCTAACCCCATTTTCTGATCTTAATGGTGAAAGATTATATAATTTGGGTCTTTTGTTTCAGACAACTCCTCCTTTTTACCATGTGAGGGACATGAAGGTTCCAACTGCTCTTTGGACAGGAGGGAACGATTGGCTCGCAGATCGGAAGGATATTGCTTTGTTGCTCACACAAGTCAGTAATCTAGTCTACCACAAAGAGATTCCAGAATGGGAACACTTGGATTTCATCTGGGGCCTGGACGCACCTTATCGCATGTACAATGAAATTCTTGGATTGATGAAGAAATTTACTTAGTGGGTGTGAAATACCCCCCTGCCTCTAATGTGAAATGTACACAGTATAATTGCTTTCTATCACGTTCGGATCTCATTCAGAGGCAGAGAAGCCATGTCCTTAATGAATTACCATTTCTCTGCACTGTGATTTTAACCAGCTACGGGCTGTTCAGGATTGTAGAGCTGCTCACTGGACAAACATATTTTGACCTCTCCTTATAATCACATTGAATAGAAACCACGAGGAACATACAACAAAGCACGGATTCCAAAGCAAGCCTTTTTAATTAAAGGATAAGCTAGAGCACAATGTCTCAGCATCTTTATCTCCATATGAGTTGGATTTGTATTCTTTTCTGAAGTGCAACTCCAATGAGTACTTACTGTATCCAGCCGTGAGGCTGAGTACACACGGGCGAATTTTCGTCCCGACTAACCGTTCGCTACAAGCGAGCAGTCGGCCAGGACGAAACGGCGTTGGTCATGGCGAAAATTGCTACAACCAATCTTGCGGTCTCCTAGGCAACGCACAATTAACCGTGATTTATCGACGAGCTTGTTCGCCTGATCCAGGCATCGGATGACGTTGGCGAAACAAAACGCATCGTGTGTACCCAGCCTAAATGTTTTCCAAGTGCTTGGCTATTATAAGGGCTGCAATAACACTGTGCAGGACATAGACTATGTATCACTTTTCTTTCTTTCAAAATAATTCCTACCAAAGATACACCCGTGTAAGTCCGTAAAATGTGTATTTAGCATTGCACACAAGCAGCATTTTGTGTGCTTACTTTTGGTTTATGTTCTCTTGTAAGTTGATTTTTGCACAAGGAATCTCCACAGAATCTCCACTGCCACAGTGTTTCAGGGTTAATTTATAACTTTAAAATGCTGTTGGTCCCTTTAATGTGAACACCAAGTGCTTTATTCTGTAAAGGAGGCCATACACATGCAATTACAATCGCATGCATACCGGCAGATTCCAATCAGTTGGTCAACCAATCCACGATATGGGGATTGGCCAGCCGTGCACCCATACATGTGGCCAAATGTCTCCCAATACTCAAAGTAAAACGGCCGACATTGATGCCAAATTTTAACAGGATTTGTTAGGTATCTGCAATGTGTATGGTTACTTAAGTTGTGCAACATTTTGTCTGAGCTGTTAATTTTCCTTAACCAATCAGATAATACATTTCAACTGGTCTACTACAGTGAGAAAACGTTTGATTGGTTACTGCAAATTAAGAACACAGGCAAAATGTTGTATCTCATATTGAATAAGGCCCTAAGTATGTCTCACAGTTATGCCAGGCATCACTAATGGTTCCTTCTGGATTTCACTTTCACAGTATTGGGAGCAAGCAGCAGTGTTTTACCCTGGAACGAAGAGAAGTCTATAAAAATATGCAAAATCCATGTCTACCTCTCCGGGAAACGGTGTTTTTTTATGCTTATAGGAACTGTGGTCTATAAGGCAGTAATATGATGGCCATACATTAGGGAACTTTCTTTACATTCCTAATGATATTTGGACAACCCTCTGAAGTGATTATTTTGCGATCGACATTCAATTGCAAAATGAATGGGACAGTACCAGGAGCATTGGAAGGTAAAAACCATTGTTTTTAGATAATATAGAGATTTGAAGATTAAACGTGGAACGTAATCTTATCTATAACACGTATGGGCACCATTATGTATATAAAATATATATGGAACAATTGTTCCTGTCTACGTCCTCATCGCCAAACTCATGATCCAATTCTGTCGGAATCCAATGATGAGTTTACGATCTCAGGGGGAAAAGTATTTGCACCTTTAGTTGCATTGAATCAGCGCTACAAGTTTTATATACTTTTAATGCCCACATAAAACCCAATATTAATTTTTGGGTGAGGGGCCTGGGGCAATGCTCTTGATTGCATGAGCACACCAACCATTCACACCCTGAGCAGGTTTCTCATCCTGCCTAAATTAGTTACAGGGGTCAGGGGACAGTTGTCCTTTAATATAAAAGGAAATAACCACTTGCTTTGTCTCTGCGAATATATTTACTGTCTAACCAGCTGCTAGGTGTTGGAGTTTGGCATTGGCTATTCATGTATTATTGGCTAACCTTATAAAGATCTCATCTCAGGAATTAGTGGTAGGATAACTACATATTAATGCATAGCAATACACTGTTCTCCCTTATTGGACTCAGGAGCTGTGTATTCAGATAAATCTAATACTTAAACCAATATTATTTTTCTGTTACTGTAACACATTAAATAGTAAATAGTTATATTTTTAGCATCATATATGATGTAGTTATTGTAGATTTAAGGTAGATTTAAATTTGGAAGGCTGTAGCATGCAGGTTAATGTTACAGATGAGAAAACCCACCTCCTTCTTTGAAAGGGTTTTTTACACTCCTGTTTAGTGCAGAATGTTAGCTTGCAAGTGAATGGATCTGCCCTTTTTCAGATCAGCTTTGCGCTAATTTAAGCATGGAATTCCACTGCAACAAAACCCTTAGCACACCCAAAATGGCATCTTAAAGGAAAGGAATTCATAGCAATAATGCATCTACTTCAAAGCCCAAGTTTAGATGAGGATTGAAGGGACACTAAACCCTTAAAAACAATCAGGGAGATTCAATAAATGTTCTTATTGTTTAAAATGGTGCTAATTTTACCCCAACCAATCAGATCTTATTTAACATTTGAAAGATAACATCTGATTGGCTGGGGCAAAATTAGCACCATTTTAAACGATAAGAACTTTATATTAAATAACCCTGAATATCCATAAAGCATATTTTTCAGGAAGAGACCCACCACCTGCCTACCATTTTTACCAACGATATATCAAGTTATACCTTTTAAAAGATGGTTGCACACTGCTGCAACTAGCAGCTCTCCTTGTCCTTTTCCCTTCCTTGCCTCCTTCTGTGACATAAATGCATACCCATGTCAGAGTAAGTTGGTGGGTCGGAATGGGGAGGAGCATAGACCAATCCGCTGCATGCCACAGGCATCTTTAAGATAGCAATATCTTGCCTATCTTGAACATATAGCTTGTGGTTTTTAGATATCATTTTAAAGAATTTAGAGTCCCTTGAAAATGCCTTTTTGTATTCTATGAATGTATTGGATTATCCAGGCATGTTGATTTAAGCTAGTCTTTACCAATGATGTGATCATTTATAAACCAAGAATTTCTTGTCAATTTTGGTAAAAGATTCTCAGAAATACAACTTCCCCCACAGCTTTTGAAAATGGCCTTTATGCATTTTGTTGACTCTTTTTTTTCTATTTCATGGCGAACCTATATGGCAGGTTAAGGAAGAAACATCACCCAAAATATTTGGTATTCTGCAGGTCTGTTACTGCTATTTTGTTTATACTTTCCGAAGTTATTTATAAATCATTAACTTCCCTGTGCCTTTGGTTTTCTTTGTTTGTAAAAGCCAATTAATGCCTAAAATAGCTTTGTTAGTAAAAAATCCAAATTTGTTTTCTGCCTTTGTTGTTAATCCATTGATTGAAACCACTCGGAGCTTTGAGAATGATTTTATTTTACTGCAATGTTTCCAACACCGTGTGGGATCTTTCCCATAAGCTACCAGGAAATAACAGAACAGTAAAGTAGCAACTCTAAAAGAATAATGTATTTATTGTGTGTCTGTGAGGATGCAATGTATTATGGGTTTTCTTTCTTCATTTAAATAAAGTATAAAGAATTAAACATGTCTAGCTAAATACTGACCCTAAAGCTGGGTACACACATTCGCGATATAGGGCCCATCCCATTGGTACAGATGGGACTGGCCCTTTATCGCTAATGTGTGTAATTCCGTAACAAGCATTTCTGATGCTGATGAACGTTCTGTGTCGACATCAGAAATGCTTATTACGAACAGACAATTGACCTCAATCATGGCCTTTACTAAAGTGTAGGGAGTCGGCTGTGATCGTTAGGTGTATGGCGGTGAGTGATGTGCCAATCCTATATACTAAAAGAGAGGTGTCGCTATGCATGGCTCACAGATGCAGAAGCTCGAGCGCTGTGTCATCCCCCCTCCTCCCACTGTCTATTGGAGAAGCCGACCCCTACTGCACAGTGGAAGGTGGGTTGATGACACCACAATGCCTATTCCGGGAAGGGGGAAGAGAGAGAGAGAGAGTGAGAGAAGAGAGAGAGAGAAAGAAGGAGGGGAGAGAGAGAAACGAGGAGAGAGTGAAAGGGAGAGAAAGAGAATGGGGGGAGAGAGAAGGGATAGAGAGGAAGGGAGGGAAGAGAGAGAAGGCAAAGAGGGGGGAGAGGTCTTTAAATGCAGGGGTGAACGATTCTTTAAAGAATCGGGGGTTGCTAGTACTTTATATATGAAGAACGCTTGTGACTGCAGCCACATCTTTGATGACAGGCAGAATCCTAAAGGTTGGAACTGTGTCATTAGCTTTAGCACTACAGCTACAAAAAGGGAATGCTGAATCATAGACTTAAATTGTAACTACAATATTGGGGATTATTTAAAGGGCATGTCCACCCCCAAAACTATAATCCCCCCCAGTAATGGCCCCATCATGTAGTGTAATAAAATACTTACCTCACATCCCAGCTCCAAATGGTTCTCCTGTAGTCCCCCCAAAGTTCCAAAAACTGCCCACCAGGAGGATAGCAGAGTCCATATAGGACCCTGCCTCCTGTCTCCCCTCCGGGAGAAGTTTGGCATGCGTACTGCAGCCCTTCTTCCCCTCCCTTTCCCTCCCGATTAGGATTCCCTCCCCCTAGCGTAAAACCCTTTCCATATAACATTCCCCCTGTCCCCCCAGCCCCAACCGCTATAGTTTTATTATTAGAAAGTGCCCCAAACATTACTTACCTTCCCTCTTTCCTCCGCCGCACTGAACTCCCGGCAGCCGTGTCCGTGATTGGCTGCCGCTCAACCAATCACAGACGCGACTGCCGGTCCCACCCCTCTGCTTGCATTTTCTCGCAAGCAGAGGGCCTGGCAGCGTGGCGGAGGAAAGAGGGAAGGTAAGTAAAGTTTGGGGCACTTTCTAATAATAAAAATATAGTGTTTGGGGCTGGGGGGACGGGGAATATAATATTTAATTAAGAGGTGCAACATTTTGCCTGTGCTGTTAATCTGTAGAAACCCAACAGAAGTTATTAAATGATTTCTAACTGTGTAGACCAGTAAAAAGACTGACCGTACGGGCATATATTATTACCACTTATTAAATATACCTGTTGGGGTTTTAACATAAAACGTTTTAGCTTTTGTCTCCTTTACAGACTTTTCAAGGGAGGGATTCCTTAAAGGGTTATCATGGGAAACGACAAGTACATCGCAAAACCATTTTACCCACAAACCCCTTTTTAAAGGCCACTCTGATTTCCTTTCTCCAAGATTGTTGCTTCTTGAAGAATTATTCTATTATAAATTATAAGGTTATTAGAAGTTACCCAGGAGTCCCATGACCATATTACAGTAGGAAGTATAGGTCAGTGTATAGTATCTCAGAATGTTCTATCCTTTTGTTACAGATGAAACCTTAATTATAGTAAAAACAACATTGTCATATAAACCCTTCTTTCTTTTTGGAGTCCATTTCATGGTAATACTAATCAGTACATGTGACCGCCAAAGAACGAGCCATTTGTGGGATAATCGCATTTGTGTGGCTGCTCGGTTGGGTGTTGTTTGAATGTTGACTGAATTATCATTATTGTGGATTTATATAGCGATAACATCAGGCCCTGGCCTGAAGAGCTTACAATCTAAGCATATTTATTTGACACATACAACCTATCAGTATGTCTTTATGATTGTGGGGGAAACCGGAGTGCCCGGAGGAAACCCACGCAAGCACAAGAAGAACTTACAAACTCCTTGCAGATGTGTCCAAGGGCGGAATCGAACTCAGGACTTCCAAAGCATCAGTGCTAACCACTGAGCCACGTCCGCACACGTTCACAAAATACTTTCGTAATGACAGTATTTACTCTATAATTACCAGCATTTCTTGATTGTAGTTTTCTGCTTTTACTGCACTGCAGTATACATACATTAACGAGGAACATTGATAGAATAAATAAATAGATAACTGGTAACTTTTCATTTTATGCTTTATTTACAACACATTACAGGAATTTAATTTAAAGCTCTAAAATATTTGTGTTATTAATAGGTGCAAAAGCTGTTAATTTGCAACTAATCCCATGTTACCTGTTTACCAGACACAGGCAAAATTATATAAAACAAGCCCCTATGGGTATAAAATGTGTATTAGCTTATTTAAATCATTTACTTTAAAGGGTAAGTGCACACCAAAAGTTACATTCCTTTCACAAGTTGGCCACCCCCCATTCCCTGGAACCATAATACTCGAACTCCTCTAAAGCGCTTCTACAAGCAGTTATTCAGCCCTCATGTGCAAGCCCAACCTTAAAATAAGGTGTATTTTCCCATATTATAAAATAGTTAAAAATAAATCCATAAATCACTATACATCACATATATAAATAAGAAGAAACTTTATCACAGTACAGCAAAGTGTTGTGCGCTTGCATGAAAAGCAGTTTTCACCCACTTTTGACACATTGTTCATTTAGGGAAATTAAAACAAAGTGCAATGGTTTAAATTCCTGCATTGGGAAACCAATGGTTATACGATGTAAATGTTAAAATTGACATTAACATTGGTGACTGGTCAAATTTTCTGCCTTACGTCCCCATCCACCTTCACCCAAGTGAGACCGCTACCCACTGGGTA
Source organism: Hymenochirus boettgeri (assembly GCA_019447015.1). Classification (NCBI taxonomy): domain Eukaryota; kingdom Metazoa; phylum Chordata; class Amphibia; order Anura; family Pipidae; genus Hymenochirus; species Hymenochirus boettgeri. The sequence goes on from CM033475.1 coordinate 29,876,605, forward strand.
ACCAGCACTTTGTAACGTTTTAATGCATTCCTACCATAAAGGTAGCAGCTAAGTGTATTTCTTTAACATGTCTAATATTTTTCCAAACTTCAGTCTATGTGCGATATCAATCGGACTCTCCCCATCCTGCAGATAAAAACACATAAAAGATTGGAAAGAGGCAGAAGTTAAATTGTTCCAATGTCTGTAAATTGGGGAACATGAAAATCAACTGTTACCATTGGACTTGCATCTTAAAGGATAACTATTGTGTGTATAAAGTTTATTGAAACTGAAAAGTACTTGGGACAGGGATATAGGACTGGTTATTCCCACCTCCCGATATTGTTTCTGTGAGGAGGACCAGAAAATTGATTCTGCCAGTCTTCTTCCTGGCTTCAGCACTATCTTTAATACAGGAATAGTCCAGGACTAACCTGGCAAATGAAAACTATGTGTTGTAGCTCCTAAACAAATAATATTGTGAGGAAGGAATAATCAATCTGACCTCTCTGCCCCAGGTACTTTCCATTTTTATAGTATAGATATCCTTTAAGCTAGTACATGGCTGATATTATTGGTTGTTTGCAGGTATTGGCCAATCATATTTCTTTGTGTATAACGTGTATAAGCCTTGCTCTGTGGCAGTAAATATATGTGGAAACCATTCGGATGGTAAATAATAAAAGTAAATAGTATACTGTCTTCTTATACTGACCTCACTATTTAGCAAGGGTAGATACCAATTCCAGTATTTTCCAGTTGTGCTATTTACCAGTGGTATTTGAATTTAACAGTGGACAATTATTTACTAATGTACCCCATAGTATTCATGTTGTACTTTTTATTAAGTACTAACAAGAGCAGTGGAGCTACCAGTCCGCCTGGACTTTATTCCCTCTCTCCCATGGATACAAGGTACCACCCCATTAGTTACTATACATAACACTATACATACCATTATACAGGATCCTGCAGGTTTTATTGAAAAACAGGAGGTGAGACACAGCTCCTTTTCCTCCCTTTCTTTAATAAAAAATATTTTTAGCAGTGGAGATACCTTTAAATATCTGGTTTTAAACATCTGGTCTGGATTCTGGTTTACCAAATCCCAAAGTTGCCCAAACGGCCCTTGAATTGAACATGCATATTATCCAGAAATACAACAAAAATGTCACCTAAGTTCAGGATTCAATGTAAATCTTTTGTTTTGTAGGTTTTGTATCTCTTAAAATTTCCACGCACCTTATTTTTGATCTCGGGATCTGCCCGGGCTTCCAGGAGAATTAATACAATGGAATTACTTTTCATTCTACATGCATAATGTAGAGCCGTGTTCCCTTGCTAGAAAAGACAAAAAAAAGGTCATGATTCAATCAGACAAATCAGACTGAGATCTCAAGGTCACAGTAAAAATGAATGCATAAATATTTTGTATAAGGTATTTTAAAGGACAATTGGCCCAAAATATTGGACTGTGCTAGAAACTTACCTTAAAAAGAATCCAATCATTGAAGGTGATTTTGTAGAAGAATAAGAAGTGGGTACTCTCAATTTGCTAAGAAAATACTTACTGTATACTAACTGATTCCTAAGTTACGTCTTTGAGATTTGATATTTACTACAGCAATCTCCATATTTAAAGGGCATGTCCACCCCCAAAACTATACCCCCCCCCCACTACTGGCCCCATTGTGTAGTGTAGTTTAATCCTTAACTCACATCCCAGCTCCATAACTTGGTAATTTCTCCTGTGTCCCCCCCCCCCAAAAGTCCAAAACTCCCCCCAGGAGGATAGCAGAGTCCATAAGGACTCTGCCTCCTACCTGGCCCCGGGAGAAATTTGGCATGCACTGCAGGCCTCCCCCCCTCCCTCCCCCTCCCTCTCCCTCCCGATTAGGATTCCCCCCCCTAACCGTAAAACCATTTCACCAGACATTGCCCCTGTCTTCCCCCAGAAAATGCCCAAAACATTACTTACCTTCCCTCTTGCCTCCGCCGCTTTGAACTCCCGGCAGCCGTGTCCGTGATTGGCCAACCACAGACGCGACTGCCGGTCCCGCCCCTCTGCTTGCATTTTCTCGCAAGCAGAGGGCCGGCAGCGCGGCGGAGGCAAGAGGGAAGGTTAGTAAAGTTTGGGGCATTTTCTGAGATCACTAACATAGCGGTTGGGGCTGGGGGGACAGGGGCAATGTCTGGTAAAAAAATGTTTTTAAGGGTGGACATACCCTTTAAGCTAACCATACAAAGGCCAATGGTTTTCCAATCAGTCGAAACAGAATTTTCCCTCTTGCACCCTCAATATTCCATAGATTTTAGCTTGAAGTCTGCAGAAGGTAGGCTTCCCCGATCTTTGTTTTTTCGATAGACACATTGACGTCATTTGGACTATCGAAAACATGGAATACGGTCAGACATCAGGGCCACACCCCGGGATGGCCCAACATTGCAGTCACACCCCTAATGACCCAACATCACCGTCACACACCCTGAACGCACTTACATCATGGCCACGCCCCTGGAACTCACCTACCTCACAGCCACACACCTAGAATGCACCTACACCGTGGCTACACCTCAGGAAAGCCCAAGCCCCTGCCTCACCCCTTGAATGCCCTGCTACACCCCAGACATCATGGCAGCATCCCCAGAACACCACCCTGCTTGAGGGGTATGGACTTTACAAGGCCAGGAACAACCACTAGTTTTCAGTACAATTTACATTTGTGGTTTGGAACTGTAGCTTTGCCCACCAACCCTCTGTCACAATAACTCACTGAAAGACACTGGTGTTACATGTAGACTAGTAAAATCAGCAAATCACGGGGATTTCATTGATGAAAGACAAGGGTGTACAACCTGAAGTAGCATCCAGGGAATTCTGGGAGTTGTAGTTTGAACCCTTGATATATGGTGTAATCTGCCAGTCAGATTTTATGGGCTAATGGTTTCCTAGGACTTGTCCTCTAAGGAGCTATTAGTGATGCTACAGGGACTTTCTTCTCCATTACCAGCCCTATATCCCAGTATTACCCACTTAACGCACAATGAGTTTGCACACGGCCCCTTAATGCGTTCCACTCTGTGCATGAGATCACCGCTATGAGTCAGTCACTATTACACAGAGAATGAATGGCCCTTGTGAGCTGGGAAAATATACTTAGGCAATGACCTTTCCATATATCAGACAGTAATTGGGGCAATTAAAAAACATCCTGCAGCTAAAAATCAATGGGAGGACCAAGATGATATAAGGACAGAGACTGGAATTAATTGACTTTACTGGTAATGGAGAAATAGAAATCCACCATTGTTTAGTACATTCCTGGGCCCTTGAATTATAACTTATCGATACCCAGGGATGGTTCTGACATAAAATGAATCGTTATTATCAGTTTAACATTTAGAAAGACACAGATTACAGCGCACACACAGCATCCTTTTTACTTATTTATGGATAAACCCGTGGCCTGAGCTTTTATATATGGTGACTTCTAATATAATAAATGGTACACATTTTTGCCTGTGCTGTTAGACTGGGTACACACCAGCAGATATTTCCGGCCAACCGACTGAACAACAGTGCCGTGGATTGGTCGGTCGGACAGAAATATCTGCTGGTGTGGGGTGACCGCCACAAACTAGCTCGGTTGCCCATTTGTCCAAATCTGGTCCATTGGTAAATCATGGGCGATCGTGCGGTTCCCTAAGGGACCACTATTGCCACGACCAACAGTCATATGTACCGTCCGTGAGCTCACTCGCAGCAAATGCTCGGTCGGGACAAATAATATCTCCGTATGTACAACAACCAATCAAAATTTTCAAATGTTTTTTAAATGTAGTGGACCAGTTAAAAGGATCATCTGATTGGTTGCAGGAGGGAACATCTGCATAAAATCAAAATAATGATTTGTCTTATTGGCTTGTGAGTGACCAATCAGATATATTGACATTTGACAGAATGATTGGATATGAGTACAGATAAACATACATAATCTACAGCGTCGACATTCACTCCGGATTGTACCAGTAACCGTATCAGTCTCTCGTTCTGCCTGGTTCTCGACATCTGTCAAAATATAATGTTAGTCCATAGCAAATAATGTAAAAAACTGTGTATACAATTACAACAAATATACAAAATCTATAAGGAATATCTGTTGTATTCAATTAGCATCACTTGGAGCGGGTTGAAAATTTAGTTCTTGAAGACGTTTCGCTAGTCATCCAACTGGCTTTCTCAATTCAGAATGACTTGTACACGAATCTGTGACAATTATGTACCCTGGAAAATCCCAATTAGCATATCACAGCCAGGTGTTAAGGGTGTGATTGGATAGTGGCTAAGAGGTGTTATAGGAACGCCCAGAGTAAGGTGTTAAAACAGCATTGTACATGGCAGACAGTTGGTGTTGAACCCCCCCACCTCTATTTAGGCTTGGTTTCTTTATTTTCACATAAATGGCCTCCTTAACACCTCTTGAACCAGTCACATTCCTTCGCCAATATGTTAACATTACAATCTTCAAAGGTATGTCCTTTATGGCCCAGCACAGAAGAGCCAATTCCTCGGGTCAGGACTCAGCCGAGTACCTGCATCTTAAGGATAAAGGACATACCTTTGAAGATTGTAATGAAGGACATACCTTTGAAGATTGTAATGTTAACATATTGGCGAAGGAACGTGACTGGTTCAAGAGAGGTGTTAAGGAGGCCATTTATGTGAAAATAAACCAAGCCTAAATAGAGGTGGGGGGGTTCGACACCAACTGTCTGCTACATTAACTCTACCTTGGTATATGGGATACATTAACTCTACCTTGGGATATCTTTTGATCTTAGGACCTGAATTCTTCTATTTGCAAATTGAAAAGCCTTTTAATTACTGAAACTATCAATAATGTACATCATATTCATCATTACATTACTTTGTTTTTTTAATATTTTTATTAAGCAGATGTTGCAGAAGTGTCTCTTTAAAACAGTTGAAAGTTAGTAGTAATTTATTTCAGTTTAATGAGATTCAGTAAATGAATTCCCCCTTCCATCTGAAACTATGAGCTATGTTTAAAATTAACAGGGGGAAGAGACAAAAACCTGAGTGACAGAGAACTATTGAGCTCACTGAAGTGCACATCATCTTGAATCGTTAAATGTAAGCTTGTCACTATTTCCACTGTAACCTCCATAGCCCTTTTAAAGTGTACAAAGTGATGGCAATGACATTTGGTATATTAACATTATCATAAGGCTTCACGTGTCTGTATGTCCTTATTACTTTGAATCTTTCTTCCTGTTTGTCAGACACTGTGGCATTATTTCATTGGCTTGTCATTGGATCTTACTACAACCTTACTGTGGGATTCATTGTAAGAGGGTCAGTTTTGAAAGGTCCAAGAGTTCTGAAGACTGTGAATTCATGTTAACACAAGGAAGGCTGCACTTTGAAGATCTCCTTTGCTAAATGTTGCATTAAACAGCTTATTTGTACCCACATCCGTTGTTACAAGGGCTTCAAAGGAACAAGGGTGATTTTTTTAATTCAGCAGAGCATTAAAATTTAAAGGGATGTACTGTATCTTGTAGTAGTGAACCGCAATTAAATGTACTTGTATATTACACTATTGTAAATGTCAATTCCACCCTCCCACTTAAATCCCCAAGACTATGATACTTATGTGTTTTCCTGATAACCCTGAATGGAGATATCTGTTTTATTCAGTTGGATCAACTGGACTCAAAGTTTAGTTCTTGAAGACGTTTTTCTAGTCATCTGACCGACTTTCTCAATTCAGAATGACTTGTCCAAGAATCTGTTGGCAATTATGTGCCCTGGAAAGTCCCAATTAGCATATCACTGACAGGTGTTAAGGACCTTCTGAATGCAAGTTGTGATTGCACTGAGGTTAAGGGGTGTTATGGAAACTGCCCAGGGTAAGGTTTTAAAACAGTATTGTACATGGCAGACAGTTGATGTCGAACCCCCCCACGCCTTTATTCAGGCTTGGTTTCTTTATTTTCAAATAAATAGCCTCTTTGACACCTTTCTTGAACCAGTCCGATGACTAGCAAAACATCTTCAAGAATTAAACTTTAAGTCCAGTTGATCTAACTGAATACAACAGGCATACCATGACCTGGGTGAATGAATATTACAGATATATCATGACCTGGATGAATGACTATTACAGATATACCATGACCTGGATAAATGACTATTACAGATATACCATGACCTGGATGAATGAATATTACAGATATACCATTACTTGGATGGATGAATATTACATCCAGGTCACTCCTGTTAATATGCATGTCTCCTCTCTATGTATCCACCCCCTCCCAAAACTGAGGCACAGCTAGAGTATGGAGCATGTGCAGTGGAGATGATCTGTGCCCCACTACATCCAATAGCATTCACCCAGTGATTTTGTGTTATAGTGAAAGGAAAACTTTGCTATGGGACGGTAAGCAGCAGCACTGGGAGCTGTAATCACTGCTGGAATCAAGAAAAAAATTCTTTTAGCTGTAGGAGTTTGAAGTTGTGTGTGTGTGTGTGGTGACTTAGTAATTGATTTATTTAGGTACAGTGCTACCTTAGGACTTAACTACCATATATACTCGAATACAAGTCGATCCAAGTATAGGTCGAGGTACCTATTTTTACCTGAAAAAGAGTAAAACATGATTGACTCGAGTATAGGTCGAGTGTAGAAATTATGACCACTACTGCCTTAAGATTCTATATTGTTTTGAGGCTTTAGTTGCCCTTTAAATGGACAGCAGAATTCCTATACATGAATCCCATACAGTATAGCCAAATCCAGTATATCCAGGAAATTACTGTATGGGTATTCTACTGTCCATTTAAAGAGCAACTAAAGCCTCAAATCAATACAGAGTCAGAAGGTAATCTTTAACAATAGATACTACCCAGATTCTGTATACATATTAGTTGCCTTGTGCACAGAGGACCTTCAATCTGGAGGACTTGCAGGAGGAGAAGAGGACTTACAATCCGGCTGCATCGCTCCGCATCCACTGTCTCCTGGCATCACTACTTACCGCAGGAGATGTGAGACCGGCGCCGAGTAGTGACATCAGTTGCCAGAAGAGTGGATGTGGAAGCATTTGGCAGTCAGGTAAGTGACCCGAGTATAAGTCGAGGTAAGATTTTTAGGCTATTTTTATAGCCTAAAAACCTTGACTTATACTGGAATATATACGTTAACACAGACAGCATCTATCTTTACCTCCCGTTTTTCAATTATTGCAAAAATGGATAGGTTCACTTTCTGAATCCATTCATAATTGTGATTACAAATACTGTAGAATAGTTTGATGTATTGGTTGTATACATATTAGTTGTATTTATGGGGCTCCTAGAGTCTCCATGTGCTATAGGCGTGCAGGACCTTCATTCCATATAGTATTGATGACCCCTATTATTGGGAGCTCGTGTAAAACGTACAAATAGATGGAGCATACCAATGAATGCAGCTCACATTCACAACACATTATTCATTATAATAGATAAAAACAGATGCAGATATGGACTCTGGCTAATTGAAAGTCTAATATTTATAACTGTTTTCAATCGTGGCAAATTAACTTTTTATTTATTGTAAAACTATTTAACATTAGCACCAGCGCGGTGGCTCAGTGGTTAGCACTGATGCTTTGCTGAGCTAAAGTCCTCGCTTGGACACATCTGCAAGGAGTTTGAAGGTTCTCCCTATGCTTGCATTGGTTTTTTTCGGGGGACCCACAACCATAAAGACATGCCGATAGGTTGAATGTATAAATAAAGTGATTAGATTGTAAGTTTTTTGGGGGCAGGGCCTGATATGAATTGATTAAAATAATTGTAAAGCGCTGCAGAATATGTAGTACTATACAAGAGATATAATATATATATATATCTACTATATAAAGCAGAAATCTTGTATGTATGTAAGTATGTATGTGCTCACCTCACACCCCTGAATAACTCACCATAACGGCCATGCCCTCTTAAAGGGCCGACACCCATGAAGTCAAGTTTGACCAATAAAAATCCTGCACGTCACTTGCAGAGTTTGATCCCCCAATTCAGTTACTCAGATGAAGGGCCTGGGCTCTGTGTGCTGCCCGACTTCAACAACACAGACAGAGAGTCCACTTCAGTGACACAACAACAGCGTAATGTACGGCTACACAACTCAGAGAGCTGCACACACAGAACAACAGCTTCTATAATACAGGGAACCAGACATTTCCCTTAGGACTAGGCCACACTAGCACAATTTTTTTGCATTTGCGCATGCAGTTTTTGCTAACATTGCAATTGCAGCAATGCATGCTATTGCCTTTCTGTAATCGTGAGTGTGCAGTGTGGCCGTGCCCTTACGGTCTGTAAGACATCACAATTTTCTCCTGGAAGGTTTTAAATATTAACCCTGGAAAGACTATGTTACTATTGGTGATATGAATGACATTTATATAAAAATATAAACCCTGGAAAGACTATGTTACTATTGGTGATATGAATGACATTTACATACAAATATAAACCCTGGAAAGACTATGTTACTATTGATGATATGAATGACATTTATATACAAATATAAACCCTGGAAAGACTATGTTACTATTGGTGATATGAATGACATTTATATACAAATATAAACCCTGGAAAGACTATGTTACTATTGGTGATATGAATGACATTTATATACAAATATAAACCCTGGAAAAACTATTTTACTATTGGTGATTTGAATGACATTTATATACAAATATAAACCCTGGAAAGTGTGTGTGTGTGTGTGTGTGTGTGTGTGTGTGTGTGTGTGTGTGTGACAGCAGACAGCAGTCCCGACGGATCCTCTCACATTCTGCGCATGCACTAAAGAAAAACACGCGTCGGACATTTTACATGCAGGCAGTCAATGAAAGTGGGCGGACCAGCACCAGCACCATCCACAGCCTTCTGGGACAAACTTATTAGATTTCTTCTAAACTACTGCTCAAAGACACATTTCCACCATCCACATATCTATCCTTACAACCCAGGTGACTTTTAGCAGTGGAGATACCCTTTAAAAAGAACAGGAATTTGCCTCTTTCAAGCTAATTAAAGTTGGTAAACAGTAAAAACCTGGGTAACTATGGTATAAAGATTTTTTAACTATTCCAGCAAATAAATAAACTGAATTAGGTTTATTTAATGGTTGTGCTTTTCTATTTTAATTTTTTTATCTTATTTTTATCTTATTTTAATAAGGATCTGGAGTGAGTTTGGACTAATTCCAGTCAATAAAGGGTAAAGATGTCTATGGCTCTTCTGTGGCTCCTTCCTACATTGCTCTTTTGACATGTTTAAGGGCAGTTTTCATTATGTCATGGTGATAGTTTAAATAAACTGTTTTTTTCCAGAAGGATAACAAGCTTCATTGGTTACAAAAGAAGTGTAGGATTAAATGAAAGGTAATTTGATCAATTACATACAGTTGCAGAGGTCTTTGGATGAGACAGAAGCCAGTGTACACACTTTGGCAGATGACGAATCAGTGCAGTCAACTCATGCCGTAAAGGTAATGAACATTCCTCTGGATTTCATTTTTTATCCAGCACAGAGGAAAGAAAGATTAATCCCAATAACCAAACTACTTAGAGCCCTAAAGATATAATTCTGATAAACACACACTCAGATCAACAGAGAACTTAACCATTTACCTCTCGTTTTTACTTTCCCTGCAAAAAGGATTCTTTTTATTAATGGATTAGAGTTTGGTGTTAATCCTTTGCATAAATGTTTACATAGTTCTTTACTTGATAGCAATTAATGGGGTATACGAAACCTGAATTAAAAGAAAAAAATTACCAACAGCCACATTAATTCTATAATTCAGCCGAGCTCTAAAGAATCATTTAGTATAGTATTTAACAATATTTAATGGTTACTATTCCCTAAGCTTCCAATTACCTTCATATCTATATTACGCCTTGTGTCGTTAAATATAACCAGATCAAAAAGAACGCCTTTTTTTTAGTAGGAACTTCCACCATGTGTGAAAAAAAATGAGAATGCAGCAAATTTAGGAACCCATCACCCTTCACTGTGTTGGCAGTTCCACTACAGGGTAATTAAAGGTTATCTCCACCCACAAATCCCAATTTTCCTATAATGTAGGGTTCCCCCCCAACTCTAAATGCCAGCTTTAAATGTTAAAAATTGGCCCAGAAATAGACTTACCCACCTTCCCTCTACTGCTACTTCCGGGAAGAGCAGCCACGTCTGTCATTGGCTGAGTCAATCACATATGCAGCTGCCGGTTAGTAGAGGGAGCTGAGGGAACGGGTTAAGGTAAGTCTATTTGTGGGCTCATTTTAAAGATTTAAAGCTGCCGTTTAGGGTTGGGGGGGGGTTGCCTACATAATAAGAAAATTGGGTTTAAAATCATCACTGCAGCGCCAAGGGATCTGAAGGACAAGGAACCAGATTACACACAGACAGTGTGATGCCCGGAGTCCCCGAGTATACCTTCAGCGCCTATACCCCAATCTACAGCCACTGTCTTTACCTATAGACAAGACCCCGATTGTCAGGAGACTTGTCGCGCCTCACTGGTTACCCCCAGGTCTTAGAGCGCAAGGTATAGACGCTAAGGCCGGGTATACTCTGGAAAACCGGAACACCAATGGAAATCACAGGAACTGGAAGACAAATAAAATGAAAAGAATACAAGGATAATAATAACAAAGAGAAGAACAATGAGAAGAACAATGAACAAGACTAGGCTACAAGAACCAGACTTGGCTACTATAAGTAATAGCAGGGACCACTAGCTTGGCTAACTAAAACTATAACAGGCAAGGTAGAAATGGCAGGCAAGGGCATATATAGAGCAGAGGAACCAATAGGGAATGGAATTGGAGAGAGCCAGTTGCAGATTGGTAATTTAAACTAAATTGGATCTCCTCCGTCCAATCTATGGCTTGCAGGGACAGAGGAGATAAAGAGAGGTGCCTGTGTGTGTCTGCGAGGCACCTGAAGAGGACTGAACGGACGCACTAAACACTAACACTAACACTAAACAGTGGGGACAGCACTGGGGCAAATTTTAGTTTGGGGGTGGACATGCCATTTAAATTGTCCATAATAAGAACGTTCCCCAAACTTGCAGCCCTTGCCATCTGCATATGAAGCTGACTCACTTCCTCCCTGCTAGCATTTTTTGACTTATAGTAGACACCAACAATAACGTTACCCCTCTTCCTGTTGTCATTTTGCCTCAGTTGTAACATCAACATAGACAGTTATCTCTTCTTTTAAATTTGGCTTAACATAAATTTGATTTAACATAAATACATACCCCTTCCCCTTTCATATTTTCTCTATCATGCCTTAACAAGGAGTATCCTTATAAATTTACAGCAGTCATGAGAATTATTTAAACATGTTTCTGCTATGCCCATTACATACTATTCAGTCAAAGCAATTATCTCCAATTTTTCCATTTTTTGAGCCAGGCTTTTTGCATTTGTAAACATATATTTTAGATAGTAGTAGTAATAAAAGCTGCTATATAAGATCTACTATATAAAGTAGAAATCTTATATGTATGTATGTATGTAAGTGCTCATCTCACAGCCACACCCCTGAATGCATCTACATAACAGCGATGCCCCCTGGAAGGGCCGATACCCATGAAGTCCAGTTTGAACAACAAAAAGCTGTGATTCCCCAATTTAGTAACTCAGATGAAGGGTCTGGGCTCTGTGTGCTGCCTGACTTCAACAACACAGACACAGAGTCCACTTCAGTGACACAACTACAGCGTAATGTACGGCTACACAACTCAGAGAGCTGCACAAAAAAACAACTTCTATAACAGAGGGAATGAGACATTTCCCTTAAAGTCTGTAACACATTACAATTTGCTCCTGGAAGGTTTCAAATATAAACCCTGGAAAGACTATGTTACTATTTGTGATATTAATGACATTTATATACAAATATAAACCCTGATAAGACTATGTTACTATTGGTGATATGAATTACATTTATATACAAATATAAACCCTGATAAGACTATGTTACTATTGGTGATATGAATGACATTTATATACAAATATAAACCCTGGAAAGACTATGTTCCTATTGGTGATATGAATGACATTTATATACAAATATAAACCCTGATAAGACTATGTTACTATTGGTGATATTAATGACATTTATATACAAATATAAACCCTGGAAAGACTATGTTACTATTGGTGATATGAATGACATTTATATACAAATATAAACCCTGGAAAGACTATGCTACTATTGGTGATATGAATGACATTTATATACAAATATAACCCTTGGAAAGACTATGTTACTATTGGTGATATGAATCACATTTATATACAAATATAAACCCTGGAAAGACTATGTTACTATTGGTGATATGAATGACATTTATATACAAATATAAACCTTGGAAAGACTATGTTACTATTGGTGATATGAATCACATTTATATACAAATATAAACCCTGGAAAGACTATGCTACTATTGGTGATATGAATGACATTTATATATAAATATAAACCCTGGAAAGACTATGCTACTATTTGTGATATTAATGACATTTATATACAAATATAAACCCTGGAAAGACTATGTTACTATCGGTGATTATGAATGACACTTTATATACCATTAAGTATAAACCTGCGAAAAGCTATGTTACTATTGGGGATATGAATGACATTACTTAACAAATATAAACCCTGAAAGACTAGGTTATTATGGTGTAGTGAGCGAGTAATATGTAGGTGTGTGATAAATGTGTGTATCAGTATTGTATGTAGCATGTGTGGTAAAGCAAGTGTGTGGAATGCTGTGTCAAGACGGTCATATTTATTGTTTTTTTTTTTGTTGCTCTTTTTCGTTGTTTGTTTTAGGTATGTAAAGTGTAGCAGTTGGTAAGTACTGGAAATGTATACCTTACTGTATAAATATAAGATATTAGAAATTAATGACGGAGTAAAGTGTCCATATAAAAGGTACAAGGACACAGGACTGAGTTTATAAAGGGAACTCTGGGTACCACTCAGTATTATAAGGAGAAGTATCCCCCCTACTGTAAATTATAAGGGATATTAGAAGTCACTGAGGAGGTGAGGTGAACTTTCAATATTGTCGATCCAATTTAATAGGGGATTTTGCATTTGATAAATCCTGCAGGCTGCAGATTTCCTTCTCCCCCCCCCACACCCCACCTTAGAGGGCCCCCTAAATATCCCCCCATCAGAGGAGGCGGAGCGGGGGGCACCCTCCTACCCATACCCCCTTAATTCGGCAGCATCAAAAAAACAAACCCACCCCACCACACACACCACACACACACTTAAGCATCTATACTCACCTACTTTAGAGGCATCACCACTATCAATCCCCCCCCCCCCCACATGTAGCATGTTACTAGTAGGTTCCACCACATTTGTATCTTGACACTCACAGTGAAAAAACTGATAACGTTGAACTTGTATATAGGTTTGCAAGAACTATGTTGCTATACGTCACCTAAACGCATGTCACCTCCTCAACTCATAACATTAAAGTACATGACGTTACATTGCCACCTGTGCACTTCTTTATCCCCCCTGTCCTCTTCCCATCTAATCCAAACACAAACCGGCCATGTAACAAATTCTTTTACCCAACATGTGTAAACGGACAACGCCGGGTACAACTGCCTAGTTGGTTTTAATAAATATGTAGCCTCCTTCTTTTGGGATTGGCCAAAGTGTTACCGTAGACGTATATATATAGATATATATATTGGCCAGGCTTACGGAATGTTTGCTGTAATTTGGGTTTTAGCCCAGCTCAGTGATGACACCCGTTTTCTCCCTTTACACAGTAACAATGAGAGTAGAATAACAACACTGTCTGTATTTCCTTACTAAACTGATAATGGGGAAAATAAAATGATTAAACAAACTTCTACTTAGGTATATATATATATATATTCTTCTCTATACACATATAATAGCCTAACAATGTTAACTTATTGTTCCAATATTTTCTGTATTCCAATAAACCTAAACGTACTGGTTCTTTAAGAGCATCATTAACAAGTATATTTTTTAGGCAACTTTTGGAGTGCGCGCCCCTAAAGTTGAATCCTGCATAGATGGTTTCAACCAGGCCTTAGTGTGGAGCTCATTCTTGTTTGTAATCCAGAAGGTAAATCGGCAGCACAGTCACCTGGACTAGGAGAACTCCAGCAATACAAATTATATCCAACGGCAAATGCATTTTCAGAAATAATGACTTTGTTTACTAGAGGACTATAAAGTCTCTGAAAACTGGCAGTGCAAGGGTGGTGCTCAGGACCACCTTATATTATGTTGTGGGTTCCTTATCCCCTGGTTCAGCACATGGCAGGTCTCTCCATCATGTCCTCTCCTCCAGGATTCCTTAGCTCCTCTCCTTACCCACTAGTCCTTCCCCATTGGTCTGCCTCAGTCATGTGACAGGCTTGACAGCTTTAGCAATGGCCATATTGAAAAATGGGCAATACCTCAATGTAATCGATTGTTTGTGTTCAACCCCAGAAGATTGGCTGATCTTAATAATGTCAGCAACAGGTAAGAGAAAAGTAAGATCTTATCATAAGGCACATTAACCTGGGTTCATAACCCATAATGAGTTAATGAATACCGTATAATTGTTTAATAAATATAATGGGTTAAAGGACAGTAGATCAGTGAAATGATCATATTGTGTTAAATTGTTAGTTGTGTGTAATGCCCTTCTTAGTTTTTTTCTACATACTCTCCTCCATTTTTTGAAAAATTAGTTGATTCATATCTTTGCTGTTCCCCTGCTGTTGACATTTAGTGAGCTGACATTCCCAGGTTCTAAACGGTCCTTCTTCTTCCCCAGGATGCACCACTGGCCATGGAATGTTTAACAGTAATTCTACTGATGGGTGGGATGGATGGTCAACATGCTAGAGTCTCTACTGAGCAACTGAATCACCCAGGCGCTGGGTCAAGGGCAAGACCATAACGGCACTCTATTAGGGGTCATGCAAACAGAAGTCATGTATTGCGGTTTTGGAATTTTTACTACACCAGACAAAATGCTGTAATTGGCTGATTAAGCCATTAGGATGAAAAAATTACTGCTCTTTTTTCTGAAAAGCATAGTATTTGCACTGAACTTCCCCTTTAATAAATATATTTAATGGGTGTATAAATTCTTATCTTTTATTCCCCATTTAGTAAACTCATGTGACCTGTGCATATATGATTTTTATTGAGTGATTGACAGGTTTCCTGAATACACAAGACACCCAGGAGAGATTGTCCCTATAGCTGCTTGAGGCAAGTGGTGAACAAAAAGTCAGACACACCACTAAGAAAAAATCTCTGGTCTTTCGTTTCTTATTCTTTTTTTTTTTTTTTTAATTCAAACAAATGAATTAAGATATTGTTTTATTTAGTTTTTCTTGCTTATTATAGCAAAATAGCCGTGACATATCGACAATGTTCAAAAACGTATGCTTGTCTCTTTAAACAAATCACAATGTGCGATTCGGCACCTGTTCCATCCAGTCTTCTAAGAACCGTCCAAAAGTTTGATAGAATCTGTAGCTTGTTTGGTTTGGAGTGTCTCCAGACCCCATACAGATTAAATAACTGGGCCTCATACTTTATACAGCAGTACTACCCCTACTCGATATAGTGGTTACTAGCCCTATATTGTATAGTCATTACTGTACACTATTTTATATTGATTACTGGCCCCTATACTTTATACAGCGATTACGTCCCCTATACTTTATACAGCGATTTACTGTCCCCTATATTTATATTGATTACTGGCCCCAACTATACAGCGTATGTCCCCTATTTTATATACTTTGATTAGGTACTGGCCCCTATAATTTATACAGCGATTACGTCCCCTATACTTTATAGATTGTACTGGCCCCTAGTACTTTATACGCGATTACTGTCCCCTATATTTATATTGATTACTGGCCCCTATACTTTATACAGCGATTACTGGCCTCTATACTTTATACAGCGATTACTGTCCCCTATATTTTATATTGATTACTGGCCCCTATTCTTTATACAGCGATTACTGTCCCATATATTTTATATTGATTACTGGCCCCTATACTTTTATACAGCGATTACTGTCCCCTATATTTTATACAGCATTTATTGTCCCCTATACTTTATATGGTGATTATGGCCCATATTTTTTTATAGTGTATAAAGTCCCCTATAGATTTATATAGTGATTCGACCCATACTTATACAGCGATTACTGTCCCATATATTTTATACAGATTATTGTCCCCCTATAATTATATGTGATTACTGGCCCCTATTTTTTTTATAGGATAACTGTCCCCTATAATTTATATAGTGATTATGGTCCCTATACTTTAATAGTGATTACTGTCACCTATACTTTCATATAGTGATTACTGTCCCCTATACTTTATATAGGACTTTAATGTCAACCCATACTTTATATAGGTGGTTGGGCCACTATACTGTATATAGTGATTACTGTCACCTATTTTACTATTGATACTGGTCCTATAGTTAAACGTGATTACTGTCCCCTATATTATATAGACAGCATTTATTAACCCCATACTTCTTCATAGTGATTACTGCGCCACTTTATATAGGGGATTAATGTCCCCATATACTTTATTAGTGATACTGTCCCCCTCTATTTATATAGTGATTACGTGCCCCCTATACTCACATGTGATTACTGGGCCCCTTTATATAGGTGATTAATGTCCCCATAACTTTATATAGTGATTACGTCCCCCTATTACTTACATAGTGATAGTAAGCCCCCTATATTTTGTACTGCCACATTCTTACTGGCCTATTGTCTGATTACTGTCCCTATACTTTATATAGTGACTGCATACTTGGGCCGTCCCCTTATACTTTTACATAGTGATAATGTCCCTGATACTTATATGATGATTACTGTGCCCATACTTTACTTATAGTGATTTACTCCCCTATATTTTAATAGTGATACTGGCCCCTATTACTTATATATAGTGATCACGGTCCCCTATATTTTATCGATGATTACTTCCCTATACTTTATAGTGATTACGTCACCCTATGTACTTTATACGTGGGAGTCTTCACCATAATACTTTTATATAGTGATTACTGGTTCCTATACTTGTAATATAGTGATTATTCCCCTATACTTCAAATAGTACTGTCCCGCTAATAGCCCGGTCCCTTTACTCTAAAGTGAGGTCTTACATTTTGGTATTCCAATACTTGATCATATCCATAAATTATATAGTGTACTTACTGTCCCCTATACTTTACATAGTTCTGTACTTCCCCGCATACTTTATATAGTGATCGCTGTCCCCTTACTTTACATAGTGATACTGTCCCCAACCAAGTATATGTTACCTTTTCTATATAGGGATAACGGTCACCGATATTTTATATAGTGATTCACGTGCCCTATAAACTTTATATAGTGATTACTTTCCCCTAGACTTTAACAAGTGTCACTGACCCCTTTACTTTATATAGTATTACTGTCCCCCTATACTTTAGATAGTGATACTAGTCCCCTTATACTTATATAGATGATTACTCCCCTATAACTTTATAGTGATTCATGTCCACTAGTACTTTATATAGTGATATACTGGTCCTCCATATACTTTTATTATAGTGATTACTGGTCCCTATACTTTGATATAGTGATACTGTCCCCGATTACTTTACCATATGGTTCCCACTCCAGGCCCCTGACCCCTTTTACTTTATATAGGGATAATGCCCCCTATACTTTACATAGTGAAATTCAGGCCCCTATACTTTAAAGTGATACTTTCCCCTATACTTTACATAGTGACACCCCCTTTACTTATAGTGATACGTCCACCCTATACTTTATATATGGATTTACTGTGCCTCTATACTTTAATATAGTGATAGACGGCACCTATATGTTTATAGGGATTACGGTCCCCATACTTTATAGGGATACTGCCCCCCTATGGATACGCCTATTACATATGTATCACTGTCCCCTATAACTTTATATAGTGATACTGGCTCCCTATATCTTAATAGTGTTATGCCCAATTATGTATTAGTCATATTAATAGTGATACTACCCGTCACTTTATAGTTTTAATCCCTATAATTTGATAGTCAACTGTCCCCTATACTTTTATAGTGATTACTGTCCCACTATGTCACTGGTCCTATATAAGTGATTCACTGGGTCCCCCTATACTTATATTAGTGATACTTTCACCAACCATATTATAGTGATACTGGTCTTCTATATTATGATAGTGATTACTGTCCCCTATAATTACATTAGTGAATGTTACGTCCCCTTTATCTTAACATAGTTGATCACATGGCTCACCTTATACTCTATAAAGTTGATCACTGGTCCCCTTATTTATATGGTTATCCACTTTCCCAATACTTTATATAGTGATCACGATCCCCTAAACTTTATATAGGATCTGTCCCCTATTTAACATAGTATACTTTACCCTATACTGAATAGTGAGTCTGGTCCCATACTTTATATGTACTGTCTATACGATAAGTGATCAACTGTCCCCCTATTACTTTACATAGTGATTACTTTCCCCTTTACTTTATATAGTGATTACTGGTTCCCTATATTTTATATAGTGATTACTGTCCCTAAACTTATATAGTGATTACTTTCCCCTATACTTTACAAGTGATCACTGGCCCCCTTTACTTTATGTATGTGGATATACTGTGCACCCCTATAGTTATATAGTTGATTACTAGCCCCATACTTATATAGAGATTACTGTCCCCCTATACTTAATAAGTGATTACGTGTCCACTATACTTTACCATAGTGATCAATGGTCCACTACTATTTATATAGTGATCACTGGTCCCATACTTTGTATGTGATTACTGTCCCATATTCATTTGACATAGTGGTCACGGCCCCACGCCCTTTTACTTTATTATAGGATTACTGAACTATACTTTACATAGTGATTAACACCCTATATTTATAAGTGTTTACTTCCCCTTCTAATACTTTACATAGTGATCACTGGCCCTATACTTTGATATAGTGATTACTGGCCCCATGTACTTTACTAGTGATTACTGTGCCCATACTCTACAGTGATATCACTGACCCTCATACTTTATTTATAGTGATTATCCCCTACTTATAGGATAACTGTCCCCCTATACTTAATATAGTGATTGACTGGTCGGCCTTTAATTTACATAGTTGATTCACTGGTCCCCTATACTTATATAGTGATACTGGCCCCCTATACTTTAATAGTGATTACTTTCCCAATACTTTATTAGTGAGAACTGGTCCCTATCTTAAGTGATACGACCCAGTACTTTATATAGTAATTACTGTCCCTATACTGTGTATAGTGAAACTGTCCCCCCCATACTAATATAGTGATACTTGTCCCCTACTTTACATAGTGATACTGGTCCCTATACTTTATATTAGTGATCACTGGGTCCCCTATACTTTAATCGTGATTACTTCCCCCCTACATTATCTAGTGAAAACTGGGCTCCTATACTTTATTATAGTGATTACTGTCCCCTATACTTAATATAGTGATTACTGTCCCCTTTACTGTAACATAGTTGCTGCACTGTGGTCCCTTATACTCTATAAAGTGATCACTGGTCCCCTATACTTTATATGGTTATTACTTTCCCCAATACTTTATATAGTGATCACTGATCCCCTAAACTATATAGTGATTTACTGTCCCCTATACTTTACATAGTGATTACTTTCCCCTACGGTATATCGTGAGGATGGTCCCCTATACTTAGATAGTATTCCACTGGTCCCCTATACTTTACATAGTGATTCTTTCCAACTTACACGTATATAGTGATTCCTGGTCCCTATATTTTATATAGTGATACGGTCCCCCCTAAACGTTTATATAGTGATTACTTCCCCTATACTTTACAAAGTGTCACTGGCCCCTTTAATTTTATGTAGTGTTGGTTATACGTCCACCTATACTTTATATATGATTACTCCAAGCCCCATACTTTATATAGAGATTACGGCCCCCATAAGTATATAGGATTAATGTTTCCCCTATACTTTTACATAGTGATCACTGGTCCCCGTATACTGTATATAGTGATCAATGGTAACCGATATTGTATGGTTGAGTACTGTCCCCTATTCTTTACATAGTGGTCATGCCCCCGCCTTGTATTTAATAGTGATTACTGCCCCCCTACTTTACCTAGTGATCATTCACCCCTATACTTTATATAGTGATTACTTTCCATTCGAACTAATAGTGATTCACTGGCCCCCCATACTTTATCTAGTGATTACGGCCCCAGTACCTTCTATATAGTGCTTACTGTGGGCCTAGACTGTACACCCTGAGTGATCACTGACCTTACCTTTATATAGTGATTACTGTCCCCTATTACTTATATAGTGATAAACTGTCCCCTATAATTAATATAGTGTTTACTGTCGCTAATAATTTAATAGGATCATGGTCCACCTAACTTGTATTTTATAGTGATAACGGCCCCCTTTACTTTATATAGTGATTACCTTCCCAAACTTTATATAGTGGCATAAACCTGGTCCCATGCTTTACATAGGGATTTACTGGACCGTACTTTATATGTAATTACGGTCCCCTATACTTGTATAGTGACAAACTGTCCCACCTATACTTCATATAGTGTACTGTCCCCTATTACTGTACATAGTGATCACTGGTCCCCATCTACTTTTATAGTGATCACTGGTGTCCCCCCCCATTTTTTTACTTTATTATCCGTGATTACTTTCACCATAACATGATATAGTGTAAACCTGGTCCCCTATCTTTAGATGCAAGTGATTACTGTCTCCCCTATACTTAACCTAGTTGGATAACTGGTCCCTATACTGTTATATAGTGATCATGGTCCCCTTAATTTATATAGTTGTTACTGTAACCCAGACTTAACCATCTAGTGGATTAACTAGCACATTCTTATACTTTACATAGTGATCCAATTGACCACGATTTTACCTTTATACTCGTAGTGATTAGATGTCCCCTTTATTTACATAGTGATCATGGTCCCCTATACCCCCCCCTTTATATAGTTGATTACTGGCCCATTTATACGTTAACATAGTGATCACTGGTTTCCCCCTTAGACTTAACTGGGTGACATTCCTCGGTCCCCTATAATTATACTAGTTGTATTACTGCTTACCCCCCTTTGTATACTTAATATAGTCGATCTAATTTTGTCCCTATACTTTACATAGTGATCAACTAGTCCCCATACATTTATGTCTAGTGATCACTGGTCCCCAATACTTTAGATCAGTGATTACTTTACCGCTATTTTGACTTTAACTAGTGATCACTGGTCTTCCCCTCCGTTTAACGTTATATGAGTTGATACTGACCCATAAACTTTATATAGGGAACTTTTCCCCTATCTGTGATAAAGAGTGATCATTGGTCCCTATTTACTTATACTAGTGATTACTTAACCCATACTTTCTATGTGATTATGTCCCCTTTCAGATACTTCTTTTATATCAGTTTTGGTGATTACATATGTCCCTTCATACCAAAGTTTACCGTCAACCATATACACACACAAATTAAGGCCAACATTTTGGGCAAAGTCTTTACATAGAGATTACTGACATCTATTTGAGTCTACTGTCTTTGTTCTTGAGGAGTAGCTTGACTTTCGGGATATACGCCATCCAAACCCACATGACTTCTCTCATATATACGTAGTTTCTAATATATCATTATCTAATAACAGAGTATGTACGCATTCATGTAAGTATGGAGCTGTCGCCCTTCCATGTTTATGATTCGTATTATGTAAGTGGTGGTCCTGTTTCATGGAGTAAGGCTGCACCCGGAACGCTAGGGAGGTGCTGTACCTTTTATGACCGTGCATTTTCGGGAAGTGGGGGATGCGGGCTCCTGCACAAGCTAGTTACTATGATGTGTAACTAATTATGTCCCCATACTTTATATACCGATTACTGACCCTATACTTTATACAGTGATTACTGGCCCTATACCTAATACAGCAATTAATGCCCCCTTTCTACTTATACAGCAATTATTTATTGACACCTATACTTGTATATAGCGATTACTTTCCCTCTACTTTACCCAGCGATTACTGTCTTCCTAACCTTTTATACTGCATGTACTGGCCCTCGAAACTTTATACAGCGCATTCCTTTTTGACTGGCCCATGTACATTTATACAGCAAATTACTGGCCCTCTATTATTTATTTTACAGAAAACAGTACTTTTGTACTTCTATACTTTGTACAGGCAATTTTACTGGCCCGCTAATTTTTACATCGACGTTTCTGTTGACCCTATCATTGGTTATACAGTTCGGTATTACGGGTCCTTATACTTTTAGACAGCGATTTACGTGTCCTCGATACTTGATACAGCTATTACTGTCCCCCATACTTTTTTCACTACAGCGATACTGATCCTCTTTTTTATTTATTCTTTTGTATACAGTTTCGTTTTTTATTTGACGGGCCCCTCATATAATTTTTGTTATTTTAAATGATTACCTGGCCCCCCAAGACTTTATATCAGCCTGATTACTGGCCCCCTTTTTCGTAACTAATACAGCACTTACGTTCCCTATACTTTATACAAGCGATTACTGGTCCCTACCACTTTATACAAGAAATTACTGGCCCCTTTATTACTTTTTATTACAGCTATGTTACCGCACTAACTTGATACGTGATACTGGCCAGCTGTACTTACTTACAGTGATTACTGTCACTTATACCTTTATACACGCTTTTATTACCGGACCCATTACTGGCCCCTTTACTAATGCAGCGCTGTTATTACGGCCCCCTATAAATTATAAGTGCATTCACTTGGTCCCCTATGTTAGACCAGTAATTTCTGGCCCCCTATATTATATAGCAATTTCTGGCTCTCCCTCTTTCCCCCCCCTCTTTTAACCCCTGATGACACACCTGATGACGTCTTTTTTTTTTTTATTCCTTTCCTTTTTTTCTGTATTGCATCTTACCTTGATTCCCGGTTCAGGAAGGGTATTGACGAACTAGGTGAGGTAAGACCAAAATCCTTTAACCAGTTCTTGTCCAATTAACTTAAATACCAAAAAAGGATTTTTTAACCTTGGCGTTTGAGGAATCACTCCGGTTTGTTTAGACTCACAAATCTTTTCTGCTCTCAAAAAATGATTTCCCTTTTTCCCTCCCCCCCACCCCCCCTCAAACACAAAGTGAGAACAATACACAATAAGCAAGGCCACATTGTGTTAGTGTGTAGTTTGCAACCTACATTCACCTGTGATCATTGCCACCTCACAACCCCCATTCCATGGGATACAGTTCTGACATGATAG
Source organism: Hymenochirus boettgeri (assembly GCA_019447015.1). NCBI lineage: Eukaryota > Metazoa > Chordata > Amphibia > Anura > Pipidae > Hymenochirus > Hymenochirus boettgeri. The sequence goes on from CM033475.1 coordinate 29,900,079, forward strand.
ACTGATAACAAATATATTTTTTTATAAAAATCAGAAGTATCTTAATGCCAAGCCTCCCCGCACAATCAAAAATCTTCCAAAAAATAATCATATTATTATATTTTCTTTGGCGATTGTCTGTAACTGTATAAAAGTAAACAAGTTTATAAGGCTTCAATTTTTAACACACACACACACAACATATACACAAACACTCACGTATCTATCTCTCTAGCTGCTCTCTATCTATCTTCGCTCCTTCTCTCGCTCTATATAGATCTCTAGAGCTATATACGATTATATAGTCTCTAGATATAGGAGAGATGAGCATCTGATCTGTTCGCTCTCTCTTTTAGCTCAGCCATCTTCTATCTCTCTGCTATCTCGTTACTCCTCTTTCTCTCTCTCTATTTCTTTCGTCTCTATCTCTCTCTCTCTCTCGATACTATATCTCTCTCTCTACTGTCTCTAGCTCTCTCTCGCTCTCTGCTTCTCTTCTTTTCTCTATGCTGATTCTATCTCTATCAGATGAGGCCCGATCACCATGGGTTCTCAATGTTTCAGGGATTGTGGAGGCATTTGTGCAATGTAAATTTTTCACACCTGGTTTCTAAAATGTTGGCTTAAAGTTGCCAAGAACCATATTTTATGTCAATTACATCGTAATATTGTATTCAAAATCGATGTAAGGGGGATTTAAGACTGACGCTACATTGACTCATATTGACATTGTATCATCATAATATAGTATCGTGTGGAGAGTAGAAAAAGTTAAAAAGGAGTGACACTGGTGAACTCTTCTCTACTACCAAAAGTGGTTCCCTGGAAAACACCTTTTGAGAAACCCTGTCTTGTAAATCGTCTATGAAGATCTATCTATCTATCTGTGATCGATTACTCTTCGGGACACTATTGTTATAGGCAGGTTTCACGATTTGCGTGTATCAGTACAGTCAGTTTCACTGCGGGGTGCCGTATGAAAGATGCCAGTGTGAGCGATGCCAATCTACATCTAGCTATCGGCGTATGCGATCGATCTACTTATTATCTATCATGACGATCTTAGCTATCAGTCCGAGCGAGTCTATGATTCTCTATATCTAGTTTCGAGCTCGCGAGAGAGGGCGAGTAGACCCTGGAGATCCCAATCGACAGATACGGAGGATGTCTAGCTAGCGAGCTATCTATCTATCATTCTATCTATCGCTTCGTATCTACTTATCGATCTATCTCTCTCATCTATCATCTCATTCTAGCTATCCAATCTACATCTCTCTATCTCATCTATTATAGTTTTCTATCATCTGTCTGTCTGTATGTTCTGTTATCTATCTATCTATCTATCTCTCTATCTCTATCTATTTCTTCCCAATCTACACATTATCATCTAGCTATCTATCCGATCTATCTAATTGTCGGTCTTGCGTTCGTTTCTTGGCTGTCTGTATGTCTGTCCTGTCGTTGTTCGTATATCTATTCTATCTATCTATCTAGCTCGCTATCTATTATCATCGTATCTAGCTTTATATTATAATTTGATCAATACATATTGTATATACTATGATTCATTTATATTACTATAGTAGTATGGTAAAAATATATATTATATTATTGTATTATATATATTTAATATATATTGCATCTATCTAGATTACTCTATATTTAACTATTATGCCTTATGCTATCACTAAATCTATCTCTGTATATCTAGCTAGCTGATATATCTATCACTATCTATTACCATAATATTTTCTAACCTATTATGTCTACATATTTATGATCATCCTTATTACTCCATTCACCCCTGCCTTTCTGTCAGTTTATCTGTAATTTTCTATTTATATCTATCAGTTCTATTTATTAGTATATAATATATCATTCCTTGTTATTTGATATATTATCTATCCTATCTATCCATCTATCTATGTCTCTCTATCTAGCGATATATTCTTGATCTATTATTATCTATTATATCTATCATCTATTCATAATATAAACATATGAAGATAATCATGCACATTTCCTAGGCCCAATACAATATCATATTATGCGCCACAATGGAATAATTTATTAAAATTAAAGGTGTTTTAGTATAACCAGACTGTGATATCACCATATGACTTTCTTCCTACTTGCCATGAAACTTTTTTTCTTTTTTCCCCGTCAGCCCTTTTTTTAACCCCAGTTGGAAGGCCCTAACTTCTAACTTTTTTATTCAATTACCATAGCAAACTTTGCACTTTTCTTATGTTTGCACCATTTCTTGGACTCAAGAAAAGGCTTCGCAATTGTCCGGCCCGTACCCTCCGCTCATCGCATTGAACCCGCTCCGGTACAGACACCCCACTCGGATATGCTACTATCGCTTCTAAACCTTTCTTTGCCTCGTCGCTCCCAGCCTGGGAATTCTTATTGCCCCTTATCTATGTCAAGAAACCTCTAAAGATTTGGAGGTTTTTAAATCTACCCTGACATCCTTACCTATCTAGTAAACCAGCACATACTATGGTATCTATAGATCTTAGATTTATGATTAAATCTACCCTCACATCCTACATATCTGGTAACCAGACAGTATAGGTCTCTAGATATCTATATTATGAAAATCTACCCTCGACATCCTACCGATTCTACGGTCAAACAGCTACATTCAGTAAATGGAGTTCTTTATATTTTGATCACCTTTTATATATGATTAAATCTAGCCTAATCCTACCTATCGGGTAAACCAGCACAGTATTTATGGTATCTATATATCTTTTACTATATGATAAATCTACCTACATCCTATCCTGAGTTAAAACCAGCACAGTATATGGTATATAGATATATCCATATATATAAATCTACCCTTACATCCTTTTACCTATCTGGTAACCAGCACCATTAGTATATGGTATTCTATATAGATAATCTACCCTTATTCATCCCTACCCATCCGGTGACCCAGCACAGTATAGGTATCTATATATCTATATATGATAAAATCGCCCCCTAATTTTCTACCCTGTATACGCCGGTAAACCAGCACCACAGTTTTATAGGGATATTATATACTATTATATGATAATATCACCACTCCTATTATTTTCCCTACCGATCATGTAGAATTCCCGCACAGTCCTATTGCTATATCTAATATGACTAATTCTACCCTTACATCCGCTTTTTAAACCGTAATCTGGCTAACCAGCACAGTGTTTGATTCTATATATCTAATATGATAAACTACCCTGACATTTTCCTACCTAATTTCGTGAGTAACCAGCACAGTAAATGATATCTATTATCCTTAGTATGTTATGTGATAAATCTACCTTACATCCTACATCTATTACGGTAACCAGCACAGATCATCTGATTTTTTTTTTATCTACTGTCATCCGCATTTAAATCTACCTGACATCACTACCTATCCTGGTAACCAGCACAGTATATTTTTTGGTATCTTAATTTATATGATAAATCACCCTTACATCCTACCTATCTGGTAACTATTTTTAGAACAGTATATGACATCTAACTATGATTAAATATACCTTACATCCAAAATATCTGGGAACCAGACACTTGTGTTTGATATCTATTTATCTATATATGATAAATCCTACCCTTACAATCCTACCTATTGGTAAACCAGCACAGGTTTGATATCTATATATCTATATATGTAAATATACACCGTTTGTACATCTATATCCTACTCTGGTAAACCAGCACAGGTAAATGGCCCCCTATCCTATATTATTATTTATATTGATAAATCTAGCCCTTACCCAGTCCTATCCGATCTTTAACCAGCACAGTGATATTGGTATACCCTATATATCTAGATATGAGACAATCTACCTTACATCCTACCGACCTTAGCTAAACCAGCCCTTTTTTTTTTCCCCCAGTGATAGGTATTATATATCACTATATGCTAAATCTAAATCTCCACCCCCTTTTTACATTTTTTTCACCTACCTATATGGTAACCAGCACAGATAGGTATCTATATTATTTTGATAATGCTACCCTTACACCCTACAATATCCTGATGTTAACCAGCACCCAGTATAGTGGTATCTATATATCTATATATGACTAAATCTTACCATTTAAATCCCCTACCTATTACGGGATCACCAGCACCGGTTTATATTGCCCGTCCTATCTTATAATGCTTTATATGATGATACAAATTTTACCTTCTTGTAATCCCCCTACCTATATGGTAACCAGCACAGTATAGATATCTATATGATAAAATCTCACCTCTTTAATTCCAACCTCATTGTGGTAACCTTAGCACCAGGTGTGGGATATCTATTATTATGTTTACTTTACCAATGATACATCCTACCCATTACATTTCCTTTTTACTATTTCTGGGTAACCCAGCACAGGGATTTGTATTATCATATTCTATAATGATAAATCTACCCTTACACTCTACCTATCGGAACACAGCACAGTATGTATCGTATTTTTTATCTATGTATGATAACATCTACCCCCATCACATGAACACTACCCAGATATGGTAACCAGGCAAAGCATGCATATTCCCAATTTCTATTATTGACCTACACTTCCCCCCCGCCACATACCACCCTCTACACCTATCCGGTTGATTCCAGCACGTATTTAGGTTCCTAGTAGTTTTCATATATGTCATATATGATCAAAATTTTTCTACCTCTTACATCCTTTTCCCCCCCCCCCCTTCCTTTTTTTTTTTTTTATGTCACTCCCTATCACTGGCTACCCAGCCCACTAGTAGATGGTTTTTTATCGATATATTTACCCTATATGCATACCCCAATTCCTCATGACTTACATCCTACCTATCATGGCTAACCAGCTACAGTATATGGCTCTATATATCTAGTATATATAAAGTCCCCTCCACCACTACATTCCCTACCTATATGTGGGCCAACCCAAGCACCGTTGTATTGATATCTCTCCTATTTCTATATAGTGATAAATATACCCCTTACATCCCACCTATCCCGGCCTTTTACCAGCACAGTTATGGTATCATATCTCATATATGATAAATATCACCACGCTTTACATCCCGACCGATCCGGGAATCTAGCTCAGCATATGGTAATTCTATACATCTATATATATGATAAATCTACCTTACCATCCTACCTATTGGCTAACACCCGCACAATATAGTAAGATATTCATATATCTTCTATATGATACCCCAATCTACCCCTTACATCCTACATATCAGTTGTAACACCCACGCACCAGTATATGATATCTATTATATAGACTATTAGCGATTTCTAATCTACCCTTACATCCTTATCTATCCGGTAACCAGCACAGTATAGGTAATAAAATCCTTATTGAAAATCTATCCGTACATCCCCCACTAACGATCGGGAACGCACAGTATACCCTGGTCTATTCAATACTGATCCCCCTATTATATGATTAAATATACTCGTACTAATTTTTCCACGACCTATACTGGTTAACCCAGCACCAGTAATCCGGGCCCTATTCTATTATATCTTTTACTAATGATACAATATACCCTAAATATTACCTACCGGAAACCAAGCACAGTACTATGGGTATCTATATTATCTATCATATGTATAATCACCTTACATCTACCGATCCGGCCCCAACCCAGCCCTAGTATAGGTATCATATATCGATATATGAGATACACTTTATCAGGACAGTTACCTTACCTATCGGTATACTTACATGTACACAGCAATTTCGGATATATTATTACTTTATATATTTGATAATCTACCCTTACATTTTCTACTATCCCTTTTTTCGGTAACACCGCATCATTCAGCCTTACATGCGTACCTCTTATTGTTATAGCATTTATCATGATAAATACTACCACTACCATTTCCCACCGATCCGGTACCCACGCACAGTAATATCCGTATCTATATATCTTATTATGATATAATCATACTTACATCAACCCCCCCTATCTGTAACCATGCCACAGCTATATCGGTATCATAATCTACATCATGATAAAATCTAATACGTAATTTTTCCCCCATATCCTGGTAACCAGGCTACAATATATAATATCTAATACTCCCATAACTACTGATATAAATCTACCAACTTACAGTTTTCCTACCTATCCGCGTACCACCAGCACAGTATATATATCTACCTATATCAATATGATACCAATCTACCCTTACATTTGCCTATCATCCGGTCAATTTCCAGCACAGTATTGGTTAATCTCTATATTCATATAGGATGAAATCTATACCTTACATTTTTTCCTTTTACATATATACTGCCGGTGAACCATGCACTTTTTAGTATATTGGCTAGTCTATTTATTTTATCTCTATATGTATAAAATACTACCCCCCTAATCCTACCTATTCCGGTAACACAGCCAGATTATGGACCTCTATAGATTTCTCACGCCAGAGATAAATCCTTATTCCACCTTTTAAATTGCCTACCAATCCGGTCCCAACCCAGCACGAGTATATGGATCTTTTATATCTATACTATGATAAATTGCTACCCTTACATCATTTACCTATCCCTTCCCCGGGAACCCAGCACAGGATATGGTCATTCTATATCCCCATTACCCATACTGAGCAAACTCTACCCTACATGCCTACCTATCCGGTAACCAGAACAGTATATGATTCTATAGCATCTGTCATATAGAAATCTAACCCGAAATTTTCTTTTCCGTTCCCCCCCCCTTCTACCCTATACGGTAACCAGCACAGCTATATGAATCTATTAGCCATTCTATATTATGATACCACACGCTACCAGGCTGACATCTTTTCTACCTACCCTCCCTTGGTAATCAAGCAACGTATTTATGGTTTATCACTAATATCTATTATACCTGCATAAATCTTATCCTTAACATCCTCACCTTCATCCGGTAACCAACGCACAGTATCCCATCCGGTATCTTACCATCTAATTACTGACAGAAATCTACCCTTCCTACATTTCATCTCACCTAGCCGGTAACCAGCACAGATTCACTGCGGTACTCTAGAATCTCATATATGATACCAATCTCCACCTGACTTCACCACTATCACCGGTAACCCGCACCAGGATATGATATATATAGTATAGATTACTGCATAAACTTACGTACATTCTCTTCCTACCTATCCTGGTAACCAGCACAGCTGATGGTATCGATTTATCTATAGATGGATATAATCTATCCTTACATCTACCTATCTGGTAATCAGCACAGCATTGCGATCCTATGATATCTATATATGATAATCTACCCGTAATCTACCTATCCTTTTTCGGTAACCAGCACCAGTTATTATCCGGTTATCTATAATCTATATATGATAATCTACCCTTACCATCCTCCTATCGGTATACCAGCAAGTCTTGGTATGTCTATTATTATCCTTTCCCCCCCCCCCTATAAGGATCAAATCCATACCTCTACTATCCTATCCTATAGTGGTTTTAACCAGCACAGTCTCATGGCCCTAGCTCATTGGAATCGCATATATGATTAAATCTATACTTACAACCTACCTATCTGGAACCAGGCACCATCTTAATATAGATATTCTACATAGGATAAATCTTACCATTGACATATTCAAATATGCTCGGTAACCAGCACTCAAGTATATTGATATCAATATCTATTATATGATCACCATCTTTACCCTCCCTACACTCCCTAGCTTCACTCCGGTAACCAGACTAGCTATATGGTAATCCAGCTAATATAGATATGATTTAAATTACCCTAGTTCTAGTCACACTCATACCTATCTGGTAACCAGCAACCGTAATGGTATCATATACTTCTATATATGGATCAATCTCCCCTTACATCCGACCTATCCTTTTCGGTACAACAGACCCAGTACCCTATGGCCCGATTCGAATATCTATGATGATAAATCTCCCTTAACATCCTACCTCATCCCTGGTAAACCAGACTACAGTGTTATCCTGCGTCATCGTACTATATCTATATATCCGACTAAATTTCTAACCTTTATCATCCATAAACCGATCCGGCTAACCAGCACAGTATTATGGTATATTTATAATCTATAATGATATCCATCTACCCTTACATCCTACCTATCGTAACCAGCCACAGTATATGAGATCTATATATCTTATATAGATAAAATCTACCCTACATCCTACCTATCTGGTAACCCAGGCACAGCATTGAGATCTATTATCCCCATATATGATTAAATATCTACCCTTACATCCTACCTATACGGAACCAGACACAGTTATATGGTATCGATAATCTATATATGATAAATCTACCCTTACATCCTACATATCCGGTAAACCAGCACAGTATTATGGTATATATATATCATATTAGGATAAGTCTACCCTTACATCCTGACCCTATCCGGTAACCAGAATAGTATATGGTATCTAGAGATCTATATATGAGTTAATCTACCCTTCACATCCTACTATCAGGTAAACAGCACAGATATGGTATCAGATTTTATCTATATAGATGATGATAATCTACCATACATCCACCTATCTGGTAACCAGCACAGATATGAGATCTATATATTGATAAATATACCTGGTGTTACATCCGAAATGTATGGAACCAGCACAGTATATGGATCTATATATCTATATATTTGATCATTCTACCTTAAATCCTACTATCCAGAACCAGCACAGTATATGGTCTTCTATATATCATATATGATAAATATACCTTAAAGCCTACCTAGCTGGGAAACCAGCAAGTATATGGTATCTATATATCTATATATGATAAAAATATACCCTTACATCCTACCTATCTGGTAACCAGCACAGTATATGTATCTATATATCTATATATGATAAATTTACACCTTACATCCTATCCACTCCCCTTCTTCCATCTTCAACCCTGGAAAGACTATGTTACTATTGGTGATATGAATGACATTTATTTACAAATATAAACCCTGGAAAGACTATGTTACTATTGGTGATGTGAATGACATTTATATACAAATATAATCCCTGGAAAGACTATGTTACTATTGGTGATATGAATGACATTTATATACAAATATAAACCCTGGAAAGACTATGTTACTATTGGTGATATGAATGACATTTATATACAAATATAAATCCTGGAAAGACTATGTTACTATTGGTGATATGAATCACATTTATATACAAATATAAACCCTGGAAATACTATGTTACTATTGGTGATATATTTATATACAAATATAATCCACCCCTTTCATGGATTCCTATGGGGCCAAACTGTAATTAATAATCTTATAATCGGCGCGCTACTACGTAGTAGCGCGCCGATTATAACTTTCCAGGACTGCCTTACCCTCTTCTCTCCCCCTGCCTCACTTCCCCCACCTCCGTATACTTGAATTTACCGTGTTCGCATTCTGTCAGTTACGCGGCTTCGGCACCACTGTGTATGGCGCGGCTCCACCTTTTCCTTTTACATGTAAAAGGAAGAGGTGGAGCCGCGCCATACACAGTGGTGCCGAAGATTGAAGCCTAAATTAAACTGTGATTTTATTTTTTTCAAATAACAATAAAAGATTTGGCCAGTTATGGATTGAAGGGAAACTAATGTCTTTTTGTCATCCTAGATTTCATATTGCAATTGAGTCCCAAGTCTATGTGACTTCAACAGCTGCTATTTGCTGGTGAAAAAGGGCCACATGTGTGATATTAAATGCCATGGGGCAGTGGCTGCATGACTTTTCCAAAACACATTCCCAAAACCACCGCATTACCCGTCCCAAGCCATTTCTCGGCGTAGGCGACAAGGGCGACAGTCAAATGTGGAGGGCACCATTCAAAGTTTTTTCTTTTAAAAGACAGGGATCTTTATCAGCCATAGAGCCAATCTAGTTTCCTGCAGCCTTTCCGTTTCCATACAGTATAACTGTAAGATAATCATCTTGGCTGAATTTTTCAATCTATGCATTATTAATGGGTTAGTGTGACTTTAAAAGGGAACTATAGCCCTCCTTCCTAGCTATGTCCTCACCCCTGGGTATTTAACTGATTAACTTAACTAAACTCCGCTCCACCCCTCTCAGTCTGTCTGCAACAAGGACCAATGAGAAGACACGATTTAAAAGAAGTGTATGTTCTTAGTTTTTATTGGCCACATCAAGGACTGACTGAGAGAAGGCAGAAAAAAGTAAGTTAATCAGCTGATCTAGGTTGAGCCAAGGGGTACTATGGGGGCAGGTGAGTATAATCCTTCTTTTAAAAATTAATAAAAGGTTTGTCTCTCTTTAAGTTCCCCTGATTATGTCCAAATTAATTTTATAGACCAGGAATCCGCCATTAAAGCATACCCTCCAACATTCCCCTTTAACAGTTACATTTATAGAAACAACAGAGTATAGAGTTGCAGGGGGAGGATAATGAAATGAACCTGATCTTAGGATGTGTCAGCAAAAAGATGTGTTAAACTTGATGTGTAAAATGTGTGGTTACACATTGACTTTGGCCCCTTGACTACCAAAATTCTCTCCCTGACGCCCTCTTCTTTTTTACCCATAATCCCTTAGCTTCCACTCTGCCAACCATTAACCTCTACAGTCCGCTGTGCCAGCCATTAACCCCCAAGTTACAGTGTGCCGTGCCATGCATTAACCCCCCTACAAGTACTGTTCCCGCCCTCACTCCCTCCCGTGCCGCCCTTCCCCCCCCCCCCCCCCCCCCCCCCCCCCCCCCCCCCCCCCCCCCCCACCCACCCCCCCCCACCACCCCACACCACACACCCATAAACACCCAACACCCCCCCCCCCCCCCCCCCCCCCCCCCCCCCCCCCCAAACCCCCCCAAACCCCAACATTGTGGTGTGCCAGCCATTAACCCCTTACAGTGTGCTGAGTGAGCCATTAACCCCCTACAGTGCACTGTACCCTTCAGTAACCCCGCCAGGGTGCTGTGCCAGCCATTAACCCCCTACGGTACACCGTGCCAGACATTAACCCCCTACAGTGTGCACAGAACACTAACATTCCATGATAAATAAATCCTTTCCTTACCATAATAATGTAACCAACAAGCAACACTGGCATTAGGATGATAATTAGCAGATAGTCCAAGAATGAGAATTTCCTTCTGACTGCGTAGTGCAGACATGTTCTCTCTTTCTGTAGGGAAAGGAAAAGGAAAAGTTTAACTACACATGGTTTTCTATGAAAAATCGTTTTATGTATGTAGGTAGGTATTCTATATTAAAGCAAAATTCTTGATGTATGTATGTATGTAAATGATGTATGTAATGTGCTCATCACAGCCACACCCCGTGAATGACATCTAATAACAGCATGCCTCCTGAAAGGGCCGTACCCTTGAAGTCATTGTACCAACAAAATCCTGCACCAGCATGTGATTCCCCAATTTAGTAACTCAGAGTCGAAGCTCTGGGCTCTGTGTGCTGCCCTCTTCAAAACACAGACACAAGTCCACTTCAGTGGACACAACACGCGTATATGTACGGCTACACAACTCAGAGAGCTGCACACACAAAACAGCTTCTATAACAGAGTGAATACCAACATTCCCTTAAGGTCTGTACACCCCGCCCCATTACAATTTGCTCCTGAATGGTTTCAATTAAACCCTGGAAGACTATGTACATTTGTGCTATTAAATACAATCTTATCTTTAAAATATACCTGTAGCTATTGATTGCCAACTAATAACATTTTATACAAGATAAGCTGTAACTCATGTTACTTGGTTTATGAGCTAAACAAATATACCGGAAGACGAGTTCCATTTGGTAGATATAATGACTTTATGTCACATATAAACCCTGATAGACTAGTTACTATTGGGATATTAATGCACATTTTATAAAATATAACACCTGGAAAATACTATGTTACTTTGGTGATTGAATGACATTTATATACAATATAAACCCTGGAAAGACTATGCTACTATTGGTGATATGAATCACATTTATAACAAATATAAACCTGGAAAGGACTATGTTTACGATGGTTGATATGAATCACATTTATATACCAAATATACACCCTGGAAAAGCTATGTTACATATTGGTGATATAAGACTTTATATACAAATATAAACACTGGAAAGATATGTTCTGATGTGATATGAATCACATTTATATACAATATAAACCCTACCGGAAAGCTATGCTCCTAGTGGTGAGGTGAATGACATTTATATACTAACATATAAACCTGGAAAGGCCTATGTACTATTATGGCATATTAGACTTTATATTACAATATAAACCCTGGAAATGACTTTTTACTATTGGTGATATGCACATCATTATTTACAAATATAAACCACTGGAATACTATGTTACTATTGGTGATAGGAATGACATTTATATACAATATAAACTCTTGAAAGACTATGTTACTATTGGTGATAATGAACACATTTATAATACAAATATAAAACCCTGAAAGACTAATGTACTATTGGTGATATGAATCACCATTATATACAATATAAAACCCTGGAAAGACTATGTTACTATAGTAATGACAGCTATATGGATATGAATGGACATTTATTATACAAATATAAACCCTGGGAAGGGAGAAGACTATGTTTACTATGGTGATATGAATGTCCTTATATACAATAGAAAACCCTTGGAAAGACGATGTTACATGTTGGATGACTTAATAACATAAACTGACGAATGATCATTTTATGATACTTAAATAAGATATAAACCCTGGAAAGACTATGTTACTATTGGTGAATAAATCTACATTTATATACAAATCTAAAACCCTGGAAAGACTATGTACTTGGTGAATGAATCACATTTATATTACAATATAAACCCTGGAAAGACTATGTTCTATTGGTGACTGTAAAGAATGTTAATATTGGTGATAGGAAGACATTATATACAAATATAAACCCTGGAAAGACTATGTTACTATTGGTGATAGAATACCATTTATATACAAATATAACCCTGGAAAAGACTATGTTACCATTGGTGATATGAATGACATTTATATACAAATATAAACCTGGAAACACAAGTTTACTATTGGTGATTGAATGAATGTTTCCATGGTGATATGAATGACATTTATATACAAATATAAACCTTGAAAAGACTATGTTTAATATTGGTGCTATAAATTAGTTTATATACAAATATAAACCCTGGAAAGACTATGTAACTATTGGCTGAGGAATGACCTTTATATACAAATATACACCCTGAAAAAAGACTATGATACATTTGTGAATAATGACATTTATCATACAAATATAAACCTTGGAAAGATATTGTTACGATTGGTGATATAAATTAGATTTATATACAAAGTAAACCCTGTGGAAAGACTATGTTACTATTGGTGATGTGAATGACATTTATATAACAAATATTAAAACCTGGAAGACTATGTTAATATTTGTGATATGAATGACAATTATATACAAATATAAACCCTGGAAATACTTGTTACTATGTGATGTGAATGACATTTATATACAATATAAACCCTGAAGGACTATGTTAATATTTGTGATATTGAATGACATTTATTATACAAATATAAACCCTGGCAAGACTAGGTTACTATTGGGGATGTGAATCACATTGATATACAAAATATAAACCCTGGAAGATATGTTACTATTGGTGCATATGAATGACATTTATATACAATTATAAACCATGGAAATACTATGTTCTATTGGTGATGGTGATGACATTTATATACAAATAAACCCTGGAAAGACTATGTTAATATGGTGATATAAAATTACATTTATATACAAATATAAACCGGAAAATACTATGTTTCTATTGTTGATGTGAAGACATTTATATACAAATAAAACCCTTGAAAAGGGGACTATGTTACTATTGGTGATATGAAATTCACATTATATACAAATATAAACCCTGGAAAGACTATGTTACTATTGGTGATATGAATGACATTATACAAATATAAACCTGGGAAAAGACTATTGTTACTATTGGTGCTATGAATGGACATTTATATCAAATATAAACCTGGAAAGACTATGTTACTATGGTGATATGAATCACATTTATATAAAATAAAACCCTGGAAAACTATGTACTATGTGATTGATGACATTATATACCAATATAACCCTGTAAGACTATGTTACTATGGTGATATGAATTACATTTATATACAATATAAACCCTGAACAGGGACTATGTCTAATTGGTGATATGGAATGACATTTATATACAAATATAACAACCTGGCAAAGACTATGTTACTATTGGTGATATGAATGACATTTTATACAAATATAAACCCTGATAAGGACTATGTTACTATTGGTGATATGAAAACATTTTATACAAATATAAACTGAAAGACTATGTTACTATTGGTGATATGAATGACATTTATACAAATATAAACCCTGGGAAAGGACTATGTTACTATGGTGATAGAATGACATTTGATATCAAAATATAACCCTGGAAAGACTATGTATATGGTGATATGAATGACATTTATATACAAATATAAACCTGGAAAGACTGTGTACTATTGGTGATAGAATGACATTTATATACAAATATAAACCTGGAAAGACTTATGTTAATTGGTGATATGAATGACATTTATATACAAATATAAACCCTGGAAAGATACTGTTACTATTGGTGATAGAATCACATTTTATATACAAATATAAACCTGGAAAGACTATGTTACTATTGGTGATATGAATGACTTATATACAAATATAAACCCTGGAAAGACTATGTTACTATTGGTGATATGATGACATTATATACAAATATAAACCCTGGAAGACTATGTTACTATTGGGGATATGAATGACATTTATATCAAAGATAAAACCCTGAAAGACTATGTTTACTATTGGTGATATGAATGACATTATATACAAATATAAACCCTGAAAGACTATGTACTATTGGTGATATGAATACATTTATATACAATATAAACCCTGGAAGGGACTATGTTACTATTGGTGAGTGAATGACATTTATATACAAATATAAACTCCTTGAAAGACTATGTTACTATTGGGATATGAATGACATTTTATATACAAATATAAACCTGGAAAGACTATGTTACTTGGTGATTGAATGACATTTAGTATACAAATATAAACCCGGAAAGACTATGTTACTATGGTGATATGAATACATTATATACAATATAAACCTGGAAAGATATGTTACTATTGTGATATATGAATGTCATTATATACAATATAAACCCTGGAAAGACTATGTTACTATTGGTGATAGAATGTACATTTATATACAAATATAAACCCTGGAAAGACTATGTTACTATTGGTGATATGAATGACATTTATATACAAAATAAACCTGGAAAGGACTATGTTACTATGGTGATAGATCACATTTATATCAAATATAAAACCCTGGAAAGACTATGTTACTATTGGTGATATGAATGACATTATATAACAAAGATATAAAACCCTGGAAAGACTATGTTACTATGGATGTGAATCACATTATATACAAATATAACCCTGGAAAGACTATGTTATATTGGTGA
Source organism: Hymenochirus boettgeri (assembly GCA_019447015.1). Classification (NCBI taxonomy): domain Eukaryota; kingdom Metazoa; phylum Chordata; class Amphibia; order Anura; family Pipidae; genus Hymenochirus; species Hymenochirus boettgeri. The sequence goes on from CM033475.1 coordinate 29,915,652, forward strand.
TAGGAATCACATTTTATACAAATATAACCCCTGGAAAGACTATGTTTATATTGGTGATATGAAGTCACATTATATACAATATATAAACCCTGGAAAGACTATGTTATATTGGTGATATGAATGACATTTATATACCAAATATAAACCCGAAGCTATTTACTATGGGATGAATGACATTTATATTACAAATATAAACACGTGGAAAAGACTATGTTACTATTGGTGATATGAATACATTTATATACAAATATAAAACTCCTGGAAAGACTATGTTACTATTGGTGATTGAATTGACATTTATATACAAATAAAACTGGAAAGGACTATGTTACTATTGGGTGAAGAATGACAGTATATACAAATATAAACCATGGAAATACTATGTTACTATTGGTGATATGAATCACATTTATATACAAATATAAACCCTGGAAAGACTATGTTACTATTGGTGATGTGAATCACATTTGTGGTTATTGTCATGCTAAGAAATTTAAAGCAGAGCCCCCTAGAATGTGACCACACCTCCAGATATTGCTGTCATGGCCACGCACCCAAACATCACGGTTACGCTCATGCCCCAACCATCAAGGCCATGCCCCCAAAGATAACTGCCATGCCCCCAAACATTGCAACCATGCCCCCAAATGTTATGACCACACTACCAGATATTGTGTTCACTCCCCCAAAAAAAACCAAAACATTATGATCCGTCCCCATACATCATGGCCACACCCCCTTACATCCCAGGTCTGTTCCCGAATCCCACCCACATACACAAACATACTGTCCATGCCCCAAAACATCACAGGCACATCCCCAAACACCACACCCACCCCCTAAATGGCATGGCCATGCCCTTGCTTTGAAACAGCGTGGCCATGCCCCAAAATATTGCGACCAACAAATGTCACGTCCAAGCCTCCTGGACACAACATCACAGACACGACCCAGACTGTCCACAAAGACATCATGGCACTTTCAATTCAGACCAGAAAGTAACGTTATTGATTGGGATCTAATAGTCAATATAAAGTGATCCTTGAGCAAGGATAAAGTGTTAAATTGCAAACAAGGTGACGTACTGCTAACAAATGTGCAAAAAAAGTGAGCACGCTTAATAAAAACAAACAACGCTCAGACAGCGCAACAGAAGGAAGCCCGACTTTAACATAGACAAAGAACCAGCCCGTCAGTCACTCAAGTGCTGCGATATTCAGTTGCAATCAACACGTCCCAACGGCAAATTCCATGTATCATGTTCACCACAACATTTGTATATTTACGCTCCAAGTGGAAAAACTGATAACGTTGTATATAAGGTTTTACAATAAACATATGTGCTATACGTCCCTCAAGCAATGTCACCTCCTCAACTCATAACTATTACATACATGACGTACATTACCAACTGTGCACTTCTTATTACGTCTGTCTCTTCCATCCAAGCCGAACACACACCTGCATGTAACAAATACTTTACCCACAAGTGTACACGGGCAATGCCCATTACAACTGCTAGTATGTATATATTCACAGTTAGTTAGTAGATGTACTATTCATACTTACAGAATTTGTCAGGTTGACATTGGCTTCCCTGCTCAGCAAGTAACTGGCCACTTTGATGTGCCCTTTCCTACAGGCACAGATGAGAGGGGTGTCCCCACCGAAACTGTCCTTCACGTTCAGCTTATTGGGGTCTTCTGCTAGAAAAAGCTCCACCTCTTCCAGTTCATTCCTGTACGCAGCCTGGCAAATGGGCTAGTAGGGGAAAAGAACAGAAATAAAACACACACTTATTATTCAGCAGGACTCGGGATTGAGATGGCTACACTCACATAGATAACAACTGTATGATCCTGGTTTTCAGAGCGATAGAAGATTTCCAGAATGAAGAACGTAGTACAGAGCTGCAGGGATAGGATAATGAAGTGAACCTGATCTTAGCATAGCCCTGTGCAATGTATTTCTCAATAGTGTCCCTATTTAAAGGGGAATGTTGGAGGGTAGGTACTTATAGAAATAATATGGTGCAGAGCTGCAGGGGGAGGATAATGAAGTGAACCTGATCTTAGTATTGCATTTCTCAAGTCTCCCAATTTAAAGGGGAATGTTGGTGGGTAGGTAACTTATAGAAATAACATAGTGCAGAGCTGCAGGGGGAGGATAATGAAGTGAACATGATCTTAGTACAGCCCTGTGTAATGCATTTCTCAATAGTGTCCCTATTTAAAGGGGAATGTTGGAGGGTTGGTACTTATAGAATAACTATGGTGCAGAGCTGCAGGGGAGGAAATGAAGTGAACCTGTTCTCAGCACAGCTCTGTGCAATGTATTTCTCAATAGTGCCCCTATTAAGGGGAATGTTGGAGGGTAGGTACTTTATAGAAACAACATGGTACAGAGCTGCAGGGGAGGATAATGAAGTGAACCTGATCTTAGTACGCTCTGTGTAATCATTTCTCAATAGTGTCCCATTAAAAGGGGAATGTTGGAGGGTAGGTAACTTATAGAAATAACATGGTACAGATCTGCAGGGGAGGATAATGAGTGAACCTGCTTAGTAGCAGCTCTGTGTGATGCTTCTCATAGTGCCCTATTTAACGGGAAATGTTGGAGGGTGGTACTTATAGAAATAACATGGTTCAGAGCCTGCATGGGAGGATAATGAAGTAAACATGATCTTCGTACAGCTCCGTGTAATGCATTTCTCAATAGTGTCCCTATTTAAAGGGGAATGTTGGAGGGTAGGTACTTATAGAAAGTTTTTAATGTTTCCTTGACAGGATACAAGTGTGTACTTGCTCAATGAATTCTCTGTCTCCCTTTTCCTTTGCTGGAGCTGTCAACTACCTACTGGGCGCCCTTCCGTGTCTTCTGTAATCGAGACTGAGCAGTGAGAAAACCTGCAGAATTACGTGGTTCCAGTTCCATTATCTGCTATAAGAAATGGAACTGGATAGGAACTATAGAATCCAATCAGGTTTATTATATTAGAGTTATATAAATTATATTTAAAATATCCATGAGAACTAACAACATAAAGTTCAGTCGGTGACCCCGGGGTGATTACACAGCGGGAACTGGGGAAAAGAAGGTGAGATGGAATGGCAGAGAGGGACCCGGGGGGAGAACAGTGCACATGGTTTGGCAGGGATCTCTAATTTTTAGCCCTCCAGGTTCATTGAACTACAATTGATCTCCCTGATTGCTAATATGTCAGGGCATGCTGGGAATGTAGTTAAAGAAAGCTATAGGGCAGAGATTGGACATCACAGTTTTAAAGGGATTGAGGGGGTTATGAGGGAAGGAGGGGGCAGAATGGAATAGAGGACAGAAGAAGTGTGATATGGAGAAGGGCAGAATAATGGCAAAAGAGACAGAGTAGGCTGAATGAGAAACAGGGAGGAAGAAGAAGCTGAACAGGGGTTAAGGGATAGCTGAAACAATAAGGGCAGGAAAAGACCAACATTACTTTAGGGTAATATCATAGAACAAGTGAAGAAATTTGAAAGGGTTAAAGGAGGCGAAGAGACAGGAATGAACCTGTGCGGGGTAGTATCTGGGCCCCTCCTTATTAATATGCATAGTTGTGTCGAAATCCAGTCCAGAAACGCTGGCTCTTTAGGAAGGGGCCCTATATAGTGGTGGGCGCAGAGGCAAAGTTTTGTGATCCGTTGCACGGTGCATATTCTGCTATCGGGCTCGGATTGTGCTACACTGTTGGGGGTAGTGGGGGCATTTATTACAGGGTACAGGAAAGGTGATTACTACAGTAAGTGTCTGTAGCCAGGGAACTGGAAGTCTGAGCATCCAATAGTGTTACCATTGCTCCTTAGTGGTGATCCTAAAAGTGATAGCAACCAATTTCTGTCTCACATTTTTCAACTTTGTAAAAATGAATGTATGTATGTAAATTTTTATTATATATCGCCACTTGGGTACGCAGTGCTGACATAAAAATACAGAGTGTGCAAATGGGGATAATGCCATTATACAGATACATTAACTTACAGAAATATAGCTTTAAAGGTTAAGAAAACATATATATATACACAACATAGAAAGATAATCAATGCACATTCCTAGGCCCCATACAATATCATATTATCTGCACACTGCATACTTATAAACAAAGGGGGTTTAGTATCCATTAGTTACATAATGTATACTAAAACCCTTTGTTTTTAAAGTATGCCAGTGTGCACGTAATATGATATGTATGGGGCCCAGGAATGTGCATTGATTACTTTTCTATGTTGTTATAAATGTTTGACCAGATCAGTAGCACTCCTTAGTCTAATTGGAGTGCTTCCACAATTCTTGTATTGTATGTATATATATGTATATATATATATATATATATATTATATATATATTATATTATATATAAAATAAATGTGTCTTGACATATTTGGAAAGAGATCACTTGCCCCAAAGCCAAAGAGTTTACAATCTCGTTGCTGACCCAGTAAACCCGTAAGCAGGTTGTAATCTATATTATCTAGTGAATTTGATCTGTTTCCCAGTAAGTTTTGTATTACCCCATATCACCCTAGTAGCCACCCCCTTACATACCTCAGAGTACAGAATTCCCATATCCTTTGGTTGGACTGTCTGATGTTCCAATGAATCAGTGGGGTGCTGGTTCTCCTGCTGAACTTTATAATTCCTGATGAGAGATGGAAAATAAAGGTCCTGGATATGGATGAGACTGTTTTCATGCAGCCAGTGAATCCCAGGGTGAAACTGTGACGGTTCTGATGGGTGAGAGCTGTAGGGTGCCCAGCCCAAGGTGTCAGGTTACCCAATACAATGACAGCCCAGTGCAGGTTGCAACACAGCTTTACCAGTTCATCATCCTTCCTATCACTCTAAAGAGAGTGTCATAGAGTCACATGGGGCCAGGCTTTACTACTTCAGTTTGTATCTGGTTTTCACAGGTGCGTAAAACCCCATAGGATATCACAATATTGTTCACACTTGCTGCGTTGTATTCCGTTCCGTTCTAGTCCGTTTAAAAACACACTGCTGCGCACATTTCTGTCCATTAAAAATGCATGAAAACGCAGTACAGCGTATAACAACGCATCGTTTGCGTTTCAATTTTTCGCACTGGATGCCTGGGAGGCCCTGTGGTGTAATTTCCGGTCTGCGGAAGATCTCTGCTACCTCTCTCTCTTTCTCCAATGGCTCCTGAAACTCCCACACTCCCAGAAAGTGACAAGTGTACTTTGGTCCTGCCCCTTTAAATCTGAAAAATGCGATCAAAATCGCTTTAAAACAACGGACAGAAATGCAGAAAAATGGATAATAGCGCACACGCAAATGTTTAGCAACGGATACAAAAACCTGTTAAGACTTCACTAAACACACTGTGTTTTTAAATTGCATTTTTGTCCGTTCCTAGTGTGAACAAGCCCGACTTGTGAGAATTGCAGAGCAATGCATGTTAATGGGGGTGGCCACACTGCATGCGCTGCGCCACAATCCGTTTTCGATACACATCCAATCACTATTTTTGAAGATCGCATGTGCTCCATTAGGATTGCACGGATTGCAGCGCAAATGGTCAGTAATGCGCATTAAATGTGCGCAAACTTTTCACGTGTGTTCCTGCCCGCCATAGTGCAATATCGGGGTGATGCAATGTTTTTTCTGCAAACCCTTAACTCCGATATATTATGTGTTTGTACGCACAATTGGCCATAATTTACCACTCACACCATGCGATATCTGTATGGTGCAGATTAATAGCTTGTCAAAAATGTGCCCCCTCTTTATATTCAGGGCTTCCAGATAAATGTCTATTAAAAACAGCAGCAAGAGCCAGCAGTGAGGCTACTTTCAAACGGACGGTAAAATCCAGCGGTTACAGATGTTTCTCTAGTGGCGACCTTCGTGGGAACTGAATAGTGATCATAGAGAGAGATACTTCCAGGGCTGTCTCTTTAGTTGTAGATGTTTTAAACATACCTGGTAAGGAGCTGCCAGGCTGCTTTGGAATCTTATCAGCGAAAGAAAGATGTTTTGTTAATTCGTTGAGTGCCCTTGAGGGAATTGCTGTCTGCGTATTGTTCATACATTGGGAACAGGTCTCTCTTGTCGCAAGGTAGCACAAGGGTGACATGACTGGGTAACTAGCTCTACAGGGACTGCTGGATTTGATTTAGTTATAGTTGAAATACCTGTAAATCAAGATTAGGGGGCGTGGTGAATGTTCCCTTTAATTACCTTCCACAAACCTATAGGGTGTTCATTACTGAAGTTTTACAGAAGAATTCCGCCCTACACATTTTTTTTCATGATTTATGGTTTATGATTTAGATTTATGATTTAGATGCTACAATCTGACTTGACGTTCTTCGTATTGTACGATCGGATTGGCTGTCAAAAATGTTTCTTTTAAACGCCCCTATAATCTGTTTATTGAAACAATGTTTATTGACTTTAATGTGATTCCTAATTAAAGATACACACTAAAATCTTTCAGGACAGAGAGCCCAACAGTTAACGCCCCCTCCCCTTGCTCAGTGAGCTCAGGCATGCTCAGTGGGATTCACCCAGGAAGAGCGAAAGAGAGGAATTTACACAATCAGCAACTTTGTATCTCCCTAAACTAATGGGATGGCAGTGGAATTGATAGTGAAAGTTACCAAAGGGCTTTCTGCAATACAATATACTGATTGATTGTTTTGATTTCAAACAGGTAAATGTTTGTAATCATATCTCCCAACACCATTTCTGTATGTAAAATGTTAATGGAACAATTATTACCAGATAAGAATTTTTCATGTTTGCTTTATGTCTACACTCTGTTAATGTAGTAAAGTCCAGACTGAGGACAAGGTAGGTCAGAGAGTCATGCGTGTATATGTGTGTTTATTTTAGGTTGCAGTAGTCCAGGCAGATAACACGAAGGGCAGATATATAAAGAAAGTGTTAAAATAGGGGTTATTTGTGTGTGAATTGTCATATAATGTATAAACTGAGACCTGTCCTCGTTCAGTTCACTGATTTAAAATAAGGTGCGAATTTAGGTTCAAGTTCCCCTTTTGGTATATTGATTTATCTAGAAACCATCCAATCAGAATTAAAATCTGTAACTTCTATCAGGTCCCAGTGGGTAATTAGTTTCTGTCATTACCACTTTTTAACTGTTAAACCCACAGACTGGAACAATGAAACCTTGGTGCTCCAGATGCAGAATGCAACAAAGTAATGTTGGGAGTTGTAGTTTTTGAACATCTGGAGTACCAAGGTTTAACTGCATTGTTCTATATATAGATATGGAGTGGCAAAGTTTGATAACACTGGACTAGAACATCCTTTCTTCACTATACACATTAGGCTACGTACACATGGGTCATATTTTTGCATTAATGGTGACCATTTTTTAATAGGTCGGGTAGAAATATCGTAAGTAAAATGTATTGGGCATAAAGAGTAAGAGTAAGTTTGCCTATTAACCCTGTACAGAATTATCCCAATTTTTGCATTGATGTTCAATACCAAAAACATATTTGAGCTGCATCGTGGTAAAATGGTACTTCCCCTTTAACAAATGTCTTTATTGGGTTCCTGTTGACAGTAATGTTATATATAATACACAGTGAAGGGCGTGCTGTGAGTAATTGCTGTGGGGGTTTCTTAGCAGGAGAACAGACTCTCACCTATGTGTGATATTTGATTGTTACTTGCAGACTCTATTTGACAATGTTGTGATGTGTTTAGGGGGTTCTGGTGCATGGAATACCCCCTTTCTGCCTGATAATTGCTGTCTGCTGTTCTACTCTACATAGATTGTTACGTTGAGAGTTTCATGGATTGTTACATAGATGATACATTGATAGTTACATGGGTTGTTACATAGATTGTTACACTGATAGTTACATGGGTTGTTACAGTGATAGTTACATAGATTGTTACATTGGCAGTTACATGGATTGTTACATATATTGTTACGTTGAGAGTTACATGGATTGTTACATAGATGATACATTGATAGTTACATGGATTGTTACATAGATGTTACATTGATAGTTACATGGGTTGTTACATAGACCAGCATCCATATGGTGTCGGTACAAACTGCGAATAGTCAGGAAACCGCCCTAGAAGTCCCCACAAACTCCCACAAAAGGGCCCAGGGTCCTGCAAGTCCATTGGATAGGTACTCTGCCTCCTGTCTCCCCTCCAGGAGAAGTTTGGGCATGCTACTGCAGCCCTTCTCCCCTCCCTTCACCTCCCTCTCCCATATTGAATTCCCTCCCCCTAGCGTAAAAACATTTTGATATAATATTCTCCCTGCTCCCCTCCCCCCGCCCCAACCTCTATAGTGTTAAGTTCAGAAAGTGCCCCAACATACTTACCTTCCCTCTTTCCTCCGCCGCACTGAACTCCCTGCAGCCGCGTCCGTGATTGGCTGCTGCTTAGCCAATCACAGACCGACTGCTGGTCCCGCCCCTCTGCTTGCATTTTTCTCGCAAGCAGAGGGCCTGGCAGTGCGACGGAGGAAAGAGGAAGGTGTAATATTTGGGGCACTTTCTGAACTTAACACTATAGCGGTTGGGGCTGGGGGGAGGGGGACAGGGAGAATATTATATCAAAATTTTTTTAGAAGGGTGGACATGCCCTTTAAAGATCGAACCACCCCCTCCTCCCCATCTCCTGCAGGCTGCGTCCCTCCTTCTTGGTTTTTACCCTGGTATATTGCGGGCTATATTAAGCATCTGCAGCTACTTAACGTAACATATTTTAAATAAGTCAACTAAGTGCAATGGATTGCTGTACTGCTTATATTTGCCGGTCACACAGGTAAAAGCTGCTATAGTGCTTGGTACAGGCTTGGTTCACAAGGACGGCTAGTTTTGGTTTTGCCAGCATTTTTTTTTATCGTTGCTGCTAGGAAAATTCTGCATTCAACTTTTTTGAAACATCTGGAAACGCCAATAAAACTCTAGAAAAACAAACACAACATTTTTGTGTGATTCTAGCCTTAGATTGTAGACTGACTGGCAGATCAACGATGAGTTAAAACATAGAATTATGCTGGGTGCACACTGTTAGATTCTTCCTCCTAACCGGACAGGTTAGGAGGAAGGAGGCCACAATATTGCATGGTGTGTACCCAACTTTAATGCAGTTTTTATGCAATCAGTGTGCAATTAGAACACAATTAACTTACATCAATTGCATTTTAGAGACTAATAAGGTTTATTTTATTGCCGTACACACATAATCTGCCCATAGACAGCAGATCGACAGAACAGACATGGTTTTGTCATAAACATTCACACTGTAACTGTTTGCAACTTTTGTCTGTGTCCTCAACTCCAAGTGTTGCTTAGTACATACCTATATACTTAACAGCAAGTGTATACAGTAAGGTCTACAAATGGCAAAATGTATTCATTAATCATTATCAGCAACGTGTAGATTCTGCGTTATATTAAAATTCTCATTACAGGTTTGTACAAGAAGTCACAAGGCCTTCAATTAGGGGCGAAGATACAAATTTAAAATTTTGTTGGGGCTTTTTACAACAACAACAACCAAACTCCCAAACCTCACGTGTGTTTTCTGGAAACCGCCCCCCCCCCCATGGCAGAAATGTTTTCTAGGTAATACGACAAAAACCGCCCACTGATGCTGATGTCACACTACAATGCACCAAATCATGCACGCAATCGCGAACGTTAATGCACACGATTTTTGTGTGTTCTTTCGAGTTTGCTCATGTGTTTTCGCAATTTTCAAAGAGAAAACGCAAGCAATTGCGCGAAAAAATGCTGGAACGCAAAACGGAAATGGACGTGCTCAAGCGCATCAGAAATCGCAGGAATGTTCGCGTTCCCGCAATTTCCATGTTAGTGAAATGCATGAAAAACACACTAGTGTGGCCTAGACCTAACAAACTAACTACAGTACTGCAAGATAGAATTAAAATGCACTGACAGAGGCTGATGGGTACATAAAATGAACAGACACAAATAAATACAATTATTTACCATTATACAATCTGTTACCATTATTAGAGTTTCTTTAGTTATTCAATCAAACAGGGACCAATCAAACAAGTTCATAACTTGTGTGCAGGAAAGGAAAACAGTGTGAAATCCCCTTTCTAAACCTGGGTAGACACTTGCACGACGATAGTTACAAAATGACAGACAGAATCTGTCATTTCCTAACAAGCATGCTACTCGAACATTCTCCCTATGTAAATCATAGGGAGAACGTTCAGGACTACTGATTTCCCCCAGCCGTGGCCGACTCCCTATAATTTGAGTACAGGGAGACGACTGTGTGAAATTTTCAGGTATTTCCGAGCGGCCGCAAGGCCAATGGTGAACATTCATCGGCCTCACAATCGTTTCAGAAAATGTGCTACACACAGTAACGAGAAAAGGACAATACCGTCAGATCCAACGGCATCATCCCTTTTATGTTACTGCGTGTACCCGCCTTTAACTTATACTTACTTATGTGGCAACTGTTTTTTTGTAATTTTAGCATGGAAGCAGAGCCCAGACCAGTGTAATGATTGGTTGCAAGTTCTGTAGTTCCGACATGGCAGGAGTTAAGAGATATTGTCTAGGTCAGGGATCAAGAAAAACTATTTTACATTGTAACCCTATTGAAAGACATTTTTACTGAGGAGGCTTGTTGGAATTCAAAGACTTCCCTTGGCTCTGGGCCCCAAAGCAGCTATTATGGTTGCTATGATGATCTCTAAGCCACTGCCTTTGATGGCAGCGCGGTGCACCTCCAATTCCATACACGTTGTGGGAGGTGGTTGAATCACGTGGCGCTCATGCAAATGCGTTTGGTGTCCGTGCTTATTTACAGCCTTAGGATAGTATATAAGGTTCTCTTCTTCTTTACATTTCCCATTAACCAGCTGTGTCTTTCTCCCAGTTACTGTTTCTTTGACTGTTAAGTACTAGATTCCCAGTTATCTGCTTTCTATCAGCACATCTATCAATGGTATTATCTCTCTCTCTCTATCTCTCCCTCTCTCTCTATTATCTATCTATCTCTCTCTCTCTCCCCCCTCTCTCTATCTATTATCTATCTATCTATCTGTCTGTCTATCTGTCTGTCTATCTATCTATCTATCTATCTATCTCTCTCTCTATTATCTATCTATCTGTCTGTCTGTCTGTCTATCTATTATATATTATCTATCTATCTATCTATCTATCTGTCTGTCTGTCTATCTATTATATATTATCTATCTATCTATCTATCTGTCTGTCTGTCTGTCTGTCTGTCTGTCTGTCTGTCTATTATCTATCTATCTATCTATCTAACTCTATCTATCTATCTATTCACAGAAACTATGCCCACATCCCCATGGCAGCAGAACACTACACGTGCTGCCTAATAGAGATTTGAAGAGGCTTTTTACCAAGTTTGACTTAGGTGCCTCAAACCCTAGAAGTTCCCCTGATAGTGAATGGCTTGTTTCATCAGAGGGCCTTTTGGGAGTGTGTAGCTGAAGTTTTCTATATTAATATCTATACATACATGTCATTTTGTACATAGAGTGCCAGACAACACCCATCACCATTCCCTGTTAATATAACATATAAACTCCACATTGTATTTCACAAGCGGCTGTGGAATGCAAGGACAGGGATGCTCTATAGAAAAGATACAGTTAATATCATCCAATATATTACAATATCACAATACATTTTTAACTGCCAATGGTGGCTACACTGGGATGTGATATCTATTACTTGATGTTTAAAGGAAAACTAAAGCTTAAATATAAATACAGAATGCTGTATCTCACCATCATTGTGGCGAAATCATCATCTTGTTAGTTCTGTAGGTTTTTAATGTTTCCTTGACAGGATACATAGTTGTACTTGCTCAATGAATTCTCTGTCTCCCTTTTCCTTTGCTGGAGCTGTCAACTACCTACTGGGCGCCCTTCCTGTGTCCTCTCTGTAATCGAGACTGAGCAGTGAGAAAACCTGCAGAATTACAGGTGGTTCCAGTTCCATTATCTGCTATAGATAATGGAACTGGATAGGAACTATAGAATCCAATCAGGTTTATTATATTAGAGTTATATAATATTATATTTAAAATATCCCATGAGAACTAACAACATAAAGTTCAGTCGGTGACCCCGGGTGATATTACACAGCGGGAACTGGGGAAAAGAAGGGTGAGATGGAATGGCAGAGAGGGACCCGGGGGAGAACAGTGCACATGGTTTGGCAGGGATCTCTAATTTTTAGCCCTCCAGGTGTCATTGAACTACAATTTGTATCATTCCCTGATTGCTAAATATGTCAGGGCATGCTGGGAATTGTAGTTAAAGAAAGCTATAGGGCAGAGATTGGACATCACAGTTTTAAGGGATTGAGGGGGTTATGAGAGGAAGGAGGGGAGCAGAATGGAATAGAGGACAGAAGAAGTTGATATGGAGAAGGGACAGAATAATGGAACAAGAGACAGAGTAGGCTGAATGAGAAACAGGGAGGAAGAGAAGCTGAACAGGGGTTAAGGGGATAGCTGAAACAATAAGGGCAAGGAAAGACCAAAATTACTTTAGGGTAATATCATAGAACAAGTGAAGAAATTTGAAAGGGTTAAAGGAGGCGAAGAGACAGGAATGAACCTGTGCCGGTGGGTAGTATCTGGGCCCCTCCTTATTAAATATGCATAGTTGTGTCGACATCCAGTCCAGAACACGCTGGCTCTTTAGGAAGGGGCCCTATATAGTGGTGGGCGCAGAGGCAACAGTTTTGTGATCCGTTGCACGGTGCATATTCTGCTATTCGGGCTCTGGATTGTGCTACATCTGTCTGGGGGTAGTGGGGGCATTTATTACAGGGTACAGGAAAGGTGCATTACTACAGTAATGTGTCTGTAGCCAGGGACCCTGGAAGTCTGAGCATCCAATAGTGTTACCATTGCTCCCCTTAGTGGTGATCCTAAAAGTGATAGCAACCAATTTCTGTCTCACATTTTTCAACTTTGTAAAAATGAATGTATGTATGTATAATTTTATTATATATCGCCACTTGGGTACGCAGTGCTGTACATATAAAATACAGAGTGTGCAAATGGGGATAAGTGCCATTATACAGATACATTAACTTTACAGAAATATAGCTTTAAAGGTTAAGAAAACATATATATATACACAAACATAGAAAAGATAATCAATGCACATTCCTAGGCCCCATACAATATCATATTATCTGCACACTGGCATACTTTATAAACAAAGGGGCATTGGTACAGTAGTATGTCCTGTCATTTTTTTTTTCCTACTTCAAGATATTGTTAAACTCGGCAAAATTGCGGTAGTGGAGGAAGCAATAAAACATTTTTTTTATAAACATCAATACATTAAAAACAATAAAACTTTTAAACAAAAATATTGATTTGACATTATACAGTGTTTCTTTGTGTTCCTTGTGGTAGGTGATTTGATTTATTGTAAATATGGGTATGGAGTTGTGTTCTAGGAGGGTGTCCATGGAGGTCCTGTCAGTCACACATCATTTTTTGGTAGAATATTGTTATCATACATATTGGGGTTTTAAAACTTACAGGGGGATTCAATAAAAGTTCTTATCGTTTAAAATGGTGCTAATTGTGCCCCACCCAATCAGACCTTATTTAATATTTGAAAGATAACATCTGATTGGTTGGGGCAAAATTAGCATCATTTTTAACGATAAGAACTTTTATTGAATAACCCTGTTAGAGTTTCCAAGTTTTACATTTTTACAGGGTTATTCAATAAAAGTTCTTATTAAAAAAATGGTGCTAATTTTGCCCCAACTAGGGGCAGATGTAAAATAAGATCTGATTGGTTGGGGGAAAATTAGCACCATTTTAAACGATAAGCAGGGTTATTCAATAAAAGTTCTTATCGTTAAAAATGGTGCTTATTTTGCCCCAAACAATCAAATGTTAGCGTTCAAATGTTATAGAATATCTGATTGGTTGGGGCAAAATTAGCACCATTTTTAACGATAAAAACTTTTATTGAATCTCCCTGAAGAACTTTTATTGAATCTCCCTGTCTCCTTGTATTGTATGTATTTATTGGGAAGCCAGGTCAAGCTTCCATGTGGTAATAGCACCCACAACACGCCCCTTTTATGGGAGGTCCTATGCCTTTAATATAAAGCACTGGATGGATGGCGTCTTCTCTCATTTTAAAAAGCCAAAGGGCTGGGGGGAAGTGGGAAAGCCTGTTATATGAATCCAGTGCACAACTATGAGAAATGCAAAAGTTTACTAATGGTAATTGAAGTAACAAAGGTTAGAAGTTAGGACCTTCCAGTCTAAGGTTACCTCAGGGCCGGATTTACCAGTAGGCACGTGCCATGGGGCGCCTGAGGTTGGAAGGGTCGCTGTAAATCTCCTCCCACCAATCCAACCCCTTTTTAGTCTTTTTTCTTCCCCCCAAAAAAGAAAATGGGTGTGGTTTAGGGGTGTGGACTGTATTTAGGGATGGGGCTAAGGGCACCAGGCTCTTTGGGCCTACAGGCTCCTGAGGTGTATATCTGGCCCTGGGTTACCTTGACGTGGTTGGAAGGCTTTACATTCATGTGATCACAGTAACGTATACTAAAACCCCTTTGTTTATATAGCATGCCAGTGTGCAGATAATATGATATTGTATGGGGCCTAGGAATGTGCATTGATTATCTTTTCTATGTTTGTATAAATGTTTGACCAGATCAGTAGCACTCCAATTAGGCTAATTTACAACTACATTTAGTGGACATTATCCTCCCCCTGCAGATCTTTACCATGTTAGTGTCCCTATTTAAAGGGGAATGTTGGAGGGTAGGTACTTATAGAAATAACATGGTGCAGAGCTGCAGGGGGAGGATAATGAAGTGAACCTGATCTCAGCACAGCTCTGTGCAATGTATTTCTCAATAGTGTTCCTATTTAAAGGGGAATGTTGGAGGGTAGGTACCTATAGAAACAACATGGTACAGAGCTGCAGGGGGAGGATAATGAAGTGGCGCGCTGTGTCTCTCTTTAAAGTTCCACTGATATGTCCGAAATTAATTAGTCTATTAGACCAGGAATCCGCATAAAGCATACCAATCCAACATCCCATTTAACAGTTTACATCATAAAACAAGAGTTAGCAGTTGCAGGGGGAGGTATAATAGAAAATGAACCTGATTCTTAGGATTAGTGATCAGCAAAAAGCATGTAGTTAACTGATGGCTAAAATAGCTGTAGCCGATTACAAATGACTTTGGCCCTATGACATACCAAATTCTCTCACTGACGCCCCTCTTCTTTTTTACCCATAAATCCTTAGCAAATTCCCCTCTGCCAACATTACTCTACAGTCCGCTGTGCAAGCATTAACCCAAAGTTACAGTGGGCCGTAGCCATGCATATACCACCTAAAGGATCGTTCCAGCCCATGTAACTCCCTACAGCTGCCCAGCCATTAACCCCAAACATTGTGACGAGAGTAGCCAGCCATTAACCCCTTACAGTAGTGCCCTAAGATGGGAGAGCATTAACTACCCACACCCCCCCCCCCCCCTCCCCACGCACATCACCTACAGGCTGAAACACGTACCCTTCAGTAACCCGCCAGGGCCTGACCGGTTGTGCAGGCAATAACTCCTACGGTCACCGTGCCAGACATAACCCCATACAGATGTGCACAGATACACTAACATTCCAGATAAATAAATCCGTTCATTACCATATATATATGTAACCAACAAGCAACACTAGCGCATTAAGCGAGTGATAATTAGCAGATAGTCCAAGCAATGAGAATTCTTGATCTGAGTAACGAACCTGCAGACATGTCCTACTCTTTCTGATTCAAAAGCGGAACGGAAAGAAATTTTAAAATAAATAAAAATGGTGCTAAGGAAATCGTACTAATTTATTGTATATATGTATTGTATCTCCACTATATAAGCAGAAATTCTTGTATGATATGTAGGATGTATATGCTAGTGAATGCCTAGTATAAGCTGCTACACCCTCACAGCCCACCCCCGAAAATGACTCAACATAACAGCCAACGGCCCCATCTCGAAAGGGCCGCCGCGCCTGTGAAGTCCAGTTTGACATAGAAAATCTGCCACGGCACGTTGCCAGAGTGTGATTTCCCAATATCAGTAACCTAAGATGAAGAGGCCATGACAACCCGGCTCAGGTGTGCTGCCCCGTCTTCAACAACACAGACACAGAGTCCACTCAGGACACAACACAGTGTAATTTATGGCCTACACACTCAGAGAGCATCAGCCCCCCAGAGAACAATCAGACTTCCTAAATACAAATAGCAGGGAACCAGAACATTTCCCTCTTAAGGCGCGCGAGCGTGTGGGCCCTTTGTGCGTGCCTGGGCACGCGCCCGGGCTGGGGCCAGCTCTGCATAAGACATTACATTTAGCTACCTGCGTAAATTTTTCAAATATAAAACCTGAAAGTACTAGCAGCGGTTATTCAATAAATAATAGTTCTTGATCGTTTAAAATAGTGCATAATTTTAGCCCAAACCAATCAGATACTATTTACACATTGAAATGCTAAAATACTGAATTCGAGTTTAGGCACCAATTAGCACCTTATTTTAAACGATAGAACTTTATCTGAAAATAAACCCATATGTTACCTATTGGATGATATGAATACAAATCTCATATACAAATATAAACCCTGGAAAGACTATGTTACTATTGGTGATGTGAATGACATTTATGATACAATATAAACCCTGCAAAGACCTCAGTCTACTATTGACGTGATATGAATCACATTTATATACAAATATAAACCCTAGGAAAGACTATTTTACTAATATGAGTCGATCTATGAAATCACTGACTTTATATACAAATATAAACCCTGGAGAATAACTCTATGTTATATTGCGTAGATATAAATGAATTTATTATACAATATTAATACCCTGGCAAGTCTATAGTTCACTAGTTACGTGATATGAAACATTTATATACAAATATAAACCCTGGAAATACTCAGATGTTACTAATTGCGCTGATGCGTTGTGAAAGACAATTTATATACAAATATAACCATGAAAGGCCATGTTACTAATGATGGTGATAGAATAAACATCTGCATATACAAATATAAACCCTGGAAATACGTATGTTAATATTGCCGCTGATATGAATAACATTTATATACAATATATAAACCGAGCCGAAATACTATGTTACTAATTGGTTTTTTTGATGATTGGAATGACATTTATATTACAACTATAACATCGGAAAGACGATGCCTACTAACTATTAGGGATAACTGCATATGAACCACATTTATTATACAAATAAAACCCTAGAAGACTATGTTACTATTAGAGGTGCATATGAACCCACATCTTATATACCAAAGTATAACCTGGAAGACTATGTTACTATCTGCGTGATGAAAATGACATGTCTACTCCATTGTCGAATGAGATGACATGTATAATACAAATATAACCCTCAGGAAACACATATGTTACTATTGGTGAATATCAATATGAACATTTATATACAAATATATAAAACTCTGCAAAACGATGTAATATTGCCGTAGATTATCGAATAGACATTTATCATAACAAATATAAACCTGGAAAGATGCCCTATGGTACTATTGGTGATATGGAACCACATTTATATGACAAAATAATACCCTCGAAAAGACCACTATGGTTAAACGAGTGCCGAGGAGATGAAATCACATTTAAAATACAAATATAAACCCTGGAAAGACTATGTTACAGATGTGATTGTAAATGACTGTTACTCATCTGGTAGGTCGATATGAATGACATTTATATACAAATATAAACCCTAGAAGAGACTATGTTACAATTGGGATATGAATGAATAGTATGATACAAATATTAAACCTGGAAAGACTATTTACTATGGATGATTAGAATTGAAATTTATATACAAATATAAACCCTGAAACACTAAGTGAATATTGAGTGATGCCTGAATGACATGTTATCTATTGGCTGCATATGCAATGACATTTATATACCAATAAAAACTTAGCAAGCCAAAGACTTAGTTAACTATTGGTGATATAAATTAGATTTATCTAAAAATATAAACACTGCGAAAGAATATGTGGGGGGGGATACTATTGTGATTAGTGAATGACATACTTATATACAAATTTATAATACCTGCAGAAACGAATATAGTTAATATTAGTGATATGAATAGACATTCATATACAAATATTAAACCTTGGAAGACTATGTTACTATTGGTGCATCATAAATTAGATTATAGATACAAATAAAGAAACCACTGCGAAAGACTATGTTAACGATGGTGATGCTAGAATGACATTATATTACAAATATTAAAACTCGGAAAGGACTATCGTTAATATTGTGCATGAGGCAATGAACATTTATTATACCAAATATAACCCCTGAAATGACTATGTTCTTACTATGGTGATAGCCTGAATGAACTTGTATGATACAAATATATAACCCTTGGAAAGACCTAATGTTAAATTTGTTGCTATGATAATGACATTTATATACAAATCCATAAACCTGGAAAGACTCAGCGTTACTATTATGGTGATCGGTGAATAACATATTAATTATACATAATAAAACCTCTGACATCGGACTATCGTTTACTATATAGGCTGATATGAATGCACATTTATATACCAAATATCAACCTGGAATACTAGATATACTATTGGTGATGCTAGATAGACATTTATATACAAATATAAACCCTGCGAAAGACTAATGTATAATATTCCGCAGTAGCATAATCAATATTACATTCTATATACAATATAACCCTGTGGAAATACTATGTCTTTATTGAGTGATGTAGAATGAATTTAATAAAAATATAAACCTTGCAATGAAAAGACTATGGTTATCTATTGGTGCTATGAATCACATTTATATACCATATTCAGAACCCTAGGAAAGACTATGTTACGATTGCTGATATGAATGACAGTTATATACAAATAAAACCCTGAAAGACTAATAGTTAACTATTGGTGATATGAATGACATTTATATACAAATATAAGACCCTACGCGAAAGGAACAGTACTAATTGCGATGATATGCCGACTCACATTTCACTATACAAATATAAACCCTGCGAAATACTCTGTTGTCTATTGGCGTGCAGGATCGTGAGATGACATTTATATGACAAATATAAGCCTGTGAAAAAGACTTATGTTACTATGCTGCATATGAATAACATTTTATAACAAATATAAACCCTGAAAGACTATGGCTACTATTGCTGATATGCAATCCGACATCTTATATACAAATATAACCCCTCCGGAAAGCCTATGCTTACTCATTGGTGATATGATGACATTTATATACTAAATATAAACCAAGCAAATGGACATATGTTAATCATTGTGTAGATAGAATAACATTTATATACAAATATAAACCCTGGGAAAGAACTAATGTCAATATTGGTGATATGAATGGACATATATATACAAATATAAACCCTGTGGAAAGAGCTATGTACCATATTCGTGCCATAGCGAATGACATTTCATATACAAATATAACCTGGAAAGAATATCAGCTTAGCTATTGGTGAGGCTCGATATGAATGACATTTATATACAAATATAAACCCTTTGAAAAGACTATGCTAAACTATTGCGCTGATATGCAATCACATTCTATATACAAATATAAACCTGAAGACTATGTTTAATCATTGGTGACTAGTGATTAGTGACATAGCACATATTAATATACAAATATAAACCTGGAAAGGACGCTCTATGTTACTAATAGACGATGATATGAAATAACATATATATACAAATATACAACCCTAGGAGGAAGGACTATAGTTACTATTGAAGTTGAGGTATGAAGGACATATCTCCAAAAATAAAATGGTGATGGAATGACGATTAGATACAAATATTAAACCCTGCGAAAGACTATGTTACTATTACGCCGTGCATATGAATTGACATTTATATACAAATATAAAGCCCCTGGAAAAGACTATGTCTACTATCGGTGATAGTTAGAATGAACATTATATACAAATATAAACCCATGCGAAAGACTATGTTACATAAATTTGACCGTGATATGAATCACATGAGATAGTACAAATATCAAACCTCGAAAAGACTATGTTACTATTGGCTGAGATGAATCACATTATAATACAAATATAACCCCTGGAAAGACTATGGTAACTATATGCGTGATGTGAATTGACATTTAATACTACAAATATAAACCTGCGAAAGACTATTGCTTACTAATAGATGCGTGATCATAGAAAGACATTTTATATAAAATATAACCCCTGGAATAGACTTATGTTACTATCTGGTGATAGAATGACATGTATATACAAATATAAACCCCCTGTGGAAAAGACTAGTGCTTACTATTGCTGATATGAATGACATATTCATAACAATTATAAACCTAGGGAACAGACTATGTATACATTGGATGATATGAATCATCATTTAGTAGACAATATACAAACCTGAAAGACTATGTTATATTGGCTGATATGATCACATTCATATAGGCAAATAATAACCCTGAAAAAGCACTGATGTTACTATGCGTTAGGCGATAAGATATAAGAATCACATTATATACAAATATAACCTGAAAGAGCATAATGATATACTATGTGAATAGCAAATACCACATTTATATGGCCAAAATAATAAACTCCTGGAGAAAGACTATGCTTACTATGAGTGAACCATATGAATGACAATTTATATACAAATATAAACCATGCGAAAAGACCTATGTTACTATTGGTTATGTGAATCATTTAGATACAAATACATAAACCCTGGAAAGACTATGTTAAATATATGGTGAATATGAATCACATTTGATACAAATTATAAACCCCTGGAAAAGCACTATGTTACTATTGGGGATATGAGATCACATTATATAACAAATTAAACCCTGGAAAGACGTTATAGTTACTTTTGGTGATAATAGCAATCACATGAAATATACAAATATACAATGCGAAGAACTCATGTATCATCGATATGCGTGTAGGATCGAATAAGACATATATAATCAAAGTTAAACCTGGGCCAAAGACTATGTTATATCCTGTGATATGAATGACATTTATATACAATAATAAACCCTGGAAAAGATATGTCAACTATGGTGATGGTGAATGAATTTATATCACAATATAACCCTGTGGGGGGCAAAGACTATGTAACTATGGTGATATGAAGACAGTTTACATACAAATATAAACCATAGCGAGAGATACTATGTTCACTATATCGGCCCTGATATAAGAATCACATCTATATACCAAATATAAACCCTGGAAAGACTCTGTTACTACGGGTACGCCATGTGAATAAGGTATTTGCTGGTTATTGTCCATGCCCTAAGGAAATGTAAAGAGAGGCACCCATCAGAAATAAGTGACCCACACCCTCAGGCATACTGGCCTGGTCATGCCACGCACACCAACATCACGGTTACTGTGTCTCATGCACCACCTCAAGCCATGCCCCAAAGATAACTAAGCCCAAGAGCCCCCAAACATACAGACAAGCCATGGAGCCCCCAAATGTTATGGACCACAATACCGATATTGTGCTTCCACTCCCAAAACCAAAACATTAATAGATTACCGTCCTCCATACATCATGGCGACACCACTTCATACCAGACACGTCTAGAGTCCCGAAATCCCACCCACATACACAAAACATACTGCCCATGCCCCAAAACAATCACAGGCACACATACCCAAACACCACACCCACCACCCTAAATGGAAATGAGCCATGTGCCCCCTTGCTTTAGAAACAGCGTGAGGGGGGGTGGTGGGGACCATAGCCCCCAAAATATTGAACGACCAACAAATGTCAAGTCCCAGCCTCCTGCCGGACACAACATCACTTAGACACGACCCAGACGTGTCCACAAAGACATCATCGCCACTTTCAATTCAGCACGAAGAGTAATCGTATTGAATAGTTGGCGATACTAATAGTAAATCATTAAAGTGACCTTGAGCAAGGATTTATTAAAGTGTTAAATTAGCCAAACAAATGGTCGAACGTACTGCCTATAACAAATGATGCCAAAAAATGTGAGCCACGACTTATCCAAAAACAACAACGTCAGACAGCGCCAACAGAAGGAAGACCCGACTATTAACATAGACAAAGCCAACCAGCCGTAACCAGTCACTCAAGTGCTGGCCGATACTATATTCCGCTTAAGACCAATCCAACACGTCCAACGGCAAATTCCCATGTATCGATGTGCACCACAATAATTTGTTATATCTACGCTCCAGAGTCGGTGAAAAAAAATGATAACGTTGATATAATAAGGTTTACAGAATTAAAACTATGTGCCTATACGTCCCTCATAGCTAATGTCACTCGCTCCAACTCATAACATAGTTACATACATCGACGTACCATTACCAACCGCCTAACCTGCCCACTTATTATTACGTCTGTCTCTTCCATCCAATGCCGAACACTCCGACCTGCATTGTAACAAATACCTATACACACAAGTGATACGACGCGGCCAATGACCATTACAAGCTGCTGAGTATGTATATATTCACAGTTAGTTAGTAGAGTACTATCTCATACTACAGAATATTGTACAGCGTTGACATTCGCGATTACCACTGCCCCCATCAGCATTAGGTAGACATGGCCACTTTGAGCCGCCCTTCCTACAGGCACAGTATGAGCGCGTAGATCCCCACCGAAAACTGAGTCCTACCTCACGTTTTGACAGCCTTATATGCCGCGGTCTCTTCTGCTAGAAAAGAGCTCACCCTCTTCCAGTCATTTTCCTGTACGCACAGAGCCTGGCAAATGGCCCGCTTAAGTAGGGCGAAATCAGCCAAACAGAATCAAACAACACACTATTATTCAGCCAGGACTGAGATTTTGAGATGGCTACACTCACATAGATAACAACTGATATGATCACCTGCGTTTTCAGCAGCGGAGTTAAATGATTCCAGAATGCAAGAACGTAAGTACAGTACAACTGCAGGGCATAGGATAATGGAACGTAGAACCTGATCTTAGCATAGCCCCTAGTGCCCATTAGTATTTCTCAATAGTTGTGTCTCCTATTCTAAAGGCACCGGCATATGCTATGCTCGAGCGTAGCGCTAATTCATAAAATAATATGCGTTCCTATGCCAGAGCGTGCCAGTGGGGAGGATCAATGAAAGACCTGATACTTCGGATTAAGCATTTCCTCAAGCTCTCCATATTAAAGGGAGAATGTTAGGTGGGTAAGGTAACTTATAGGAAATAACATAGTGCCTAGAGCGTTGCAAGGTGCGAGGATAATGAGTCAAGAACAATCATCTTAGACTGACGGCTCCTGTGTATGCCATTATCTCAATAGTTGTCCTATTTTACAACGGGCGAAATGTTGGCGGGACCCCTTCGAGTTACTTATAGGAAAATAACATGCGCCTGCAGAGCTATGCACACACAGGGCGAGGATATATGAAATGATGAACCTGCATCTCAGACCACAGGCTCTCGTAGCAACTGTATTTATCAATAGGCCCCTATTTATAAGGGGGCAATGCTTGAAAGGATACCCGCGCGCTACTTTTATAGCAAACACATGGTACAGAAGCCGTGCAGGGGGTCACCGGAGCCGATAATGAAGTGGAACTAGATAACTTAGTACAGCTCTGTCTGTTAAATGCATTATTCTACATATAGTGTCAACCTATTTAATAGAGCCGAAGAAACAAGATGGGAATGTAACTGGAAGGTATGGCTAACGGTATAGAAATACAATGTTACAGAGCTGCCAGGGGGAGGATAATGAAGTGACTGCTCTACGTAAGCTACGTGCTTTGTATGTCATCTCTCAAGTAGTTCCCTATTTACAATGGGAATGTTTAGAGCGTCAGGTACTTATAGAACTAACATAAGGTGCAATGAGCATGCCAGGACGGCGAGGCATAATGAATGTAAAACAGGATCTGACGTACAGCTACCAGTTGTAATAGCCATTTCTAACCATAGTCGTCCCTATTTAGAAGCGGAATGTCTGGCAGAGTAGGCTACTTTATAGATAAAACATCGTATTCAGAGCTGCAGCGAGGGGAGATCATGAATGACATGATCGTAGTCACGCTACTGTGCAATGCTATTTCTCAAAATAGTGTCTATTTAAACGGGATGGTTGGGAGAGGGAGGTACTCTATAAAATAAACATGTGTACAGATGCGTGCAGGGGGAGCGATATGAACGAGAAACTGATGCTTAGTACGGCTCTGTGTATGCACATTCTCCAATAGTGTCCCTAGTTTAACTTGGAGCGTGGCGGATGCTGGAACGTTATGAAATAAGACTGTGCAGAGCGTGGGTCATAACGTGAAGAGTGAACCCTGTATACTTAGACGCTCTGGTGCAATGCATTTCTCAACTAGTGACCCATTTAAAAGGGGGAATAGTTGGCAGGGTAGGTTAACTCATAGAGAATATAATTAGTGAGCAGAGACTGCAGGGGCAAGGTAGGGATATATAGAAGGCTACACGATCTTAACAGCTCTGTGTAATGCATTCTCAATAAGCTGCTCCCCTATATTAAAGGAGCGGGTGAATTGTTGGATGGGGTAGAGTTACTATAGCCAAATAACATGTACAGATCTGAAGGGGCGGTAGGGAGGCGGGAGGTCCCGGGCCGGGGGCGGGGCGGCGCCGATAATACGAAGGGCAACCTGATACTTCCACGATTTAGCGAAGCTGCCCCGCAATGCGTATATTAACCTCAAATAGGGTCC
Organism: Hymenochirus boettgeri; assembly: GCA_019447015.1. NCBI lineage: Eukaryota > Metazoa > Chordata > Amphibia > Anura > Pipidae > Hymenochirus > Hymenochirus boettgeri. The sequence goes on from CM033475.1 coordinate 29,940,512, forward strand.
CTTATTTAAAGGGATGGTGCGAAGGTACGGAGTATGAGTTAGCATGCGCTAATTCTTAAATATTTAAAATAGGGGATTGAACTTTATTGAATCTGACTCCATTAATCGCGTGAACCTAATCCTCAGGAGTGAATCAGTGTGTATCTATATCCTGAGTCGTGTGTCACAAACGTAGCTGGATGAATAGTTTTGCCCCTAAAGCCTCACCTCCCTTTAAACATCATTGCTCTGTATTGTTAACCCTGCACTGTAAATGGAAGGGGCTCTCAATCTGTGGCTGCTAATGCTTTTCCTGACAATTACTGAGACAAGGGCCGGACACACACTGCGCATCACATGAGTCCTGTGCGTTTCGAAATGCGAGCAATTACTCCATTTTTGAGAATCTGAAAAGCGTCTGTGATGGCCGCATAAAAATGCGCGGATTTCGACGCTTGCAGTATTGCAAACGAGGTCGCCGAAATCACAATCGCACACGATCTTTCGAGGTTTTTTAGTCTCGGGGTGCTGTTGCTAGCAAATTCCTATTTTAGAAAAAAAATCACACGCAAGTGTGGCCTAGCCCCAAGGTTCCGTTCACACAGACAGATTTATGCATTTTCTGAGCAAAACATCTGGAACCGTGAGAGTAGGTTTAATATTGTTGATTAAAGGTTTTGTCATCTTAATAATGAACATTGGATACTTTGGCCTTGTGCCCAGGTTGTTAGAGTAACAAATGAGTCTTTTATCTGAATAAAGATGCACTTGTCTACATCTTAAAGGGCAACTATACTGTAAAAAAATACTTCTCCTATTAATTCCATAAAAAATATGTGTAAATAGCACTTACTTGAGGGTGTGTGGTGGCTCATGCTTTCATCCAGTGATGTTTGCTTAGGAGTTCAGTATTCCCTAGGAAGATGCACAGGAGGGATCCTCATCATGGACAACATGGCCACACGCAAGTATAACATCAATGTTTATTTATTGAAGCATATTCAGGCAACATTGCAAACATAATCAGCGTGCTAAATGAAAGGGGAGAGACAGAAAACCATCTGTCTTACGCGTTTCACGGCTAAGGAGTCGCTTTCTCTGTGACCAGGTGTCTGTCACCTGGTCTCTGAGGAAGCGGTACCTTAGCAGTGAAACGCGTTGTTTCTCCCCTCTCATTTAGCACGCTGGTGATGTTTGCAATGTTGTCTGAAAATGCTTCAAAAAATAAACTTTGATGTTATACTTGCGTGTGGCTGTGTTGTCCTGTTGACGGGGCGATCCATCCTCTGCACTTTCTGGTTTTGTATTGTATCGCAAGGGTAACTGGTCCTCATAAAGAGGGAGGGATCTGCACACTGAGGCACCGGACCCTGAGTATGGACACACGTGTGGGAGCGCTCCTGCATCGCGAAGTTTCTAGTACCCTCGATATTTTAACTTCCCTTACTACTGATTCCGCCCCCCCCCCCCCCCCCTCCCCCCTCCCAAGCACATACATCCCCCTCAATCCACGTCCCCCCCCCCCACAAACCCCCTGAAAAACCCGGACTAAATAAAATAACAGAAATGGGCAAAGCATTGCCTCCAGTAATCACTATGAGGCACCACTGGGAGAGGGAATTTTTCAGATACCAACTATCAAAACTTCAGTTACAGCAAAACTGCTCAAAGCAGTAGAGTTTATGATAATAAGGCACATAATTGACAGTTGAAATGTAAGATGGTTCATATTGCATATCTAAAGAAATAGAGGACCAATTAAAGAAAAATGGAGCAGTGGTGGTTGGGATGAATTATAGTTTCCAGTAATGGTCAATAGATGCCCTTTAAAGGAGAGGTATAGGCTAAAACAAAATGTTCTCTTTTATATTCTATTTCTCAATTTAGCCTTGATATTAGGCTATGCTGTTCCATTAGCTCTAGTACACACATAATTGTATTGAATCATCCAGTTGTGACTATTAAAAGTATCAGCCAACTTCACTGTTTAGTTGCCAAATTGGTTGTTTTGAATGATTGACCCGTACTAGATTCTGCCCAATCAAGAGCATTTTATTATGCATGGTCGGGCTGAAATATTGTCTGTTTCACTTTAAGACTACTTTAATAGCATTTGTGAACGGACCCAGGGGCATAACTACCAGGTAAAATCTGACCCATGATTACCAGGACTTAGTGTTAATGTACGTGTTGCATAAAGTACAGGAATCAGCACAGTTAACACAGGTACTATACAGGAAGATACCCAATACAGAGTGTAAGTAAAAACCATGGGGTTCCCCTTCCTGAATAATTTACAGCAGCTTCCACCAGTGGGGTCAGTGTCTGTAGGTGGGTAAGGCTGGGTACACATCGTCACTCATGGGAAAAAATAGACTTTGTCGATATTTCGGTGTGACCGATCGTGCGGTCCAAAAAAGACTGCAAAATTTATTGGCCATACCCAATGGGCTTTACTCAGTGACAAAGAAACAAACTGTCAAATGGGCTACTTTTTATCACTCTGATGATAGAAGGGAGGAAATGACTGCAGGTTGGTGCGGTAAAATATTTACGGTTTTGCACTGGTGATCTCATGTAGGAAAACACAAGTATAGATAAAGTTAAATCTAGTGTTAGGTTAGGAAGTTCAGTCAATAACTTTCTCTGGTCTAGTAAAGGGCATGTCCACCCCCAAAACGATAATCCCCTCATTACTGGCCCCATTGTTGTTGTAGTGTAGTTTAATCCTTACCTTACATCCCAGCTCCATATGGTTCTCCGCTATCCCCCTAAAGTCCCAAAAAACGCCCACCAGGAGACTGCAGAGTCCATATAGGACTCTGCCTCTGTCTCCCCTCCAGGAGAAGTTTGGCATGCATACTGCAGCCCTTCTCCCCTCCTTCACCTCCCTCCCGATATTGAATCCCTCCCCTAGCGTAAAAACATTTGATATAATATTCTCCCTGTCCACCTCCCCCCAGCCCCAACCGCTATAGTGTTAAGTTTCAGAAAGTGCCCAAACATTACTTACCTTCCCTCTTCTCCCGCCCACTGAACTCCCGGCAGCCGCGTCCGTGATTGGCTGCTGCTTAGCCAATCACAGACGGACTGCTGTCCCGCCCCTCTGCTTGCATTTTCTCGCAAGCAGGGGCTGGCAGTGCGACGGAGGAAAGAGGGAAGGTAAGTAATATTTGGGGCACTTTCTGAACTTAACACTATAGCGGTTGGGGCTGGGGGGAGGGGGACAGGGAGAATATTATATCAAAATTTTTTAGAAGGGTGGACATGCCCTTTAAAGATCGAACCACCCCCTCCTCCCCATCTCCTGCAGGCTGCGTCCCTCCTTTGGCTTTGTTTTACCCTGGTATATTGCGCTGGGCTATATTAAGCATCTGCAGCTACTTAACGTAAACATATTTAAATAGTCAACTAAGTGCAATGATTGCTGTACTGCTATATTTGCCGGTCACACAGGTAAAGCTGCTATAGTGCTGGTACAGGCTTGTTCACAAGGACGCTAGTTTTGGTTTTGCCAGCATTTTTTTTTATCGTTGCTGCTAGGAAATATGCATTAACTTTTTTGAACATCTGGACGCCAATAAACTCTAGAAAAACAAACACAACATTTTTGTTGTGATTCTAGCCTTAGATTGTAGACTGACTGGTCAGATCAACGATGAGTTAAAACATAGAATTATGTGGGTGCACACTGTTAGATTCTCCTCCTACCGGACAGGTTAGGAGGAAGGAGGCCACAATATTGCATGGTGTGTACCAATTTAATGCAGTTTTTATGCAATCAGTGGCAATAGAACACAATTAACTTACATCAATTGCATTTTAGAGATAATAATGTTTATTTTATGCCGTAAACACAATCTGCCCTAGACAGCAGATCGACAAACAGACATGGTTTGTCATAAACATACAATTGGAACTGTTTGCAACTTTGTCTGTGTCCTAACTCCAAGTGTTGATTAGTACATACCATATACTTAACAGCAAGTGATACAGTAAGGTCTACAATGGCAAAATGTATTATTAATCATTATCAGCAACGTGTTAGATCTGCGTTATATTAAAATTCTCATTACAGGTTTGTACAAGAAGTCACAAGCCTTCAATTGGGGCGAAGATACAAATTTAAAAATTTGTTGGGGCTTTTACAACACAACAACAAACTCCCCAACCTCAAGTGTGTTTTCTGGAAACCGCCCCCCCCCCCCCATGGCAGAAAATGTTTCTAGGTAATACGACAAAAACCGCCCACTGTTGCTGATGTCACACTACAATGCACCAAATCATGCACGCAAAAGCGAACGTAATGCACACGATTTTGTGTGTTCTTTCGAGTTTGCTCATGTGTTTTCGCAATTTTCAAAGAGGAAACGCAAGCAATGCGCGAAAATCTGAGAACGCAAAACGGAAATGGACGTGCTCAAGCGCATCAGAAATCGCAGGAATGTTCGCGTTCCCGCAATTTCCACTGTTAGTGAATTGCATGAAAACACAAGTAGTGGGCCTAGACCTAACAAATAACATACAGTAATGCAAGATAGAATTAAAATGCACTGACAGAGGCTGATGGGTACATAAAATGAACGACACAATAAATACAATTATTTACCATTATACAATCTGTTACCATTATTAGAGTTTTTTAGTTATTCAATCAAACAGGGACCAATCAAACAAGTTCTTCAACTTGTGTGCCGGAAAGGAAAACAGTGTGTGAAATCCCCTTTCTAAAACTGGGTGACACTTGCAACGACGATAGGTACAAAATGACGATACAATCTGTCATTTCCTAACAGAATGCTACTCGAACATTCTCCCTATGTAAATCATAGGGAGAACGTCAGGAATACTGATTTCCCCCAGCGTGGCGACTCCCTATAATTTGAGAAGGGAGACGACTGTGTGAATTTCAGGTATTTCCGAGCGGCCGCAAGGCCAATGGTGAACATTCATCGGCCTCACATCGTTTCAGAAAATGTGCTACAACAGTAACGAGAAGAGAAGGACAATACCGTCAGATCCAACGGCATCATCCTTTTATGTACTGCGTGTACCCGCCTTTAACTTATACTTACTTATGTGGCAACTGTTTTTTTGTAATTTGTAGCATGGAAGCAGAGCCCAGACCAGTGTAATGATGGTTGCAAGTTCTGTAGTTCCGACATGGCAGAGTTAAGAGAGTTGTCTAGGTCAGGGATCAAGAAAAACTATTTTACATTGTAACCATATGAAAGGCCATTTTTACTGAGAGGCTTGATGGAATTCAAAGACTTTCCTTGTCTGGGCCCCAAAGCAGCTATTATGGTTGCTATGATGATCTTAAGCCACTGCTTTGATGGCAGCGCGGTGCACCTCCAATTCCATACACGTTGTGGATAGTGTGAATCACGTGGCGCTCATGCAAATGGCTTGGTGTCCGTGTGCTTATTACAGCCTTAGGAGTAGATTAAGGTTCTCTTCTTCTTTACATTTCCCATTAACCAGCTGTGTCTTTTCCCCAGTTACTGTTTCTTTGACTGTTAAGTACTAGATTCCAGTTATCTGCTTTCTATCAGCCACATCTATCAATGGTATTAATCTCTACTCTCTCTATCTCTCCCTCCTCTTCTATTATCTATTATCTCTCTCTCTCTCCCCCTCTCTCTATCTATTATCTATCTATCTATCTGTCTGTCTATCGTTCTGTCTATCTATCTATCTATCTATCTATCTCTCTCTCTATTATCTATATATCTGTCTGTCTGTCTGTCTATCTATTAATATATTCTATCTATCTATCTATCTATCTGTTGTCTGTCTATCTATTATATATATATATCTATCTATCTATCGTCGTCTGTCTGTCTGTTGTCTGTCTGTCTGTCATTATCTATCTATCTATCTATCTAACTCTATCTATCTATCTATTCACAGCAAAACTGCCCACATCCCCATGGCAGCAGAACACTACACGTGGCCTAATAGAGATTGAGAGGCTTTTTACCAAGTTGACTTAGGTGCCTCAAACCCTAGAGTTCCCCTGATAGTGAATGGCTTGTTTCATCAGAGGGCCTTTTGGGAGGTGTGTAGCTGAAGTTTTCTATATTAATATCTGAACATACATGTTCATTTTGTACATAGAGTGCCAGAACACACCCATCACCATTCCCTGTTAATATAACATATATAACTCCACATTGTATTTCAACAAGCGGCTGGGGAATGCAAGGACAGGGATGCTCCTAAGAAAAGAAACAGTTAATATCATCCAATATATTACAATATCACAATACTTTTTAACTGCCAATGGTGGCTACACTGGGATGTGATATCTATTACTTGATGTTTAAAGGAAACTAAAGCTTAAATATAAATACAGAATGCTGTATCTCACCATCATTGTGGCGAAATCATCATCTTGTTGTTCTGTAGGTTTTAAGAGTTTCCTTGACAGGATACATGTTGTACTTGCTCAATGAATTCTCTGTCTCCCTTTCCTTTGCTGGAGCTGTCAACTACCTACTGGGCGCCCTTCCTGTGTCCTCTCTGTAATCGAGACTGAGCAGTGAGAAAACCTGCAGAATTACAGTGGTTCCAGTTCCATTATCTGCTATAGATAATGGAACTGGATAGGAACTTATAGAATCCAATCAGGTTTATTATATAGAGTTATATAATATTATATTTTAAAAATACCATGAGAACTAACAACAAAAGTTCAGTCGGTGACCACGGGTGCATTACACAGCGGAACTGGGGAAAAGAAGGGTGAGATGGAATGGCAGAGAGGGACCCGGGGGGGAGAACAGTGCACATGGTTTGGCAGGGATCTCTAATTTTAGCCCTCCAGGTGATTGAACTACAATTTGTATCATTCCCTGATTGCTAAATATGTCAGGGCATGCTGGGAATGTAGTTAAAGAAGCTATAGGGCAGAGATTGGACATCACAGTTTTAAGGGATTGAGGGGGGTTAGAGAGGAAGGAGGGGAGCAGAATGCGAATAGAGGACAGAAGAAGTTGATATGGAGAAGGGACAGAATAATGGAACAAGAGACAGAGTAGGCTGAATGAGAAACAGGGAGGAGAGAAGCTGAAACAGGGGTTAAGGGGATAGCTGAAACAATAAGGGCAAGGAAAAGACCAACATATTTAGGGTAATATCATAGAACAAGTGAAGAAATTTGAAAGGGTTAAAGGAGGCGAGAGAACAGGAATGAACCTGTGCCGGTGGGTAGTATCTGGGCCCCTCCATTTAAATATGCATAGTTGTGTGGGTCGAATCCAGTCCAGAACACGCTGGCTCTTTAGGAAGGGGCCCTATATAGTGGTGGGCGCAGAGGCAAACAGTTTTGTGATCGTTGCACGGTGCATATTCTGCTATCGGGCTCTGGATTGTGCGACATCTGTCTGGGGGTAGTGGGGGCATTTATTACAGGGTACAGGAAAGGTGCATTACTACAGTAATGTGTCTGTAGCCAGGGACCCTGGAAGTCTGAGCATCCAATAGTGTGTACCATTGCTCCCTTAGTGGTGATCCTAAAAGTGATAGCAACCAATTTTTTGTCTCACATTTTTCAACTTTGTAAAAATGAATGTATGTATGTATATAATTTATTAATATCGCCACTTGGGTACGCAGTGCTGTACATTATAAAATACAGAGTGTGCAAATGGGATAAGTGCCATATACAGATACATTAACTTACAGAAATATAGCTTTAAAGGTTAAGAAAACATATATAATACACAAACATAGAAAGAAATCAATGCACATTCCTAGGCCCCATACAATATCATATTATCTGCACTGCATACTTATAAACCAAGGGGGTTAGTATCCATAGTATACATAATGATACTAAAACCCCTTGTTATAAAGTATGCCAGTGTGCAGATAATATGAATTGTATGGGCCCAGGAATGTGCATGATTATCTTCTATGTTGTTATAAAATGTTTGACCAGATCAGTAGCACTCAATTAGTCTAATTGGAGTGCTTCCACAATTCTTGTATTGTATGTATATATATGTATATATATATATATATATATAATAATATATATATATATATATATATAAAATAAATGTGTCTTGACAATATTTGGAAAGAGATCCCTGCCCCAAAAGTTTACAATCTCGTTGCTGACCAGTAAACCCGTAAGCAGGTTGTAATCTATATTATCTGTGAATTTGATTGTTTCCCAGAAGTTTTGTATTTACCCATATCACCCTAGTAGCCACCCCCTACATACCCAGAGTACAGAATTCCCATATCTTTGGTTGGGACTGTCTGATGTTCCAATGAATCAGTGGGGTGCTGGTTCTCCTGCTGACTTATTAATTCCTGATGAGAGATGAAAATAAAGGTCCTGGAATGATGATGAGACGTTTTATGCAGCCAGTGAATCCCAGGGTGAAACTGTGACGGTTTGATGGGTGAGAGCTGTAGGGTGCCCAGCCCAAGGTGTCAGGTTACCCAATACAATGACCGCCCAGTGCAGGTTGCAACACAGCTTTACCAGTTCATCATCCTCCTATCACTTAAAGAGAGTGTCATAGAGTCACATGGGGCCAGGCTTTACTACTTCAGTTTGTATCTGGTTTCACAGGTGGTAAAACCCCATAGGATATCACAATTTGTTCACACATTGCTGCGTTGTATTCCGTTCCGTTCTAGTCCGTTTAAAAACACACTGTGGCGCACATTTCTGTCCATTAAAATGCATGATAATGAAAACGCAGTACAGCGTATAACAACGCATCGTTTGCGTTTCAATTTCGACTGATGCCTGGGGGCCCTGTGGTGTAATTTCCGGTGCGGAAGATCTCTGCTACCTCTCTCTCTTTCTCCAATGGCTCCTGAACTCCCACACTCCCAGAAAGTGACAAGTGTACTTTGGTCCTGCCCCTTTAATCTGAAAAATGCGATCAAAATCGCTTTTAAAACAACGGACAGAAATGCAGAAAAATGGATAATAGCGCACACGCAAATGTTTAGCAACGGATACAAAAACCTGTTAAGACTTCACTAAACACACTGTGTTTTAAATTGCATTTTTGTCCGTTCCTAGTGGAACAAGCCCGATTGTGAGAATTGCAGAGCAATGCAGTTAATGGGGGTGGCCACACTGCATGCGCTGCGCCACAATCCGTTTTCGATACACATCCAATCACTATTTTTGAAGATCGCATGTGCTCTTAGGATTGCACGGATTGCAGCGCAAATGGCAGTAATGCGCATTAATGTGCGAAATTTTCACGTGTGTTCTGCCCGCCATAGTGCAATATCGGTGATGCAATGTTTTTTCTGCAAACCCTAACTCCGATATATTATGTGTTTGTACGCACAATTGGCCATAATTTACCACTCACACCATGCGATATCTGTATGGTGCAGATTAATAGCTTGTCAAAAATGTGCCCCCTCTTTATATTCAGGGCTTCCAGTAAATGTCTATTAAAAACAGCAGCAAGAGCCAGCAGTGAGGCTACTTTCAACGGACGGTAAAATCCAGCGGTTACAGATGTTTTCCTAGTGGCGACCTCGTGGGAACGAATAGTGATCATAGAGAGAGATACTTCAGGGCTGTCTCTTTAGTTGTAGAGTTTAAACATACCTGGTAAGGAGCTGCCAGGCTGCTTTGGAATCTTATCAGCGAAAGAAAGATGTTTTGTTAATTCGTTGAGTGCCCTTGAGGGAATTGCTGTCTGCGTATTGTTCATACATTGGGACAGGTCTCTCTTGTCGCAAGGTAGCACAAGGTGACATGACTGGGTAACTAGCTCTAAGGGACTGCGGATTTGATTAGTTATAGTGAAATACCTGTAAATCAAGATTAGGGGGCGTGGTGAATGTTCCTTAATTACCTTCCACAAACCTATAGGGTGTTCATTACTGAAGTTTTACAGAAGAATTCCGCCTACACATTTTTTTTCATGATTTATGGTTTAGATTTAGATTTATGATTTAGATGCTACAATCTGACTTGACGTTCTTCGTATTGTACGATCGGATGGCTGTAAAATGTTTCTTTTAAACGCCCCTATAACTGTTTATTGAAACAATGTTTATTGACTTTAATGTGATTCCTAATTAAAGATACACACTAAAATCTTTCAGGACAGAGAGCCCAACAGTTAACGCCCCCTCCCCTTGCTCAGTGAGCTCAGGCATGCTCAGTGGGATCACCCAGGAAGAGCGAAAGAGAGGAATTTACACAATCAGCAACTTTGTATCTCCCTAAACTAATGGGATGGCAGTGGAATTGATAGTGAAAGTTACCAAAGGGCTTCTTGCAATACAATATACTGATTGATTGTTTTGATTTCAAACAGGTAAATGTTTGAATCATATCTCCCAACACCATTTCTGTATGTAAAATGTTAATGGAACAATTATTACCAGATAAGAATTTTTCATGTTTGCTTTATGTCTACACTCTGTTAATGTAGTAAGTCCAGACTGAGGACAAGGTAGGTCAGAGAGTCATGCGTGTATATGTGTGTTTATTTTAGGTTGCAGTAGTCCAGCAGATAACACGAAGGGCAGATATATAAGAAAGTGTTAAAATAGGGGTTATTTGTTGTGAATTGTCATATAATGTATAAACTGAGACCTGTCCGTTCAGTTCACTGATTTAAAATAAGGTGCGAATTTAGGTTCAAGTTCCCCTTTGTGTATATTGATTTATCTAGAAACCATCCAATCAGAATTAAAATCTGTAACTTTATACAGTCCCAGTGGGTAATTAGTTTTCTGTCATTACCACTTTTTAACTGTTAAACCCACAGACGGAACAATGAAACCTTGGTGCTCCAGATGCAGAATGCAACAAGTTGTTGGGAGTTGTAGTTTTTGAACATCTGGAGTACCAAGGTTTAACTGCATTGTTCTATATATAGATATGGAGTGGCAAAGTTTGATAACACTGGACTAGAACATCCTTTCTTCACTATACACATTAGGCTACGTACACATGGGTCATATTTTGCATTAATGGTGACCATTTTTAATAGGGTCGGGTAGAAATATCGTAAGTAAAATGTATTGGGCATAAAGAGTAAGAGTAAGTTTGCCTATTAACCCTGTACAGAATTATCCCAATTTTTGCATTGATGTTCAATACCAAAAACATATTTGAGCTGCATCGTGGTAAAATGGTACTTCCCCTTACAAATTCTTTATGGGGTCCTGTTGACAGTAATGTTAATTAATACACAGTGAAGGGCGTGCTGTGAGTAATTGCTGTGGGGGTTCTTAGCAGGAGAACAGACTCTCACCTATGTGTGATATTATGATTTACTTGCAGACTCTATTTGACAATGTTGTGATGTGTTTAGGGGGTTCTGGTGCATGGAATACCCCCTTCTGCCTGATAATTGCTGTCTGCTGTTCTACTCTACATAGATTGTTACGTTGAGAGTTTCATGGATTGTTACATAGATGATACATTGATATTACATGGGTTGTTACATAGATTGTTACACTGATAGTTACATGGGTTGTTACAGTGATAGTTACATAGATTGTACATTGGCAGTTACATGGATTGTTACATATATTGTTCGTGAGAGTTACATGGATTGTTACAAGATGATCATTGATAGTTACATGGATTGTTACATAGATGTTACATTGATAGTTACATGGGTTGTTACATAGATGTTACATTGATAGTTACATGGGTTGTTACATAGATTGTTACATTGATAGTTACATGGGTTGTTACATAGATTGTTAATTGATGTACAGTGGTTACATTGACAGTTACATGGGTTGTTACATGATTGTTACATTGATAGTTACATGGGTTGTTACATAGATGTTACACCGACAGTTACATGGGTTGTTACATGAATGTTACATTGACAGTTACATGGATTGTTACATAGATGTTACATTGATATTTACATGGTTGTTACTATATTGTTTATTGTTACATGATAGTTACATTGTATATGTGTTGTTACATGATAGTATGGGTGTACATAGAGTTACATTGATAGTTCATGGGTTGTACATAGATGTTACATTGATAGTTACATGGGTTGACATAGTTGTTACATTGTAGTTGCATGGGTTGTTACATAGAGTTACTGATAGTTATATGAGTTGTTACATAGATTGTTACATAATAGACATAGATTGTTAATGTAGAACTTTGGTCTACATTGGTATTAGAACCTGGTCTACATTAGGGTATAAATACCTGGTCTATATTAGAGCATTAGAACCTGGTCTACATTAGGGTATTAAAACCTGGTGTACATCAGGGCATATTACCTGGTCTTTATTAGTGTATTAACCGTCAAGTATACCTAGTGACATAGTCTACATTAGGTATTAGAACCTGGTCTACATTAGGGTATTAGAACTGGTCTACATTAGGGATTGAACCTGTCACATTAGGGTATTAGAACCTGGCTACATTAGGGTATTACAATCTGGCCTACATTCGCGTATTACATTCTAGTCTACATTAGGGCATTATAACCTGGTCTACATTAGGGTATTAGAACCTGGTCTACATTAGGGTTTTAAAACCTAGTCTACACTAGTGTATAAGAACCTGGTCTACATTAGGGTATTAGAACCTGGTCTACATTAGGTGTTAGAAACTGGTTACATTGTATAGAACCTGGTCTACATTAGGGTATTAGAACCTGGTCTACATTAGGGTATTAGAACCTGGTCTACATTAGGGTATTAGAACCTGGTCTACATTAGGGTATTAGAACCTGGTTAACATTAGGGTATTAGAACCTGGTTAACATTAGGGTATTAGAACTTGGTCTTCATTAGGGCATTAGAACTTGGTCTTCATTAGGGCTTACATGTGGCCTACATTAGGGTATTACAATCTGGTCTACATTAGGGCATTAGAACCTGGTCTACATTAGGGCATTAGAACCTGGTCTACATTAGGGTATTGCATCCTGGTCTACATTAGAATATTACAATCTGGTTACATTAGGTTATTAGAACCTGGTCTACATTAGGATATTAAAAACCAGGTCTACATTAGGGTATAAATCCTGGTCTACATTAGGTTATTAGTATCTGGTGAACATTAGGTATTAGAAACTGGTCTACATTAGGGTATTACAATCTGGTCTACATTAGGTTATTAGAACCTGGTCTACATTATGATATTTAAAACCTGGTTACATTAGGGTATGCATCCTGGCCTACATTAGGTTATTACATCCTGGTCTAAATTAGGATATTACAATCTGGTCTACATTAGGTTATTCGAACCTGGCTACATTAGGATATTAAACCAGGTCTACATAGGGTATTAGAACCTGGTCTACATTAGGGTTTTAAAACCTAGTCTACACTAGTGTATTAGAACCTGGTCTACATTAGGGTATTAGAACCTGGTCTACATTAGGGTATTAGAACCTGGTCTATATTAGGATATTAGAACCTGGTCTACATTAGGGTATTAGAACCTGGTCTACATTAGGGTATTAGAACCTGGTCTACATTAGGGTATTAGAACCTGGTTAACATTAGGGTATTAGAACTTGGTCTTCATTAGGGCATTAGAACTTGGTCTTCATTAGGGCATTACAATGTGGCCTACATTAGGGTATTACAATCTGGTCTACGTTAGGGCATTAGAACCTGGTCTACATTAGGGCATTAGAACCTGGTCTACATTAGAGTATTAGAAACTGGTCTACATTAGGGTATTAGAAACTGGTCTACATTAGGGTATTACAATCTGGTCTATATTAGGTTATTAGAACCTGGTCTACATTATGATATTAAAACCTGGTCTACATTAGGGTATTGCATCCTGGTCTACATTAGAATATTACAATCTGGTCTACATTAGGTTATTAGAACCTGGTCTACATTAGGATATTAAAACCAGGTCTACATTAGGGTATTAAATCCTGGTCTACACTAGGGTATTATAATCTGGTCTACATTAGGTTATTAGTATCTGGTGAACATTAGGTATTAGAACCTGGTCTATATTAGGGTATTACATCCTGGTCTACATTAGGGTATTAGAACCTGATCTACATTATGGTATTAGAACCTGGTCTATCCAAAAAGACTGCAAAAAATTTATGGCCATACCCAAATGGGCTTTACTCAGGTGACAGAAACAAACTGTCAAATGGGACTACTTTTTATCACTCTGATGATAGAAGGGAGGAAATGACTGCAGGTTGGTGCGGTAAAATATTTTACGGTTTTTGCACTGGTGTATCTTCATGTAGGAAAACACCAAGTAATAGATAAAGTTAATATCTAGTGTTAGGTTAGAGAAGTTCAGTCAATAACTTTCTCTGGCTCTAGTTAAAGGGCATGTCCACCCCCAAAACGATAATCCCCCTCATTACTGGCCCCATTGTGTAGTGTAGTTTAATCCTTACCTTACATCCCAGCTCCATATGGTTCTCCTGCTATCCCCCCTAAAGTCCCAAAAAACGCCCACCAGGAGTACTGCAGAGTCCATATAGGACTCTGCCTCCGTCCTCACCCTCCAGGAGAAGTTTGGCATGCATACTGCAGCCCTTCTCCCCCTCCCTTCACCTCCCTCTCCCGATATTGAATTCCCTCCCCCTAGCGTAAAAACATTTGATATAATATTCTCCCTGTCCACCTCCCCCGCCCCAACCGCTATAGTGTTAAGTTTCAGAAAGTGCCCAAACATTACTTACCTTCCCTCTTTCCTCCGCCGCACTGAACTCCCGGCAGCCGCGTCCGTGATTGGCTGCTGCTTAGCCAATCACAGACGCGACTGCTGGTCCCGCCCCTCTGCTTGCATTTTCTCGCAAGCAGAGGGCTGGCAGTGCGACGGAGGAAAGAGGGAAGGTAAGTAATATTTGGGGCACTTTCTGAACTTAACACTATAGCGGTTGGGGCTGGGGGGAGGGGGACAGGGAGAATATTATCAAAATTTTTTAGAAGGTGGACATGCCCTTTAAAGATCGAACCACCCCCTCCTCCCCATCTCCTGCAGGCTGCGTCCATCCTTCTTGCTTTTACCCTGGTATATTGCGGGTCTATATTAAGCATCTGCAGCTACTTAACGTAACATATTTTAAATAGTCAACTAAGTGCAATGATTGCTGTACTGCTATATTTGCCGGTCACACAGGTAAAGCTGCTATAGTGCTTGGTACAGGCTTGTTCACAAGGACGCTAGTTTTGGTTTTGCCAGCATTTTTTTTTATCGTTGCTGCTAGGAAAATTTGCATTCACTTTTTTGAACATCTGGAAACGCCAATAAACTCTAGAAAAACAAACACAACATTTTTGTGTTGATTCTAGCCTTAGATTGTAGACTGACTGGCAATCAACGATGAGTTAAAACATAGAATGATGTGGTGCACACTGTTAGATTCTCCTCCTAACGGACAGGTTAGGAGGAAGGAGGCCACAATATTGCATGGTGTGTACCAATTTAATGCAGTTTTTATGCAATCAGTGTGCAATAGAACACAATTAACTTACATCAATTGCATTTTAGAGATAATAATGTTTATTTTATTGCCGTAACACACAAATCTGCCCATGACAGCAGATACGACAACAGACATGTGTTTGTCATAAACATCAACTGGAACTGTTTGCAACTTTGTCTGTGTCCTAACTCCAAGTGTTGATTAGTACATACCTATATCTTAACAGCAAGTGTATACAGTAAGGTCTACAATGGCAAAATGTATTCTTAATCATTATCAGCAACGTGTAGATCGTGCGTTATATTAAAATTCTCATTACAGGTTTGTACAAGAAGTCACAAGCCTTCAATTAGGGCGAAGATACAAATTTAAAAATTTTGTTGGGGCTTTTTACAACAACACAACCAACTCCCCAACCTCACGTGTGTTTTCTGGAAACCGCCCCCCCCCCCCCATGGCAGAAATGTTTCTAGGTAATACGAAACAAAACCGCCCACTGATTCTGATGTCACACTACAATGCACCAATCATGCACGCAAAATCGCGAACGTAATGCACACGATTTTGTGTGTTCTTTCGAGTTTGCTCATGTGTTTTCGCAATTTTCAAAGAGAAAACCAAGCAATGCGCGAAAAATGCTGAGAACGCAAAACGGAAATGGACGTGCTCAAGCGCATCAGAAATCGCAGAATGTTCGCGTTCCCGCAATTTCCATGTTAGTGAAATGCATGAAAAACAACTAGTGTGGCCTAGACCTAACAAACTAACTACAGTACTGCAAGATAGAATTAAAAATGCACTGACAGAGGCTGATGGGTACATAAAATGAACGACCACAATAAATACAATTATTTACCATTATACAATCTGTTCACCATTATTAGAGTTTCTTTAGTTATTCAATCAAACAGGGACCAATCAAACAAGTTCATACTTGTGTGCCGGAAAGGAAAACAGTGTTGAAATCCCCTTTCTAAACCTGGGTAGACACTTGCACACGACGATAGTTACAAAATGACAAGACAATCTGTCATTTCCTAACAAGCATGCTACTCGAACATTCTCCCTATGTAAATCATAGGGAGAACGTTCAGGACTACTGATTTCCCCCACTGGCCGACTCCCTATAATTTGAGGAGGGAGACGACTGGTGAATTTTCAGGTATTTCCGAGCGGCCGCAAGGCCAATGGTGAACATTCATCGGCCTCACATCGTTTCAGAAAATGTGCTACACACTAACGAGAAAGGGACAATACCGTCAGATCCAACGGCATCATCCTTTTATGTTACTGCGTGTACCCGCCTTTAACTTATACTTACTTATGTGGCAACTGTTTTTTTGTAATTTTAGCATGGAAACAGAGCCCAGACCAGTGTAATGATGGTTGCAAGTTCTGTAGTTCCGACATGGCAGAGTTAAGAGATTGTCAGGTCAGGGATCAAGAAAAACTATTTTACATTGTAACCCCTATTGAAAGACCTTTTTACTGAGGAGCTTGTTGGAATTCAACGACTTCCCTTGGCTGGGCCCCAAAGCAGCTATTATGGTTGCTATGATGATCTTAAGCCACTGCTTTGATGGCAGCGCGGTGCACCTCCAATTCCATACACGTTGGTGGAGGTGTGAATCACGTGGCGCTCATGCAAATGGCTTTGTGTCCGTGCTTATTTACAGCCTTAGGATAGTATATAAGGTTCTCTTCTTCTTTACATTTCCCATTAACCAGCTGTGTCTTTCTTCTCCCAGTTACTGTTTCTTTGACTGTTAAGTACTAGATTCCCAGTTATCTGCTTTCTATCAGCCACATCTATCAATGGTATTAATCTCTCTCTCTCTATCTCTCCCTCCTCTTCTATTATCTATTATCTCTCTCTCTCTCTCTCCCCTCTCTCTATCTATTATCTATCTATCTATCTGTCTGTCTATCTGTCTGTCTATCTATCTATCTATCTATCTATCTCTCTCTCTATTATCTATCTATCTGTCTGTCTGTCTGTCCTATCTAATATATTACTATCTATCTATCTATCTATCTGTCTGTCTGTCTATCTATTATATATTATCTATCTATCTATCTATCTGTCTGTCTGTCTGTCTGTCTGTCTGTCTGTCTGTCTATATCTATCTATCTATCTATCTAACTCTATCTATCTATCTATTCACAGAATACTGCCCACATCCCCATGGCAGCAGACACACTACACGTGCTGCCTAATAGAGATTGAGAGGCTTTTTACCAAGTTGACTTAGGTGCCTCAAACCCTAGAGTTCCCCTGATAGTGAATGGCTTGTTTCATCAGAGGGCCTTTTGGGAGTGTGTAGCTGAAGTTTTCTATATTAATATCTGAACATACATGTTCATTTTGTACATAGAGTGCCAGAACACCACCCTCACCATTCCCTGTTAATATAACTATATAAACTCCACATTGTATTTCAACAAGCGGCTGTGAATGCAAGGACAGGGATGCTCCTATAGAAAAGATACAGTTATACTATCACTCCAATATATTACAATATCACAATACATTTTTAACTGCCAATGGTGGCTACACTGGGATGTGATATCTATTACTTGATGTTTAAAGGAAAACTAAAGCTTAAATATAAATACAGAATGCTGTATCTCACCATCATTGTGGCGAAATCATCATCTTGTTCGTTCTGTAGGTTTTTAAGTTTCCTTGACAGGATAATAGTTGTACTTGCTCAATGAATTCTCTGTCTCCCTTTCCTTTGCTGGAGCTGTCAACTACCTACTGGGCGCCCTTCCTGTGTCCTCTCTGTAATCGAGACTGAGCAGTGAGAAAACCTGCAGAATTACAGGTGGTTCCAGTTCCATTATCTGCTATAGATAATGGAACTGGATAGGAACTATAGAATCCAATCAGGTTTATTATATTAGAGTTATATAATATTATATTTTAAAATATCCATGAGAACTAACAACATAAAGTTCAGTCGGTGACCCCGGGTGATATTACACAGCGGGAACTGGGGAAAAGAAGGGTGAGATGGAATGGCAGAGAGGGACCCGGGGGGAGAACAGTGCACATGGTTTGGCAGGGATCTCTAATTTTAGTGCCCTCCAGGTGCATTGAACTACAATTTGTATCATTCCCTGATTGCTAAATATGTCGGGCATGCTGGGAATGTAGTAGAAGCTATAGGGCAGAGATTGGACATCACAGTTTTTAAGGGATTGAGGGGGGTTATGAGAGGAAGGAGGGGAGCAGAATGGAATAGAGGACAGAAGAAGTTGATATGGAGAAGGGACAGAATAATGGAACAAGAGACAGAGTAGGCTGAATGAGAAACAGGGAGGAAGAGAAGCTGAACAGGGGTTAAGGGATAGCTGAAACAATAAGGGCAGGAAAAGACCAAATTACTTTAGGGTAATATCATAGAACAAGTGAAGAAATTGAAAGGGTTAAAGGAGGCGCAAGGAGACAGGAATGAACCTGTGCCGGTGGGTAGTATCTGGGCCCCCTCCTTATTAAATTAGCATAGTTTGTGTCGACATCCGTCCAGAACACGCGGCTTCTTTAGGAAGGGGCCCTATATAGTGGTGGGCGCAGAGGCAACAGTTTTGGTGATCGTTCACGGTGCATATTTCTGCTATCGGGCTCTGGATTGTGCGCTACTCGTCTGGGGGTAGTGGGGGCATTTATTACAGGGTACAGGAAAGGTGCATTACTACAGTAATGTGTCTGTAGCCAGGGACCCTGGAAGTCTGAGCATCCAATAGTGTTCCATTGTCCCCTTAGTGGTGATCCTAAAAGTGATAGCAACCAATTTCTGTCTCACATTTTTCAACTTTGAAAAATGAATGTAGTATGTATAATTTTATTATATATCGCCACTTGGGTACGCAGTGCTGTACATATAAAATACAGAGTGTGCAAATGGGATAAGTGCCATTATACAGATACATTAACTTTACGAAATATACTTTAAAGGTTAAGAAAACATATATATATACACAACATAGAAAGAAATCAATGCACATTCCTAGGCCCCATACAATATCATATTATCTGCACACTGCATACTTATAAACAAAGGGGGTTTAGTATCCATTAGTATACATAATGTATACTAAAACCCCTTTGTTTTTAAAGTATGCCAGTGTGCAGATAATATGATATTGTATGGGGCCCAGGAATGTGCTTGATTATCTTTCTATGTTTGTATAACTGTTTACCAGATCAGTAGCACTCAATTAGTCTAATTGGAGTGCTTCCACAATTCTTGTATTGTATGTATATATATGTATATATATATATATATATATATATAGATATATATATATATATATATATATAAAATAAATGTGTCTTGACATATTTGGAAAGAGATCCCGCCCCAAAGAGTTTACAATCTCGTTGCTGACCAGTAAACCCGTAAGCAGGTTGTAATCTATATTATCTAGTGAATTTGATCTGTTTCCCAGTAAGTTTTGTATTAACCCTATCACCCTAGTAGCCACCCCCTACATACCTCAGAGTACAGATTCCCAATCCTTTGGTTGGACTGACGTCTGATGTTCAATGAATCAGTGGGGTGCTGGTTCTCCTGCTGAACTTTATAATTCCTGATGAGAGATGAAAATAAAGGTCCTGGGATATGGATGAGACGTTTTTGCATGCAGCAGTGAATCCCAGGGTGAAACTGTGACGGTTCTGATGGTGAGAGCTGTAGGGTGCCCAGCCCAAGTGTCAGGTTACCCAATACAATGACAGCCCAGTGCAGGTTTGCAACACAGCTTTACCAGTTCATCATCCTTCTAATCACTCTAAAGGAAGTGTCATAGAGTCACATGGGGCCAGGCTTTACTACTTCAGTTTGTATCTGGTTTTCACAGGTGCGTAAAACCCCATAGGATATCACAATATTGTTCACACTTGCTGCTTTTTATCCGTTCCGTTCTAGTCCGTTTAAAACAACACTGCTGCTGCGCACATTTCTGTCCTTAAAATGCATGAAAACGCAAGTACAAGCGTATAACAACGCATCGTTGCGTTTCAATTTTCGCACTGGATGCCTGGGAGGCCCTGTGGTGTAATTCCGTCTGTGCGGAAGATCTCTGCTACCTCTCCTCTTTCTCCAATGGCTCCTGAAACTCCCACACTCCCAGAAGTGACAAGTGTACTTTGGTCCTGCCCCTTTAAATTCTGAAAAATGCGATCAAAATCGCTTTAAAAACAACGGACAGAAATGCAGAAAAATGGATAATAGCGCACACGCAAATGTTTAGCAACGGATACAAAAACCTGTTAAGACTTCACTAAACACACTGTGTTTTAAATTGCATTTTTGGTCCGTTCCTATGTGAACAAGCCCGACTTGTGAGAATTGCAGAGCAATGCATGTTAATGGGGGTGGCCACACTGCATGCGCTGCGCCACAATCCGTTTTCGATACAACATCCAATCACTATTTTGAAGATCGCATGTGCTCCATTAGGATTGCACGGATTGCAGCGCAAATGGTCAGTAATGCGCATTAAATGTGCGCAAACTTTCACGTGTGTTCCTGCCCGCCATAGTGCAATATCGGTGATGCAATGTTTTTTTTCTGCAAACCCTTAACTCCGATATATTATGTTTTTGTACGCACAATTGGCCATAATTTACCACTCACACCATGCGATATCTGTATGGTGCAGATTAATAGCTTGTCAAAAATGTGCCCCCTCTTTATATTCAGGGCTTCCAGATAAATGTCATTAAAAAACAGCAGCAAGAGCCAGCAGTGAGGCTACTTTCAAACGGACGGTAAAATCCAGCGGTACAGATGTTTCTCTAGTGGCGACCTTCGTGGGAACTGATAGTGATCATAGAAGAGATACTTCAGGGCTGTCTCTTTAGTTGTAGATGTTTTAACATACCTGGTAAGGAGCTGCCAGGCTGCTTTGGAATCTTATCACGAAAGAAAGATGTTTGTTAATTCGTTAGTGCCCTTGAGGAATTGCTGTCTGCGTATTGTTCATACATTGGGACAGGTCTCTCTTGTCGCAAGGTAGCACAAGGGTACATGACTGGGTAACTAGCTCTACAGGAACTGCTGGATTTGATTTAGTTATAGTTGAAATACCTGTAAATCAAGATTAGGGGGCGTGTTGAATGTTCCCTTTAATTACCTTCCACAAACCTATAGGGTGTTCATTACTGAAGTTTTACAGAAGAATTCCGCCTAACACTTTTTTTTCATGATTTATGGTTTATATTTAGATTTATGATTTAGATGCTACAATCTGACTTGACGTTCTTCGTATTGTACGATCGGATTGGCTGTCAAAAGTTTCTTTTAAACGCCCCTATAATCTGTTTATTGAAACAATGTTATTGACTTTAATGGATTCCTAATTAAAGATACACACTAAAATCTTTCAGGACAAGAGCCCAACAGTTAACGCCCCCTCCCCTTGCTCAGTGAGCTCAGGCATGCTCAGTGATTCACCCAGGAAGAGCGAAAGAGAGGAATTTACACATCATCACTGATTTATCTCCCTAACTAATGGGATGGCAGTGGAATTGATAGTGAAAGTTACCAAAGGGCTTTCTGCATACAATATACTGATTGATTGTTTGATTTCAAACAGGTAAATGTTTTGTAATCATATCTCCCAACACCATTTCTGTATGTAAAATGTTAATGGAACAATTATTACCAGATAAGAATTTTTCATGTTTGCTTTATGTCTACACTCTGTTATGTAGTAAGTCCAGACTGAGGACAAGGTAGGTCAGAGAGGTCATGCGTGTATATGTGTGTTTATTTTAGGTTGCAGTAGTCCAGGCAGATAACCCGAAGGGCAGATATATAAAGAAAGTGTTAAAATAGGGGTTATTTGTGTGTGAATTGTCAATATATGTTATAAACTGAGACCTGTCCTCGTTCAGTTCACTGATTTAAAATAAGGTGCGAATTTAGGTTCAAGTTCCCCTTTTGTATATTGATTTACTAGAAACCATCCAATCAGAATTAAAATCTGTAACTTCTATCAGGTCCCAGTGGTATTAGTTTCTGTCATTACCACTTTTTAACTGTTAAACCCACAGACTGGAACAATGAAACCTTGTGCTCCAGATGCAGAATGCAACAAAGTAAGGTTGGGAGTTGTAGTTTTTGAACATCTGGATTACCAAGGTTTAACTGCATTGTTCTATATATAGATATGGAGTGCAAGTTTGATAAACACTGGACTAAACATCCTTTCTTCATATACACATTAGGCTACGTACACATGGGTCATATTTTGCATTATGGTGACCATTTTTTAATAGGTCGGGTAGAAATATCGTAAGTAAAATGTATGGCATAAAGAGTAAGAGTAGTTTGCCTATTAACCCTGTACAGAATTATCCCAATTTTTGCATGATGTTCAATACCAAAAACATATTTGAGCTCATCGTGGTAAAAATGGTACTTCCCTTTAACAAATGTCTTTATTGGGTTCCTGTTGACAGTATGTTATATATATACACCAGTGAAGGGCGTGCTGTGAGTAATTGCTGTGGGGGTTTCTTAGCAGGAGAACAGACTCTCACTCTGTGTGATATTTATTGTTTCTTGCAGACTCTATTTGACAATGTTGTGATGTGTTTAGGGGGTTCTGGTGCATGAATACCCCCTTTCTGCCTGATAATTGCTGTCTGCTGTTCTACTACTCTACATAGATTGTTACGTTGAAGTTTCATGATTGTTACATAGATGATACATTGATAGTTACATGGGTTTGTTACTAGATTGTTACACTGATAGTTACATGGGTTGTTACAGTGATAGTTACATAGATTGTTACATTGGCAGTTACATGGATTGTTACATATATTGTTACGTGTAGAGTTACATGGATTGTTACATAGATGATACATTGATAGTTACATTTAGTTACATGTGTTACATTGAGTTAACATGGGTTACATAGATGTTACATTGATAGTTACATGGGTTGTTACATAGATTGTTACATTGATATGTTACATGGGTTTTTAGCATAATTGTTACATTGATGGTTACATGGGTTGTTACATTGACGTTACATGGGTTGTTACATAGATTGTTACATTGATAGTTCATGGGTTGTTACATAGATGTTACACCGACAGTTACATGGTTTGTTACATAGAATGTTACATTGACAGTTTACATGGATTGTTACATAGATGTTACATTGATATTTACATGGGTTGTTACATAATTGTTTAGTTTACATTGATAGTTACATTGTTATATGTGTTGTTACATTGATAGTTACATGGGTTGTTACATAGATGTTACATTATAGTTACATGGGTTGTTACATAGTGTTACATTGAAGTTACATGGTTGTACATAGATTGTTACATTGCTAGTTGCATGGGTTTTACATAGATGTTACATTGATAGTTATATGAGTTGTTACATAGATTGTTCATTAATGTTACATAGATGTTAATTAAACTTTGGTCTACATTAGGTTTAGAACCTGGTCTACATTAGGTATAATAACCTGGTCTATATTAGAGATTAGAACCTGGTCTACATTAGGGTATTAAAACCTGGTGTACATCAGGGCATATATACCTGGTCTTTGATTAGTGTATTAAAAACCTGGTCCTACTTAGGGTATTAGAACCTGTCTACATTAGGGATTAGAACCTGGTCTACATTAGGGTATTAGAACCTGGTCTACATTAGGGTATAGAACCTGGTCTACATTAGGGTTTACAATCTGGCCTACATTCGCGTATACATTCTATTCTACATTAGGGCATTATAACCTGGTCTCCATTAGGGTATTAGAACCTGGTCTCATTAGGGTTTTAAACCTAGTCTACACTAGTGTATAAGAACCTGGTTACAAGGGTATTAAACCTGGTCTACATAGGGTGTTGATGGTCTACATTAGGTATAGAACCTGGTCTACTTAGGGTATTAGAACCCTGGTTCTACATTAGGGTATTAGAACTGGTCTACATTAGGGTATTAGAACCTGGTCTACATTAGGGTATTAGAACCTGGTTAACATTAGGGTATTAGAACTGGTTCCATTAGGGTATTAGAACTTGTCTATTAGGGCATTAGAACTGGTCTTCATTAGGGCTTACACTGTGGCCTACTTAGGGTATTACAATCTGGTCTACATTAGGGCATTAGAACCTGGTCTAAATTAGGGCTTATAAACCTGGTCTACATTAGGGTATTGCATCTGGTCTACATGAATATTACAATCTGGTCACATTAGGTTATTGAACCTGGTCTACATAGGAATATAAAACCAGGTCTACATTAGGGTATTAAATCCTGGTCTACATTAGGTTATTATTATCTGGTGAACATAGGTATTAGAAACTGGTCTACATTAGGGTATTACAATCTGGTCTACATTAGGTTAATAACCTGGTCTACATTATGATATTAAAAAACCTGGTCTACATTAGGGTATTGCATCCTGGCCTACATTAGGTTATTACATCCTGGTCTACATTAGGATATTACAATCTGGTCTACATTAGGTATTCGAACCTGGTCACATTAGGATATTAAAACCAGGTCTACATAGGGTATTAGAACCTGGTCTACATTAGGGTTTTAAAACCTAGTCACACTATGTGTATTAGAACCTGGTCTACATTGGGTATTAGAACCTGGTCTACATTAGGTATTAGAACTGGTCTATATTAGGATATTAGAACCTGGTCTACATTAGGGTATTAGAACCGGTCTACATTGGGTATTAGAACCTGGTCTATAGGTCTGAACGGTCTACATTAGGGTATTAGAACCTGGTTAACATTAGGGTATAGAACTGGTCTCATTAGGGTATTACAATCTGGCCTACATAGGGTATTACTCTGTCTACGTTAGGGCATTAGAAACCTGGTCTACTAGGGCATTAGAACCTGTCTACTTAGAGTATTAGAAACTGGTCTACATTAGGGTATTAGAAACTGGTCTACATTAGGTATTACAATCTGGTCTATATTAGGTTATTAGAACCTGGTCTACATTAGATATAAAAAACCTGTCTACATTAGGGTATTGACATCCTGGTCTACATTAGAATATTACAATCTGGTCTACATTAGGTTATTAGAACCTGTTCTACATTAGGATTTAAAACCAGGTCTACATTAGGGTATTAACGGTCTACACTAGGGTATTATATCTGGTCTACATTAGGTTATAGTATCGGGTGAACATTAGGTATTAGACTGGTCTATATTAGGGTATTACATCCTGGTCTACATTAGGGTATTAGAACCTGATCTACATATGGTATTAGACCTGGTCTATATTAGGGTATTACATCCTGGTCTACATTAGGGTATTGAACCTGATC